>JASJET010000178.1:0-590000 GCA_034092305.1 Diaprepes abbreviatus
TTGTTTTACTTGGCAGGTTAATTGAGTATATTCAATAAAAAAGACCAGGATAATTATTTCTATAAAACAATATTTAACTTGAATTCCTACTTTTAGTTTCCTCAAAATTATAATTTTTCTGTTTAAAGCAAGTCCAATTAAGCTAATTTTTTAAACTTCTTTGGAACAGCGTAAATATGTAACAATTTTATTATTTTTAGATAACAAGTATGAAATGTCAGTTCTTATAAATAAATGAAAATGCTTTTTCTATGACTGTTTACATATTTTATTTTTTACAATAAAACTGTTATTTAACAAAATAGCTAAAATGTGAAATATGCGCCAAAAACAAATCGAAACTATTTTTTTTTTAAATATCTGTTTTAGAAACATCCTTATTCGGACGTAGAGTATAAGAAGTTAACGAAAAAAAGTATTAGGGCATTTATTTTTAAAAATTTTATATCATGAATTAATATAGTATATTGTTTAATGTAAGGTATCGAAATGTCCACATAATCTATTGCAAAGTAAGAGAGTTTCATCATTTAAAAATAGCTTCGATTAGGTCTTTGTTAAAATTATTTTCTCCTGGATGCTTTTAGGGAACTGATAGGTTAGGTATTTATACAGGGTTCATAATAATGTTGACATTTCCTTCATAATAACGGAGCTTTAATTTAAAGGAAGTAAAGTAACATTATGTATTAAACGATTTTTATAAAAAAAATTAAACTCTAAAGGGGATAGTGTTAAAGCAGTTTATATTTAATTGTAAACAAAACAATATTTATTAAGACACTTTAAATATAAAGAAGCTTGTAAATACAAGAGAATTCTTACATTAATACAATCATTTTTAATCTAAATATATATAGAAAGATTTACTAGAAACTTTTAATTTTTACACTAGGTCAAACTTTCAATTTACTTAACTGTTTAAGGATCTGGAATTGACCTTTCCTAGAGTTGAATTTTTCAACTGGTAATCAATCGCAGCTTCTCACTACTTTGACAAAGGATTTTCATGACACAAATTTCCTATTTGAACTAAAATCAAGAATTTTTGTTTTATTAATTAACAGCATATTCAAACAAAAGGTTATTATTTTATTTTTAGACAAAACAAATACATAAAAGTAAAATTTATGTAATTTCTAAACATTCTTAATAATATTAAAAAATTTCATATTATATGCAATCATTTACTTTTTAATATGGCATATTGGTTTTTAAACGTATAATCATTTTAAATTTTAACACCATACCAGTTTCGATATTCAACTTTATATGTCAGTGGAACATTAACTTTATGGTAAAACGATATTATTGTTGGTTAATGCACACCTAATTCAGGATTTTTTTTGTAGAGGCAGTGTATGTTATTAAGTCCAAGTTTAGTTGCTTCAAGATGTTTACATCAAACAGTGTTTCGTAGTTTTTTTCAGGCAGTTTATTTGTAAGAAGCACAACACAAACTTTTTGTTCATCTTCTTGTATAAAACAATTTCCAGAAAAATGCTCTGAACAGAGTTATTTATCTGATGTATAAAAGAATTATGATCATGACCAATTTTCTTCAGCTCTTGAATTTGAAGATTCTTTTCTCTTAGAAAACTAAAATATTGATAGCATTTAATAATTATCATACATCATATCCATAAGATTAAACTTGTTACCCTTAGATTTACAATTTGATTCTAAGGTAAAATTTTATATAATTATTATTGAATGCTTTATAACTTACCAATTATATAAATTCCAATTTACCAGATGAGGTATTTGCACTTCTTACGATGAAGAATCAAATTTTTTAAAATACAAAAAAAACCTTAAAGTTCACATTCCTGTTTGAAATTTTCAGTAAACCGTTACATGAAATGTAATAAAATCAAAAATAAATTTTTGTCAAAATGAAAAGTATTCAGTCAATGTCAAAAATACACTTTCACCAATATCGTAAAAACTTAGGGAATTCATTGTTGCCAAAGAAATTATTTGCACCTAATGGCACGGAGCACGGTGGGGTCATTTTTTTTATAAGGGAGATATGGAACACGAGCAGTCCAGTTTTATATCTCAAGTTCGTGAATGAAACATACCATAATAAAATCAACTTTAGTGATGAGGCTTCGTTAACAAGCAGATTCCTCGAATCTAATGAGCAAAAAATGCTCCTCTTCCTCGTGAAACCCACTCTCTCTCAGCCAGTCCAAGTTTCTTAAGGTGTTCCCACAGGTGACAGTGCCTTGTTAGCTGATTTTTCCTTAAACTAATACATTCCTTAAATTTATTCTGGTTATATTTTTAACAAGTATCTTCGCTTGCCTCATTTCATGTAGATTTACCTAATAATTAGATCTCTTATTCTCTTTCTATCTTTTGAGTTCTTCCAGCTGCTAATCTGGCAAAAAGATTCAGGCCCCAGAAATGGTATTTCAGCCCCCTTTTGTGCAAATTTGTCTTCCATTTCATTTCCTTCTAATCTGGTATATTTTTTTGCCCCCGGGAGGGTAATGGTATTGTTCTTGCTGAGGTCGTCTAGTTCCTCTCTAGTAAACTCAGTAGATTGATGGCTACTTTACCTTGCAACATGATGAAGATCTCTTGTCTGCAATAGTTTTTTCTTTATCGAGCTGAATGCATTTCCCAAGAGCATAAGTTTCTGCTTGAGAAGAACAATGGTTAGAGATTTGCCCAGATGTCGAGTCCGGATCCATACTATTCCAGTTTCATTCGTTGATTTGGAATAGCCTGTATTCTTTGTAATTTAAACTAAGTTTCTTGCTGGTAGCTCACTTCTGGGACTCCACTTTGCATTAACGTCTTCCATGAAATTGAAACTCTTTTTCATTTCACCTTGGAAGATGTGTCAGTCGTACCTGAGATGCGATTTTAATAGGATGCGCCACCTATCATACCACACGCAAAAGGACGATGTTGTTGCAAACGAAATACCCAGGTCATCTTATCTCGCGAACTTTTTGCAATTCCTTCTCGGGATTTTTTAAAACCATTCTGACATGATTCAAGAACTCAAACAAGAAATTCGTGAACTCCAAAAAATATTCCGAAATTTCATCAAAAGAACCACATACCAGGTAATTTTGTATATTATTAAAATTATAATTTTTAAGCTTTTAATTTCTCCAGTGTATTCAGAAAAGTTGACAACCTTCTTTTCAACAAATTTACATATTGAGGTTGGTGGGAGGTGATTACCCCAATGGCTCGTGCCTGAATCTACCCTTGATTTAAAACAAGCTTTATTTGTATGTATGAGTAAGACCAATAAAATTTAATGTAAGTCTAACTTTAATTAACAATCCAATAAAAAATAATTACTTATAAAATAATAAAAGTATTTTTGTATAGGTAACTTTGTACCAGCCGCCTATGGTATGCGAATATTTTGAAAGTGCCCAATACTTGTAGTAGCAATGTATCTGTAATGGCAATTTACAGATTACTGATTCTTGACTAATTGGCGAAGGTATTATTTAAAAATAAAAGTATTTTTATAAAATAAAATTTATTGGTTTCTTACTCTATAAACTTCCAAAAAATAATAATTATTTTTGAATTGGTGTTCGTTTTATAAAACATTATCACAACGGATTATAAAATTAGTCATAACTTGGAGAAATATTTTAGTTATTTATATATTTATACTCATATAAAGGGTGTTTTTTTTTATAGAGGTATAGAACTTTAAGTTGGCAACACTTTTTTACCTGGCGGCCATTTTGTCAGCTGTCAAGTGATTTATGTTTAGTTTGGTTTGGCATTTCAACATGAATAGACTGACGCCTGAACAACGCTTCCAAATTGTGCAAATTTATTTTGAAAATCATGGTTCTGTTCGAAATACGTATCGCGCACTACGTCCATTTTACGGTCAACATAATCGTCCATCAGAGCAATTAATTCGATTAACTATGGAACATTTTCGCACCACGTTTCCTCTAAATGATAATACGCATCCACAGAGACGGCGTACAGTGCGTACAGAAGAAGTCATTGCTGCTGTAGCGCGTAGCGTAGAAAGACCCGAATCAGTCTATCCGCCATCGTGCACAGGAATTGGATATGTGTCCATTCACTTTATGGAAGAGTTTGCGAAAAGATCTTGGTTTGCGTGCTTACAAAATCCAACTCGTGCAAGAATTGAAGCCACACGATCACCTAGCAAGGCGTAGATTCGGTGAATGGGCCCAAAACAAGATTGCCGTTGATCCCGATTTTCATAAGCGAATTTTGTTTGGCGATGAAGCTCACTTTTGTTTGAATGGATACGTCAGTAAACAAAACTGCCGTATTTGGAGTGATGATAATCCTCAAGTGTATGTTGAGACACCATTACATCCTGAAAAACTGACTGTTTGGTGTGCTTTATGGGCTGGTGGAATCATTAGTCCATACTTCTTTAAAAACGATGCTGGTCAGAACGTTACAGTCAATGGTGACCGCTATAGAGCCATGATTACTGACTTTTTCGTTCACCAATTGAACAACCATGATGTGCAGGAACTGTGGTTTCAACAAGACGGCGCAACATGTCACACAGCTCGTGCCACAATTGATTTATTGAAGGAAACGTTTGGTAACCGCATAGTTTCACGTTTCGGACCCGTGAATTGGCCTCCAAGATCGTGCGACTTAACGCCGCTAGACTATTTTCTGTGGAGATATGTGAAGTCGCTAGTCTACGCCAATAAGCCCGAAACGATTGATCACTTGGAGGACAACATTCGCCGCGTTATTGCCGATATACGGCCACAAATATTGGAAAAAGTCATCGAAAATTGGACCTCCAGGTTAGACTACGTCCGAGCCAGCCGTGACAGTCATATGCCAGACGTCATATTTAAATTATAATACCAGAAGGTTATCTTTCGAATAAAGTTAATTTCATGTCAATTTAAAAAATTCATCTTTGTTTTATTCCATTTAAAAGTTCTATACCTCTATAAAAAAAACACCCTTTATATAAAATCTGACGTAAAAATTATAGTATTTCCCTTAAATTTCTCTAGTTTTTTTAATTTTTGTATCCAATAATCTGTACAATATAGAACCATCTCTCTGTCCGTCCGTTCGTCTGTATGTCACAGGCATGTTACTTTTCCTCCTTGTGCAATGAAATGTTGTATACATATGCTTTCAATTAATCTAAAAACATTATAAGTTTGAGGTAAATTTGTTGCAAGGATACTAAAAATTTTTTTGAAATTAGAAAAGTTATTTTTATGTGGTTTTCAATATATTGTCGGGTTACTTCCAGAGTGGTCCCTAAAGACGGGAAGTTACATCTGAAAATTTTGATAGAAGGAGACATTTTGATGCAATTTCCAGCATCTTGTGAGGATTACTACCGACTGGATTTTGTAAAAATATCACTCCAGTAGCATTATTGCAAGGAAAACTTATGTCTACATGGATGAGGGGGGAATGCAGAGAGCAATGTCGGAGAGCAATCTGCAACCGGAGATAGGGCCTTAACAAAAAGTTAATCACAAGCGTAAATAAAGTTTAGTACTAATATGTCAGTCAGAACTATAAATGAATTAATTCAAATTTGGTTCCTCATTTCGGTAGTGTTCACATTAAATTAAACCAGGTTGCAGACCAATGTCAGGTAGCAAAATTTTAAAGTAAATTTCATTCCTTGTGTTACTCTATTTATTTGTTGGACAAGGAAATTACTAACGTGACAGCCAGTAATTGGAAAAAGTGTGTCAATCGTGTTTAAAAAGAACAAATAATGTGGAACTTGGACATTCACGTTGAGGCAGTGGTTGAAGCCCTGAAGTTCCTTAAATTCAGTTATGTCTCTTGAAAGCAATTCTACCGATGAATCAATGTGATCTCAGTTACTTATATTAATTACGTCACACTCCAGAGGATGACACTAGACGCCCCCTGCTTGGACCGAAACGAATAAATCAGAAGGAAAATGCACTGGACGCCATTCAGAGAAGCAGGTAAGCAATAAACTTTCGTTTGTTGTTAGTATGCATAAAATACCTAATGAGCACCTAAAGTGCATATAAAATGTCTTAAAATGACAACCCTACATTGTAAGCAAAATGTAAGAAGAGTGCGAAGGAATGGGTGCACCCGGCATCTGGAGCAGCTACACTGAGTGAAGACCAAAGGTTTGTTAAGGCTTAATTGTGTGGAAACCGGAGGCCTCACTGAATATCTCTGGACTGTCAGCAGCCACTGCTAAAAGCAAACTAAGGAAAATCGGTCAGACCTTCACTTCTGGGTGGGGAAGGTTCAGTTGGTAAGAATCCGACGACACCTTTCACACTTTGTAAAGGTGTCTATACAGGGTTTCTCCTTCAGGAAAAAAAATTGTAGAGTTTGATAAAAATGTGTGGAAATAAATTTAACGTATATTATCGTATTAACGAAGTACGAGTATTTTTTTTTATTTTCGCCACGTCAATAACAATCATGCCCCTTTTCGGATTGCATATTGTATTAACGGTTTTTATTTACCGAATTCTAGTTAATTTTTTCCAAGGGTCTCTTTCAACTACCTTTCGCGATTTTCAACTACGAGCTGCCTAAAAAATAGAACAGTCAACGTGGCCCCCGAGAGCTAGGCTCGTAATGTCCATAGATATAATAATGCTAATGTCCTCAATTACGCCGCTGCTTTTTTTTATAGTATTGGTGACGGAGCGCTCTGAAGTCGGGGAAGCACCAAGTCAAAGTGCCGCCACTGCACTAACGAACATTTGGCCTCAAAAACCGGACAAAAAGGAGAAATGCAAACTATACAAGTAATCGTCGAAATTATTTTTTTTTTTGTATACCTGAGTAACCGTACTATCATAAAAATATGATAAAGTGGCCCTTCCACGCAGCTACGCTCCGCACAGTTAATTGCAATCTAAGTTTCGTTCAATACACATGCATTCGTTCTTGATAGATTTTTTTTAGACTTTTGTTTGGTGTTTGGTATTTTGTAAAGTGAATATTAAAAAAAATTGTGAATGAACCTGAAGAACAAGGTATTTATTTAATTTTAATATATATTATTTAAAAATATAATGACTGTTTAGTATTCTTATGGACCTAAAACAATATGCAAGAAAATTTTCTATTTTTTGTTTTATTTTTAACTAATTAGTGTTTTTGAAAATGTTCCGAGCTAGGTCGAGCTACAATTCTTTTTTTTTAATAAACTATAGACATTAGCCATATCATAACAGTCAAAACATTTTCCACATGTTTCCACCTCTTAAAAAAACCCGTTTTGAGTTCCACGGTTTTTTTTTGCAATAATTTTGGTTATTTTTTACTGACATACATATTTTTTTTCCTATAGGTATAAATTTGACATCAAATATTATTGAGGTATATCGGAAAACGCTATACATGCTCTTTAAACAAAGCACATCCAGCACACTTGAAGATAAGGTATCATTTATGGAACATAAACTTTGCGAAATGATGAAATGTCTCCAAAACGAGTACCATACCTTAAGTCACGATTTAAAACATTTTAATAGTGATTTGAAGAAAAGATGAATATCATCTAACTATATTGAAGAAAGATTTTTGAAAAAAAAACGAGAAATGGCTTAATACATCAATACCAGCACATAACTGGGCCACAAATTGTACGGGACGCCCAAGGAAACATTTCCAAGAATTACATGATCGTAGTAAACGACGAAATACAAAAGAACTCCGCGAATAGGTACCTGTTGAGGAGCTTACCTATGCAGCCAGCGTACGTCAACGAATGTCTGGAAATGCCGCGGCCTCTAAGCTTATAATAGATGCAACTTCAACACCAGCAAGAGCCAAACTTTACAGGAAGGTAATAAATACTGCTCAGAAACCGAAAGTAAAAAATTAAACACCTGAGCAAGCTTTGCAAATCTTTGTTGAAGGTGACTTTACAAGGAGACAGTGGGAGTTGTTACACGATTCCAATAAGGGTATATTGCCTTGTTATACTCTAATTAGAGAAGCAAAGAAACTCTGCTCTCCAAAATCAGAGTCAATCCGAGTTACGGAGACGAGTGTTGAAGTTGTGCTTCAGGACCTACTTGATCACACAGTAAAGACACTTTGTTTTTATCTTGAGATAGATTTTTTATGGGAAACGTACAATTACCCTAAGTCAACATATAAAACGATACCCATTACGTTTTTTTAATATTACTCCCCTCCCCCTCCCCACCCTAAGTCAGCGCCCCTTCACTTGATTGGTAAAATAATGCCAGAAATAAAATCGCAGCACCTAAAAACATATAAAACGAAACCCATTACGTTTTTTAATATTACTCCCCTCCGCCTCTCCACCCTAAGTTAGCAACCCTTCACCCGATTGGTAACGTAATGCCAGAAATGAAATCGGAGCACCTAAAAACATATAAAACGATAACCATTACGTTTTTTTTAATATTACTCCCCTCTCCCTCCCTACCATAAGTCAGCCCCTCTTCACCCGATGAGCAAAATAATCAAAGAAATCAACTTAGCGCCCTCTAAAATACCCGGATACCGATTTTGACATGTCTAGAGTCAAAAACAACGACGCTATTAATTTTATCCGGTTTTTGAGGCCAAATGCTCGTTAGTGCACCGCTCCGTTTAATGTCTGGGTTTTCCCATTTCAGTCATCGAAGAATTGTAATTTTAGCACTGTATACCGTATTATTTTATTTATTTAGGGAGTTTGGGGGCAATACTAAACCTGAAATTTAAAAGTTTGTTGTAAAATAAGCGTGCATTCACAACATCCCTCCCCTTAGACGTGATACTGCTTGAATTTTCTTTCGAGAAAGATTAATTAGGAAGACTAACGCTAAGTGATTTTCCATTAATTCTTTTGCTAAAAAAGGACATGATGGAAGTAGCACATAAGAGCTTATTGTATCCAGTCTTATATAAAAACTTAACTTATAAATTTGGTCTATTTTAGATCCATATCTACAATTTTTTCAGGATTCAGTTCCTAGAATTAAGAACGTGCGTCATCTGGGCAATTCTCTCCTGAATCAGCATTTTTATTTTTTTAGGACGTTACTAAACTTCCTAATTCAGCAAACTCCCTGTTCGGGAGCCGTGTCGTAATAATGGCTTCGATAAACAATCAAAATTTCAGTAAGAAATAAAGAAATCTTTTTGCTGTATTTAAATAATTTGTTATATATGTAATTCTCCTTTCAAGCAGAGAATATGAAAAATATATGTACACATATTTTTCATATTCTCTGCCAGAAAGGAGAATTACATATATAACAAACTATTTAAATACGGCAGAAAGATTTCTTTATTTCTTACTGAAATTTTGATTGTTTAAAAATTTCACTTTACTCCGTTGAATCATAGATGTCGTTCGACTGGCGATATTTTTCAGTCTCGCATCGAAGTTGGTAGACGGCAGGTGTAATATCCTGCCGACATACCTTGAGATTTATGGTTCATATATCAGTTAGTTCCTGCTAATGTTGCTCTCGGTCCGATACAGCTCCACTGAGAAGATCATGAGGTGAGAATTACATATATAACAAATGGCTTCGATGTTTGAGACATATAATTACAAGCTAATTGTCGACCAATAAAAGTATGGGTGTTTCGTCCTCGACGCCGGCGCCTTCCCCAGACATCCGTCTACGTACTTACTTATAGGTAGGAACTTATATTTTATAAGTTGGGTCGGAATATGCCTGTATTCCCACGAAATTTCATCATTTATTATTTTTTGAAATCCACACTGTTGTGGAACATAACATCTCACCACCGCTTTCTGGCAAAACTGAACTTAAATAGAGGTCCAAGTTTGTGGAAAGTACAAGGATGTCTGGGAAAGATACCGGTGGATCCCACTGATGAGTCCACCACCGGTATCGGGACGAAACATCCATACATTTACTACGGTGGTCAAAAATAGATCGCTAGCTAAATGCCCTTACCACCAGGGGCATTGCTAATTGCGACAACACCCCACTGGAATTGATTCCCCTGACGGTGCACTCTATATACGATGGATGAGTCACTGACAGAAATTATGGATTTTATGTATACATATTTAAGGATCGATCGATGATACAAGCTTCTTGAGTCATCAAAAGTTCGATTTGCCAACAACGTACTCTCCTCAGTCGTTGCCAAGCTGCTTTACGCTACGCACCGCCCAATGGAGCCTCTTCCTAAATTATGTGGCTCCATAAGGTTGATTAACAGGGCGTAACTAACATTATCTTAATTTATGTCGAACATCAATAAAACAAAGCATTTAAAATAATAACGAATAAGGAATAATTCTTTATTAAAAGGAAAAAATAACACAACTACAACACTATGCAAATAAAATTAATGATACCCAAAAATATTATAAAGGACGTTACATTCATAGCGAGATGTCTCGCTAACAGTTTCATTTGACGCGTCAAAATCATCCAAGACTTTTCTCAATCCGGGAATTAGTAGTATCCATATATCTGAAATCCAAGTAACTTGAATGCGTTAAAAACGTTCACCTGTTGCCTTTGCTTTTCTTCCATTTTCCATAAAAACTAGTTATCGGTTCGATTACGATTCCTACGGATTGAGCCAATCCGGCATAACTAAAATCTTTGTTTTCTCCGTTCGACAACATATTTTGATTCGTGCCTATTAGTAAGGTTACGACGTTGGACGCCCCCTTTTGTTGATCGGCGAAGTAATGACAACATTCTATGATTTGAATGTAAACGTGCATGTCTTTGTCTTTTTTCTTGGGATATTTGATGAAAGGAATGGGCGTTCTCTCTTGGGGACGCTGAGCTCGGAAGAAACGGTTTCCTCTGTGGAACTGGGACTCTAGCCAGCGGATGGCATCTCTGGCTTCTATTTTTTCCTTTTTCAGGTCGTCCAGAGCCGACACCACTGAAATAAAGAAGAAGGAATAACTTTTACGATTAAGACAATTTATTAAATTATATACGAGGGTGAATTGATAAGTCCGCGACTTCTCACAAAGTGGCGCTCCTATCATAAATTTGAATTTACTGAACACTAGTCTCATAGTAGTATATACAGTGTGACTAGTAAAGTCCGCATTATATGGGATTTTTTTTAATAACTTTATTCGAAATTTTACTTTGGCATCAATTTCTGCTTCGATCGAGATGAAAATTTAGCTTGATTAGAATTATCTGCCAAATTTTAACTTTTTTCCAAAAATAATTCAAAAGTGGGGTTATATCTTAAAATATCTAAAAAAGTTATTAAAAATGGGTTTTCTAAATGCAATTTTTAGCCCAAATGCAAAATTTCAGCTGTATAAGATGATTTAGATTTTTTGCCCATTTTTTGTAAATTGCACCACTGTTGCAAAATAAGACTCAACGTAACATACATAAAATTTCTTAGTTTTGACAATGCTAGTGCCATATTAAAGTGTGTTCCTACTAGGATCAAATCAACAACTCAAAGGGACATGAAGAACTGTATCAGATACCATGTGAATGTGGCAACACCTATGTTCGCGAAACAAAGAGATCCCTTGGAATAAGAACCAAAGAATACCAGGAAAACTTCTCGTGGAGAAACAGAACAATCTGCAGGAACCAACTACGCCTGACTTATGGACACCACATAAAATGATCTGAAGCTACAATCCAACACTGAGAAGACCCGGTTATACATCAGAACCCGAATTGCTTTAATAAACCATCTTTAGATATAAGAGAAGCGTGAACACCACTTCTTAGTAATTGTAAACTAAAACTAAATGCAGTATAAATGGGATCGCAGCGTAGCACACATGATAGCATTCATCTTGGTCACGCTCCCCTGCATTTACTTTTAGTATAAATTGTTATACAACTTAATAATTTCATCAGTTTTGCTTGAAAATGGCTCGAGATAACTAATAGTCTAAACATCGTGATATTCAGCCACAAAAATAAAGACCATGGATATCCAACATACATCTACCACTTCACAATAATTCACTGATCTGAATTAATTATAAATACACATTCATCAGAAAAAGATTGGCTGGCTCGAAACCAAGTTACCTTACTGGTTGTCTAAGTTGCTCTGTGACCAAGCAGTATTCGTTAACCGAAATACGAAAATTTTATCTAATTCAGCGAATCAAACATAAAAAATGCATTTTATAGCCGACACACTTGGGTTCTCGCAATAATAGCGATCCTTTGACAAATTATTTAAAAGAGTTGATGCAGTTAGGGATTTGGATATTGTGTGATTCTAAACTTAGCTTTAGCCTTCATTATAACAGAGTGGTATCTGAAGCTAATCAAATGCTGGGTTTCATTATTAGAAACTGTAGATCATTTAAGAAGTAAAATGTTTGGGCTTCAATTTATAATAAATACGTTTTGGTTATGGCGATTCTTCAGTGAAAGTTTATAAAGTATTTATGGTTGAGAACTGAGGGAGTGTACCCACTGGTCGGGATGGGCAATCGACTGTTGCTGGATAAATTTAGTTTGCAGTCTTGAAGCGAGACGTAACTTACATTCAGTTGTATTTTTATAAAAGCTGGTCGACGGTCAAATTGATTGTCCCCAGCTTTTGGGCGAATTAGATTTTAATGTGCCACGATTAATAAGCAGATATAGTGTACACTTTTGTTTAAGGATACCTATGACTAATGCATATGTAAGTCGCCAATATATCGAATGTCTTCATCTTCATCTTTCCTGGCCTTACAACTCTGGGTGAGTCTTAGCCGCATCCACTATCGCCCTCCATCTCCTACGGTCTTGTGCTTCCATTTCCCACTGATGGACTCCAATCCTTTACAAATCAGCTTCGACGGCATCCTTCCATCTTTTCCTGGGACGGCCTATTGATCTTCTACCATCTGGTCTCTCAAAGAATACTGTTTTCAATAATCTGTGGTCCCCTGATCTTACCACATGGCCTGCCCATCTTATTTTATTGGCTTTTATACAACGGACTATGTTTTCACTGCCGTACAGTGTCGCCAATTCAGCATTCTAACGTCTTCTCCAATTTCCTGTTGTTTCATCTCTTTGGGGACCAAATATCATTCTAAGAACCTTTCGCTCAAATATGAGTAATTTATTTATTTCTCGTTAATTGAGGGTCCAAGTTTCGCTGCCATAAGTAACTACCGGGCAAATAATTGACCTGTACAGAGTTAGTTTGGATTGTCTTTTTAACAGTTAAGATCTCAATAATGTTGTGAGGGAGTATAACGCCCTATTTGCTGCCGCTATTCTCGCTGACACGTCTTTTTCAACTCGATTGTCGTCTGTGATTACGGCTCCTAGGTACTTGAATTCCTTAACCACTTCGAAGTTGTGTTCATTCAGTGATATATTCTGCCCGATTCGAGGTCTTGGATTCTTTGTTACTACCATGTATTTAGTTTTTTCTTCATTTACTCGGAGACCCATATTACCTGCTTCTTTCTCGAGTTGTGAAAATACCTCTAGCACGTCTCTTGTTGAATGAGCCACTGTATCGATATCGTCAGCAAAGGCCAGCACCAGTTTTGAACCTTGGTTCGCAAACCCCTCTGTCAGCCCCGACGCAACCCTGCTCATTGCATGTTCCAAGGCAAAATTGAAAACAACGGTGACAGAGGGTCACCTTGTCCGAGTCCTGATGTCACACTGAATGGCGCTGATGTTCTATTTCCTACCCTTACCTGTGCATATGAGTTTGTCACCCACATTTGCGTTAGATCGACTAATTTTCTTGGTACGCCCATTTCTAGCATTGCTAGGTATAGTCTGCATATCGAATGTGTTCTGTGTTTAATAGGGTGTTGCAATCATGTGATCTGAGTATGAGTATACCCAGTTTTTACGTTCCTGTTCAATATTATTGTAGGTCTGGGACTGCTATTGTGATATTATTTCTGTTATTTTGTAAAACGTGTATTTTTATGCTATATTTTATTACTACCTTATCAATTATTGTTGTTGGGCTTTGATGTTAATAAATAAATAAATAAACTGACTAAACCTGCCAAGCTGGAACCTATACTTCAAATTTTATACATCAACTAACCTGCTGCGGGCACCAAGACAATAAACTTCCTGGAATGCACTAACTGCTTCACCATATGAGTATATTTAATCAGAGCATCGGCATCTAGAACCAAGTACGGCGACAGAGCAGCTTTCGCACCGCCGACTCTAGTTTCCAAGGCCCGGACCTCGGCCGCCAACCAGAGCTGACCCATGTGTTTCATTTTGTTGATTTGACTACCGTTAGCCGATCCAGGTTTAGTCTCTCCATTGGTCAGACTAGTTTTAGAGGGAGTTGAGTTAAGTTCTTGGCGTTCCTAAAAAAAATACAGTGAAGTTTTTTGTATATGATTGTTCTTTTACAAGGCTGGACTGGTTATTCGTATTCATAAAGTAACGCATACATTCATTATCTCGTCAATTTTACTTTATCTGGAAAAACCTTAATCTATAAAATAAATTACAACTTTTTGAAATTCAACTTTAATATTGATGATCAATTTAAAAAAATTGTCGAATACGTCACTGTCCAAGAGGCAACAACATGAAGTTGAATTTCAAAAAGTTGTGATTTTACGAGGATAGTCTCAAAAGTACCCGGCCTGATGTATAGATGGCGGTTATTGTTTGAAAAAAATTGCTATGGTCAAAAGTATCTACCTAAAGTTTGAAGACTCTACATTGTTCGGTATTTGTTTGACGGCCATCAAGTGAATGCTCTCAGTGAATTTGTAAACCTGGGAAAAATTGGTCGCCGTTATGCGATATAAGGCTTGATTCTCACTATAGTGTCGCTCTCGAAACGATCTCGGTTCGATAAATTTTTTTTTAAATGAAAAATTCAATGTTTCTCCCGTAAGAATATTTTATCGGACCGAGAGCGTATCGAGAGTAGCCCTATAGTGAGAATTTGGCTTAATACTTTCATTTACAATGATAAAATATTGGGCTACAGAGTTTAAATGAAGGTGTACAAGCTGTCAAAACGAACTGACTGCAAGTGTGCAAGCTAGTCAATATGATAGACATTTCAAAAAGTGCTGTACATCGTATATTGACTAAAAATTTGGATATTAGAAAGCTATGCACAAGATGGATGCCGCATTTGCTCAAAATGGAACAAAAATAGCGCTTTGAGGATTTTTAATCGAGTGCTTGGCGGTGTCTTACCGCAATAAAGTCGAGTTTTTGCGTATACTTATAACCATGCATGAAATATGGGTCCATCGCTTTACACCTGAGACAAAGGAACAGTCAAAACAATCGACTAAAAAGGACGAACTGGCTTCAAAGAAGGCGAAGACAGTTCCATATTTGTCGCGTCAGTTTTTTGGGATGTATGTGGAATAATTTTCATTGATTATCTTTAAAAACAAAGAAACAACGGCTAGTATTATACGAACTTATTGCAGCATTTCAGTGATGAAATAAAGAAAAAACGCCTGCGTTTGGCGAAAACGAAAGTGTTGTTTCATCCAGGCAATACACCAGTTCTAACATCCATTATTACGATGACCAAAATCAATAGGTTAATGTTCGAATTGCTTCCTCAGACACTCTATTCGCCAGGCTTAGTAGTGAGGAGTTCGATGGTTCTTAATATGAACAGAGTATCGAAGTCATTAAAGTATCGAGCTAAAAAAAAAACTACGTTAAAGATATTTTTTCTCCAAATTTTCTGTTTTCTTTGTAAGATCGGGTACTTGTGGGATTACCCGCGTACAAACTAAAATTGGCAAAATAATGAATTTATGCGTTAATTTATTAACCTGGTGTATATCAAGAATATTAAATGAAATTAAACGTGAAAAATATATAACACTTTTTATTTATCACTCCACAAGGGAGAGTGGAAAAGTTCAGATGCTAAAAAAATAACAGAGATGAAATTCGGAAAATAAAACACGTATTAAATGTCACGCTTTCTAATTGTTTAAATTTAAAACAAAAATAGTACATTTACAACTTTTTCCAACCGATCACAAAGCTTGAAATTTGGCATATATATATATATATATATATATATATATATATATATATATATATATATATATATATTATCCTTTCAAGCAGAGAAAATTAAAGAATATATACAAACAGTTTGTTTCCTGCAAATATAACTCTGGTCCTCTCCCATACGCCTTTCGACCACCTTATTATCTCGTTAGTGAAGCTGTATCGAACCGAAAGCGTCAGGAAACAACTGCTACATGAAATATAGGAATTTCTATTTTATATAGCAGTTGTATTGCAGGAAATATACTGTTTGCATATATTCTTTCCTTTTTCTCTTCTTGCATATAAATTCCATTATTTTATATAGCACTTGCTTCCTGCAAATGTCGCTTCAGGTTCGTAACAGCTCCACTGACGAGACAATAGGGTGGTCGAAACGCATATGGAGAGAGGACCACAGTTGTATTTGCAGGAGACAAACTGTTTGTATATATTCTTTCCTGTTTTCTGCTAGAAAGGATAATCCATATATTCAACTATTTAGATACGGCAGATAGATTTCTTTATTTATTACTGAAATTTTTATTTTTAAAAGTATATTTTATTTGCCGGAATTTTTTCTATGGTTTTCTCCGTGTAATATATTCGCTGAAAATGTGGTGTGAGTGGGCTTTCTGTAGACAGTGTACGAAAGCAAGCCATCCTCTTTTCTTTTCAATAGGATATCTAGAAAAGCTAGTTTCCTTCCTGGAGACAGAACAGGAAGGAAAACTACCTTTTCTAGATATCCTACTGAGAGGATGGCTTGCTTTCGCACACCAACAGATACCTCAATGCCGATTCACATCACCACCACGCCCAATTATTTACAGTAGTGGAATCACTTGAGTATCGATCGCAGTTCCTTACACATCAAGAAAATTATCACAAAGAGATGAACATACTGCAAGACGCCCTAACAAAAAACGGGTATAAAACATATAGACGAGGCTCTAAAAAAATCGCGAAAATCAAGAGAATAGCTCCAAATTTTTGTTCCTTGTCAGAGGCACCACAGACAAGAGACATAACATTGAAACTATTTTCACCACAGACCGTAAAGTAAAAGATCTCCTGTCAAAATCTAAAGAAAGAATCCTTCGAGAAAACCAGAAAGTGTACGAAATTCCATGCGGGGAATGCAGCTCATCTCATGTAGGCCAAACTAACCGTAAAATAAGCGCCAGAAGAGACAAACATATCAACGCTGTCAAGCAAAAAACAACTTCTTCTGCACCGGCCCAACACTGGCTAAACACAGGACATAAGATAAATTTCTCAGGAACAAAAATGCTATTGAGATGTGAAAACCTGTCCACAATTGCAAAAAGGGCCAATAACCTAAATAGCAGAGACGATAGCCAACAACTGCCTAACGCTTGGAAAAATCTGCTTACAAAACATCAACCAGTAGTAGGTAGTAATGAAACAGATTACAACTCGGCAACGCGACCCCAAACAATGGTAACAGCGCCGACGAAGCGCAACAGGTCTCGCAACCTGATTGGCCAGAACCATCCAGCCAACGAACGCACTCCACGTACACATGGGACCGATAGCACCCGAGTCGTAGGCGTCTGTTCGCTCGTAGACGCTGTACAGTGAGACGGAATCTTGTCATCACCAGAATATTGTCATAAACAGCTACTCTCGTATACATTAAAAATCTTTATGGTATAAATTTGTCTCCGTGCTAAAGGACTGAAAACAGGATTTGTGAATTTGTATCTTATTTTCCACAACATGCGTGTAATCATTTTTTCGATGGCAAATTTCTACCCCTCGTAATCCACCTTGACTTTAGCTCGTTTTATTAAGTACAAATCCACGGTATTTACACGCCCTGTGGTAGAGGGATTACACAAACCGGGAGAAACGAAATTATACGCGAATTATCACATCGTGCCGGAATTGCACAGGTCATTTGCATCTAGATGGAATCGGGAGTATGTTTTACCGCACGGACGCGCATTCTGGGAAATTTTCAGCATCTAATGGAAAAATAAAGAAGTTGTTCCAGTTTAATAGGTGATGTTCAGAAATTAATTTCCCTGGGCGTATCAAACAGTTCAACGCTACTGACGTGTGGTACATTAGTTTTCGA
This sequence comes from Diaprepes abbreviatus, assembly GCA_034092305.1. Classification (NCBI taxonomy): domain Eukaryota; kingdom Metazoa; phylum Arthropoda; class Insecta; order Coleoptera; family Curculionidae; genus Diaprepes; species Diaprepes abbreviatus. Next base: position 18,070 of record JASJET010000178.1, read on the forward strand.
TTTGACTGTTATTATGATTGTAAACTAATACTAATTAAATATGCTGTTTTTGCGTGGTAACCTTCGATCATACCCTAGATTTAAACAACAATAGATTTGTTTGAAGGCTGTTTATGGTCGGTGGGGGAGACGCTTTTTTGATGTTTGACAGACATAAACATATTTACTTATCTTGTCTTTCAGTTTAATCGCTTGTAGTGACTTTTTTCGGTATTTTTAAGTGTTAGAAATTACCATAAATACGAAGTTTACAATTAATACTAAAAAAATAAGATTAAAAAACTTATTTTTATCAGTAAATATTGTTAGATATCGTTCACATATTGAAAATAACAATAATAATAATTTAGGCAACCATATATTCATACTTTGTTTGCAGTTAGAAAAGGATAGCATAAAATCGATATGTCTGTACCAAGAAATTAAATATCTACTGGTTATCAACACTTTTTCAAATATAAATAAAAATATTATTACGTTATTCAGCGTTCAAACAACCGGGCCCTAGTTCTGACGTTATGCTGCTTCCACAGGGGTATGTTCGAAGGTAGTAACCAATATACGTTGGACTTTTGGCTAGTAGTTATTTGTAGCTATTTTCAAGTGAAACTGAACAAATTCTTAAACTACACACCTAGCAAATGCACGCGTGCTACGCTACAGTTGCTCTGAAACAGGTTGCTATTCTCGATATAATTAGCGTCTCGGATTCGATAAGCATCGAAGATCCTTTTGCAGATGAGTTCAAGTGGAAGGTAAGAGAGACTCTATAAAGATCTGGAAAAACGAAACCAAACAAAGCGAACCTACAGAAAGATTTTACCAGCAGATAAATGAAATGCTTTCGTAAAAAGTTTCAATTATTAAAATGCGCTTTTGTGTTAAGAAATCTATGTCTAAATTTACCGTACTTCTCATTTGACATGTCAATACATAACATCATGAAGTTTGTTACTTGACGTCGAAGTTAATAGTTAAAAAAGAAACCAACAGATGGCCCTACTAGATCTCCTAGTTCGCAATGTAAATGACAATACCGTTTTGAAAAAGGTTTTCCCGCTATTTTGGAATTGTTTTAGTATAACATAAACAACAAATAGGTTTTCGTTTTTCTCCTTGGGCCCGTTAGAGGAAAAAATAGACACAGACACTTTATTTCTTGCATCGTTAGTGGAGCTGTAATGAATCAAGAGCAATAATCATAGAAAATAACTCTCTATCTAAAATTCAAATTTCGAGACACGTCGGCAGGATGTTAACCTGCAGACATTTTCAATGCCAAACTGGAAACTATCAACAGTCAAACGACATCTATACATTCACCGAAGTAATGAGGAGCTTAAAAATTACAGAAGAAAATTTTAATTTTATGGCCATAAGACGTAACATATTGATTTTACAAAAGAATAAATTTAATAAAAACATCTACAAAAAAAAGGTTTCCATTATTTTTGTCTAAGCAAGAGTCGTTTTTGAGATATTCGTAAATTACTATTTATCAAAATATCGACTGAAGCACACCATCTCCCACCGAGCATAAACTACTTAACAAACTGACTCACTTGCACCTTGAGCACCTAATGTTTAAAATTCATACTTAGGTTAAGAATAGAGGGGGTTGTTTTACTTAGCCAATCATGTGCCGTTAGAGAGAGATATCCATCTAACCACTTATTTTCCTCTGTCTCTCCTTTGAATTAATTACTCTTCTGGGCGTTGGCAGGCTACCTTCAAGTAAATATAAGCTTGATGCCCTCTTCCACTGACCCAGCCTAGCTATACAACGATCCACTTATTCCAATCAAATAATCGTTGCTATAGTGATGTACTGAGGTCGTACTAGACTATGTTGGTGGATGATATATTAGAAAAAATCATTAGTTTTTCTTGAGATGAGCTCGATATCCAAAAATAGGTAAATAAATTTCTTTTTCAGTAATAAATATTTTTCCAAATTTAATATAATTTCACTATAGGTTACTCAGTTAGAGATAATACATCCCGAGTACCGAAATCAACTGTAAGCTCTAAATATTTTGAGTTCTGCCGACACACACGCACCGTTTCATCGTAACATCGGCCGGCGTTAGGAACGGTGCATGACTGTGAAGCTACATAGAAATTTACCTGTAGATAATCTGTTATATACTTTCAAAACTTTAAAAAATTTATTGATACGACTCGTGATACAATTTAAGGTGAAGTTTTTATTAAGGAAGTCCATTCACTACCACATGAGTCAAATGAAGTGTAGTACCCAATATTTAACAAACGACATTAATATATTGATAAATAATTTGCAAGGCACTTATCATGGAAATAGAAAATATTATAAAAAAAATTAATACTGCACTTCAATAGACTCATTTTAATCAGCTGGTCGTAACTAGTGGGCGACCTCACAACGTTGTGTTTTTACGGTTTATGTTTATATATGAGACAGTCTAACCTTATTCTTTCATAAAAAATACGTTTACAAAATAGTAAAATGTTTACTCGTAATATTGGAATGTCGCTTGGTAAAGGTGGGGGTAAATTTGTAAGTATCTTTCAAGAGTCAAGATATCGTGAATGCAAGAAAGAGGTAAATTAGAAAAAAATTTCATTCTACAAGATGTATATGTTCATATCAATAACGGAGTGATAGAAATGAAATGTACTACTGATGATTTGTGGTGTAAAAATTGTGATTTACCATAATCTTTAAGACATATCGCTAAAGAGGAAATTTTTCTGTAAGTTCACAATCACTAATTATTTTGTATTATTTCAAAATATCAATGGGTCATAGTTTTCATATTGAACATATGCAAATATCTGAACTGCGCACTCATGCGATGTTGCCAAACATTTCAACTCCATTTTAATGCAGATTAATCTTAAATTTTATGTAATTTCTTTTAATTGATATCTCAGTAAACCCCCTGGCAAAGCTAAATATTTCTAGTCGACAAATGGTAATATGATTGAAAGAAAAGTTCTAAGATCCTGATTTCTCATAAAACTGTACAAATTTTTATATTTTTAAAAAATGCATTCTTAAAAATTTACATGTTAATCGAAATTCCCGGGCAGTATAGATTACGATTTAAAGTATCATAAAAAAATTGATTTTCATTATGACCTAATATAATATTTTTTATTTAAAATGGGAAGAGGATATAATGAGGCCACAATTCTAGCCAAAAGGTATAATAGTTAATAAGTTTTTAAACCTCAAGCGTACAGCACCCCAAGCACAGAGGTCAAGAAGGGAACAGTCAAAATCCCAGGAAGAAGACCGAGTATTTTGCATCAGAACTTCCAATCAATTGGAACAGCTCATGATGGTTTACAGGTAGTGGCAGATTCTGAAAGGGAATGTGTAGCAGTATGCATGACTGAGCACTGAAAAACTGAAACACAGTTACAGCTGTCTAGTTTTCAGCATAGTTCCATGTATTCTCAAGAAGAAGGAGACCGCGGGGGTGAGGCAATCTTCATCTGAAATCATTTCCAATGGAAGGAAAGACTTAACATGCCAATCGCTACCTAATATTTTTGAATGTGCGGCAGTTAAGGTGAATTTGCATAAGTCAAAAGCAATAATAATAAGTATATACTGTATAGATAAAGCACCTGTACTAGAGTTCTTACATAGATTAGAATGTATTTTAGGAAAAATTTTTAATGAAAATTGTTTAATTTTAATATGTGGCGATTTTAATATAGATTTTGTTGATTGAAAGCAATGATTCATTTGATTTTATCTCATTGGTGTAGTCATTTAATATAAAACCTTCTTTTTTGAAACCGAGTTTGTAATACTAAGAGAACTTGTCTTGACAATATACTGACAAACTGTGAATTATGCAACTCAAAAATTTTTGATGCACACTTTATCAGATTACAAGGGACAAATAGTACTATTCAATATTCAGGTAGGTTGTGTTCAGAGCTGTGTCAGATGAAGAATATTTAATGCACATAATAAAGAAAATTTTAAGCATATGATTGGTAACGAAACAGGGGAGACAGTTTATAGTCTGCCAGAGCAGGACATTAATGGCGAGTGGAATTCTTTTATACAATCTATAACACAGTCTTTTAACCAATGCTTTCCATTTAAAACAATTAACAATAAAGTGAAAAGAAAGATACAGAGAAATATACAGAGATATCAGACAAACATATAACAAAATGTTAGCTTCAGACAGGAAAGATCAATACTTTGAAAGAATCAATCAAAATGATAATAAGTCTAAATGGATTTGGCAGATAGTGAGAGAAATAACAGGTAAATGCTCAAAACAAAAACATTGTCAGACTGCAGAATATCCCCAAATCATCTCAAATAATTTAAACAGATTTGTCCTTGAAAGTGCTCAAAAATTGCCTTAAGAAAGTAGACCTGCAAGATAGAAAATAATTTAAATTCTATATTTCTCGCACATACAACATCACGATAAATTTTTCAAATTATAAAAAAACTTAAAAAACAAAAAAAGCTGTGGGTATGATGAGATTTCAAGTAATTTAATAAAAAAAATGTGCCAATCATTTAGTCGAACCCTTGAGCTATATAATCAATAATTCTTTTAGGTATGGCATTTTTCCTGACAATTTAAAAACGGCATTGGTTAAACCTCAATTTAAAAAGGGGGATAGTACAGATTTCCATAATTATAGAACCATAAGCCTATTATCATCCTTCTCAAATTTTTTAATTCAAATAACTTACTAAGCCCAACACAACATGGTTACTTAAAAGGTAGATCTGTGAACACAGCTGTATATGATTTCATTGAGAAAATTATAGAAAGATTTGAGAACAAGCATTTATCCTTGGGGACATTTTTGGACTTGTCAAAAGCATTTGACAGTTTAAGCTATAAGATTCTGCTTCAAAAACTTGAGAGGTATGGTGTAAGGGGGTCTGCTCTTGATTGAGTTCGTTCATATCTAGAAAATAGAAATCAAAAAGTTTTATTGGAATTTGATGGAGTTCAGTATTTTTCAGATCTAGGATTTTTAACCATGGGCATCCCGCAGGGAAGCATTATGGAACCACTACCGTTCATTTTTTATATTAACCACTTAGGATCTACAGTTATGGGTGAAAGGTGTTATCTTGTTAACTTTTTTGATGATACCAATATGTTAACCATTGGCACCTCATTAGATCTCATGAAAATTACTGAAGAACATATTATCAAGGCTAAAAAATGGTTTAGGGAGAACAGATTAATATTGAACACTGAAAAGATCCATCCCATTTGTTTTTCAACAAAGCAAAACAGACACTTCCCCAATCGGTTGGGTTTGGAACCAGGCACATCACACTAGAGGAAGATGCAAAATTCCTTGAAACCCATGTTAATCATAATTTAGATTGGACCAAACATATATCAGAGGTACGCAATAAGATAAATACAGCTTCATACTTCTTACGACTTAAAAATTGTATGTTTTGCAAATGTATATTCAACTCTTCGCTATGAAGTGATGTTCTGAGGGGGAGTAATGCATTTAGAAAGGGTTTTTGAAAGTCAGAAAAGAGCAGTCCGTATACTTTCTGGAATTGATTACTAGAACTCCTTCAGGGGAAAATTTAAAACCTTAGGCATCTAACCAGCAATTTTTAATTACGAATTACTGTTTCTCTTTAAAAACAAGGACATATACGATATAATAATAACCGACTTAGTGTGGCAGAAAAAGGGCCTGGTTTCTTGGCAATTAAATTTTTTAATGCTCTACTAAGTTGGATGAGGATTATAAACGTTTTAAGAAAACTTTTTGATTTGATGGTTCATATTGAACCATATATGCAGAATGAGTCCTTTGAATTTGTTAAATGCATTTTAAATATCATGTTTGATAATAAGATATTATGTGAATGTTACTTTATTTATATAAATGTTTGGATTTAGTATTTCTGACTTGGCTACTTTATTGTATTTCAACTTTGATGCCATTCATTCAAGTTTTGAGTTTTTCATTAGTACCACAAAACTTTTATTGCATAAAGAGATGTTTAATTTCATTCATCAGGCCTCCTTAAAAAAATAATAAGAGCCTTCATTTGAGAAAGACATTTGTTCAGATACTGCGCAGAATGATTTCTCCACGTTAGAAAATTATTTTATTAGTATTTATTTACGACTATTTTCAAACTTACCAATTCTTCCATTATGGCAGTAGCAGAAATAGCGTCATCTTCAACTTTCTCCTCAGCACTGCAAACGAAAATATTTTTCTCTTCGTTAAAAGTGACACCAGTCTCTTCGATTTTTGTGAGCACTTTCCCGAAGGAAAGAATTTTAATAATCCTAATTATTGCCTCCTCTTTCGCGCTTATTCCTTTTTTCAACAGATAATCCCAATTGAATTCGTTTTGAGCATTTTTTAAGAGATCGATACCTTTTAAAATTACGTCTTCAGAGAGCGGAATTTTGTTTTCATTAGTTATTATATCTGAAATCTAAATAAAAAATATTGCAACATTAAGTTGTACAGGGTGAGTCAACGATTGGATGAAGTAGGTTTGTGCCTTTTCGGTGAAATTAACAAAGAAACTATATTTATTGTTTGATACAGTTTATTTTTACGCAGATTTTAAAAATATTTAGGACTCTACAGGGTGAGCCAAAAAACTAGGACAGCATAAAGTTGTATTTTTTTAAATAGAACACCCTATATACGAATCGTATTTTCGATTTAGCTTATAATTTAAAATCTTTTTTATTAAGGGTTTACTATAACAAAACTTTATAGTTTCTGAGATAATTAAGTTTAAAGAAAAAAAGTCACATTTTCAAGCATCAATTTAATCCTAAATAACGTTTTCAATTTTGTGACAAATATATTCAAATTTGGAATTTAGCAAGGCCAAGGACAAGTTAACATAATTTTTACCTAATATTTGCAATAAAAGCTACAGGGTGTTGAACACATCGGCTCAAATTTGAAAAAGTTTAAATGAATAAATATCTTTTTTTTTTAAATGGTACACCCTGTATATTTTCATGTTATTTAATAGAGTAATAAAAACCCTAAAAGTTTTGTTCAATATATCCTATACCTATTTATAATAGTTTTTGAGATATTTCAGTTTTTCTTATTTTCCATACTTTTTTACAGAAATAGTCTTCATTATCATAGTAGCCATGGCAAAAACAATGTAAAAGAACATTTTTCTGTGTATCAAATTTATAACCGCAATCGCTTCTTTTGGTTTTTATGTAGTGTAGTTTGGTTTTTTTTGCATTCATTTTATATTGTAAAATGAATTTTCCAAAGAATGAGTTAATAGATATGATTTATACAATAGGAGAGGCTCAAAAAAATTGCCTTCTTGCTCAAAGAATTTACAAAATGAAGTATCCTGATCGACGCCAGCCTAATACTCATACTTTTCAAAACTTAATGCAAAGATTTGATTCTTCTGGTACTGTTGATTATCCAAAACGTAAAGTGGTCAACAAACCAGTAACTAATGAAGAAAAAGAACTACAAGTATTGTTAAATGTTCAGGAAAATCCTTATATTGGTAGCCGTCAGTTAGCAGCATTATGTGAAACATCACAATCCACCGCTAATCGTACTACCAAGAAATATAGGTATCATCTATATCACATGGAATTACACCAAAAATTGCATGGACAGGATTTTGAAAGTCGTGTAAACTTTTGTCGTACAATAAATGCGGAGATTCAATTAAATCCAAATTTATTATGCAAGGTAATGTTTAGTGATGAAGCTACTTTTAGAAGTAACGGTGCCGTAAATAGACGCAACATGCATTATTATGCCACAGAAAACCCATTTTGGATTAGAGAGGTGGAACATCAAAACCACTGGTCATTAAATGTTGTGGTGGTAGTCATCATAATCGAATTATTGGACCCATCTTTTTTAATGAACCACTAAATGGCCATAGTTACCTGAACTTTCTACAAGAAGAACTACCCCAACTGCTTCAAGGTCTCGATAGGGATGAGCTCGACAGTATGTGGTTCCAGCACGATGGTGCGCCTCCGCATTACCATCGTGAAGTTCGTGCGTTTTTGGACCAACGATATCCGCAAAAATGGATTGGACGTGGGGGTTTCATTGAGTGGCCACCAAGGTCTTGCGACATCACCCCATTAGATTTCTTCCTATGGGATTATATTAAAAATAAGGTGTATGTTAATCCACCAACAACAGTGGAAGATATGCGAAACAGGATTATGGATACCTGTAGAACAATAACGCCACTAATTTTGTCCAGGGTCCGAGAAAATCTGCAAAAAAGACTAAATTTGTGCATTGCACAAGAGGGTCGTTTATTCGAACACTAATTAAAAAGAAATAATTAATCTCAGTATTTAATAGATAATTTTTTTGTTTCAATTTAGTATAAAAGTAAATATGTATTTGCCTTGTCGTTATTGTTGTGTTAATTTTTTCACATTATGTTTAATTAAACTATTGCCGTTGTAATATAACGAATAATGTATTTCATCATATTTAACCACATTCTGTTTGTTTCTTTTTATTATTTTACATGGCTACTATGATAATGAAGGCTATTTCTGTAAAAAAGTATGGAAAATAAGAAAAACTGAAATATCACAAAAACTATTATAAATAGGTATAGGATATATTGAACAAAACTTTTAGGGTTTTTATTACTCTATTAAATAACATGAAAATATACAGGGTGTACCATTTAAAAAAAAAGATATTTATTCATTTAAACTTGTTCAAATTTGAGCAGATGTGTTCAACACCCTGTAGCTTTTATTGCAAATATTAGGTAAAAATTATGTTAACTTGTCCTTGGCCTTGCTAAATTCCAAATTTGAATATATTTGTCACAAAATTGAAAACGTTATTTAGGATTGAATTGATGCTTGAAAATGTGACTTTTTTTCTTTAAACTTAATTATCTCAGAAACTATAAAGTTTTGTTATAGTAAACTCTTAATAAAAAAGATTTAAAATTATAAGCTAAATCGAAAATACGATTCGTATATAGGGTGTTCTATTTAAAAAAATACAACTTTATGCTGTCCTAGTTTTTTGGCTCACCCTGTAGAGTCCTAAATATTTTTAAAATCTGCGTAAAAATAAACTGTATCAAACAATAAATATAGTTTCTTTGTCAATTTCACCGAAAAGGCACAAACCTACGTCATCCAATCGTTGACTCACCCTGTATATAAATATGATTGTAGGATGTTCCGGTACTGTTTTAAACAACGGAAAATACTCATGAAGCTTTTGCAGGGATAGAGGAGATGTGTATATTGAGGGTGATAATAACTAAATATGTATAAATTAAAAATAAAATGGTTTACAGCAATAATCTCGTTATTTTATAACCACACCCCGTATATAACTTAAAATGCACTTTTCTCAAAACAGTGACGACCATATTTTAAAAACCACTGGATAGAATTAAATGGAATTTATTGAAACATATTCTAGGCCTAAAAAACTAGTGTATAATCTAAGTTTTTTTTTTTCATAAAATTACTCTTCTTCAAATTACCAGATTTTCTGAAAACTCAATGTAAAACCCAAAATCATTCAACCAAATTTCAGGTAAAGCAATAGTATCTTAATTGTTATTTAACCAGGTTGTTCAATAAGTTTTGTCGTTCAAAAAGAGATGGCGCTATTACGTTCGCCTTTTTATTTTTCTAAAGATGTCACTACTGTTTTATGAACTCGTGGGAAGTTCCACCTAGATTTGTCAAATCATTCGTATATTTACAGCTGTTCAAGGTTGACGTGTCAAAATATTTTTTTGCAGTGGAAACAATAGAGTATCGTGCAGTGATAAAATTTTCATTTTTGGAAGGTGTAGCATTAAAACAAAAGGCGAGTTCTTTTATTCCATCGATGAAAAAGCGCTGAATTAGTCCGATTGGTTCTTTTGACGTCATAAATGGATTTTCAATGAAATTCTGTTGAATTTAAGAACGCTCATTTCCGATTGACATGTGACATTTTTCCAAAAACCTAACTTTCAAAATCCAATATTTTATTTGGAAGTTTATTTTATATTTATATAAATATTTTTATATAATATAGAAATTCTGTCATTTTTATATATAACGAACAATAAATCAAAAATAGAGGCAATTATTTCTTTTCAAGACAGAAATAAAAACATAACCTTCAAAATTAACAGTTATGTTGCGACTTTCTCAGCAACATTTGGAGTGTTTTAGAAAAGATAAACGGGATATTATGCGTCGTTTCATCACTGTGGATGAGACCTGGATCTACCACCATTATCTGAAATCAAAACAAGAGGCTAAGGAGTGGTGTAAACCCAATATTCGGCTTCGAAGCGGATTAGGGCCCAGAATTCGGACAAGAAAGTGTTACCATCGCGAAAATCAGTGAATTAAAGTACGAATTGTTGCAACATCCACCCTATTCGCCAGATTTAGCTCCCTCTGTCTTCTGGCTGTTCTCACATCCTAAAAAATTCATGCATGGAAAACGATTTTCGTCAAACAAGGAGGTAATAACAGTTGTGGAAGCGTATTTCGACAGTCTTCCGTATTCTCACTTCAGGGATGGAATCCATAAATTATAAGATTACTGGAACAAGTGTATTGAAGTTCAGGGAGAATATATTGAATAATAAAATGTATTTCAAACCATGTTTTTCTTATCGAACGACAATACTTATAGGACAACCTGCTGTAAGTAACTTTACCAATGTAAGTGGAAATCACATTTTCAAAACTAAAAAGTATTTATTTTGTAACTTTTCAAAGCGAAGGACTACAGTTTTAGAAATAGTAGTGAAGTATCTCTGGTTATTTTCAATTGAAAATTATTTTAACTCGATAACAATCAGAGCATCCATCCGCTAGTTGAAACGTTGTGATAATTCTCAAAAATAAAAAATTGGAAGCCGGAAAACTTAATCTTAGTCACAGCTCACAATGTTTAAAACTTCCAAAATTACGTGATGTAAAATGCTACTGCTGAAATGTTCAAGTTCAAAAAATTATTCTTCTTATGTTTAGTTCAGGCTATTTTCTACTGTAAACCAATACTTACTTTTATTTTAATTTTAAGAGCTCTCCCATTGCACAAATTGATATTAATTAAATTAATTAAATAAACCATCTGGCGAATGAGAGTTCTGGTATTCAGACCACAGGACTTGATGATTTCTTGATCTGACTGTAACCAGTCATTAATAACCCTAATGCTCTGCAAAAGACCTTCTTCATTAATGATTTCCAGCATGACGTTGACGTCCATCCTTTGGACCTTTTTCAGAATGAAATCTTTATTTTTGAACTGCTTTAATGGCTTGTCCTTTAGAGGAATTCCATTAGTGATTGATTCTTTAGATTTATCACAGAGGGACTCGTCCGAAACCTAAATACATATAAAGAAACATTATTAAGTTCTATTGACAAAATTTTGTTTCTTTTATTTGATTGGGAAATAAATTTTGAATACTAAAAAATGTAATTTCTAAATTTTGTTAAGAAACTGGTAAAGTGAGTTTTTTTTATTGCCTTAATTAATTTTTCTGTGTAAATACCCACAACACTTATAATCAATCAATCTTTATTTAAAAGAAAAAAAAAACAACAACATTATAGTGGATTTCACATTACATTAAAAAAGCAATACAGTATAAAGTAACTAACAGAACACAAATACAACAACATTTAAGAATGCAGGTTGTTTTCCAAGTATATCCTAATGAAATAAACTGCTTTATCGGAAGCTTCTGGAGATTCTAGGATAACTTGTTAAATATGGTACTACATAAGTACTTAGGGCCAGTCTTAAAGACAGTAGATATTAGACTTCTATCTCGCGAACACAATCATAAGTATTTGAGGGAAAGATAATAGGATTTCTTTTAATAAACATTGCAGCTTCTAAGATAGCTCTAGAAGGAAATGTCAAAAGGCAATTTCCAGAGAAAAAGCCCTCAACAACTGTCTGTAGCATCCACCCAAAAAATAAACCTAAGCAAACGTTGTTATATTACAAACACTCTCTTCTAATCGGTAGACTGGCACCAAAACAGAACAACAAGTATTTTGGGTGGGGATATGCAAGCGCATAATATTGAAAATAATTTTGAGACTTCGTATAACAAAGTAAGCCGAGTTTAGCTAACTGACAACATATATGTGGTTTAATCAACACAATGTATCATCCAAGTAACGCAAGAATCTTATGGGAGGCAATTCGGAGATTTTATCTCCATTAAGAATTAGATCAAGATCATACATTTTTTATTGTTTTAAGGAAAATGGTACCACCGACTAAATCACTCAACAGTAAAATCACACAGGACGTTGTCAGGACGCAAAAACATACGTAAAAAAATCAGGAGCCCCGAGTTGGAAATGGACACAGACCATATGAACTTGAGCTACTGTTACAATACACCGTTTGAAGTCACAATAGAGGATCGAATGGTAAGTAAAAGAGAAAAACGGGAAACATTCTCGGTATATGGAACACTGATGGTTCAAAAACTAGTGAGGGTACTGGAGCTGGGATATATGGGCTACAACCGAGGAAAGAATTAACCCTTCCTCTTGGAAAATACCCAACAGTATTCCAGGCAGAAATATACGCAATCTTACGGTGCGCAGACGAGATAAACAAGAGAGCTTACAAAGGGAAGCAAATCCATATTTACTCTGACAGCCAAACAGCCCTAAAAGGCCTCAAGAGCCAAAAGGTATCATCGAGGCTGGTTTAGGAATGTCAGAGTGAGCTGGAAATTCTGGCAAAAGATAACAGAGTTATTTTAAAGTGCGTACCAGGACACGAAGGCATACATGGAAATGAAAAAGCTGACGAGCTAGCTAGAGCAGAGTCAGCATCTCAATACATAGGTCCAGAACGGGCCTTTAGGTGCCGCGGTGCGCGGCCCGAGAAGCAGTCAAAGAATGGATGAAAAGAGAGCATAAAAACCACTGGATGACTAAACAGGGTTTAAACCACAGCAAGCTATTTATTGGGAATCCTGACCCGAAACTGGCAAGGAAATTACTCCAAGCGAGTAGGAATCAATTAAGGACTATAACGGGTATAATGACGGGACACATGGCCGTCAAAGTACATCTGAATAGAATGAATCTATATAACGGAAACCTCGACTGCAGACTATGTGGACAAGCCGAAGAAACTGTGAAGCACATCATATGTGACTGTGAGTCACTGGAAAGATTTAGACAACAAACATTCGGATCAGTAAGTCTGGAATCGAGAGAAATACTCACTCACTCCTTAGCAGGACTGTATAGATTGGGCCAGGGGGCTAGGTTGACAGAGTGGCTGTAATGTCTAGGGTGAGCACAATAGGCCTACTCTGGCCGCAGTGCGTCCGGCTTTAGGATGGACCCGGAAATAATTAAAAAAAAAAAAAAAAGGAAAATGGTATAGACGGTCTTAAATGCATTTATCGCGAGCCAGTTTTTCTGCACCATGCCTGAAAATCATCCAGTGTCCTCCCTGCCACAATTTGTAATTCTTCAAAGGTCGAAGCTCCCACTATCACACTAATATCATCAGCAAATAGGACTAATTGAGATTTATCATGTCATATTAGCAGGATTATTAATGAAAGCCAGAAACAGTAACAGAGAGTGTAAAGCCTTACGGAACCTCAAGTTTCTTCCCCTTGTACAGGAAAAAGTATTCTCGATCTTAACCGTCTTCTTACGTCTGGTAGTAGTTGTATCATGATTATGCATAAACCATACCGACAGGGGCTAAGAACCTGATTTCTCTCCAAGAATACCAAAAAATCTGAACTTTACAACTTTTTTTGAATAGTTTACTAAATGAAGAGTTTTATATCAATTAGAAGCAATTCGTCCGAACCGTCCGATAGCTTGCGTCGAACTGACGCTAAGATGTTCCTTTGCTGTCCTAGAAGTGTCACTAATCTCCGTAGGATTTTTATTGAAAAAACGTATATGAAGATTTACCGCCTTTAGACACTACACTCAGACTCAACAGAAGTGAGGCACTGGGCAGCACATCACGGTATTTCAAACAGGAATACATGCCGTTGATATCTCTCTTTGAAATAATCTGAAGAGGGGTTACAGGGTAAGGTCGTTCATATTTTCTCCAACAGTCAGGCAGCGCTGAAAGCTGTCATCAGATAACATCAAAACAGGTCTGGGATTGTCTTCAAAACATTATCGCTCTGGTAAAACACAAGGGTACTAGGACAAAGCATCCTGGGCAATGAAAAAGATGACCAACTTGCACCATGCTACATTTACTAGATCAGAATCAGTATTTGACATTAATGACGTTGCTATTCGTGGACGGATAAATTATCAACCACACACTCACTGGAACCACATCGTGGCCTACAAGCTCAGTAAACTATTGCTGATCAAACCAAGGCAATTTGCATTTGGAGAGAAATAAAAGAAACTATTTACATAGTAAATTAAATACAACCAGTGTTTACCTTTTTGCGATATTAATCTAATGTTCCCTTTAAGAAAAAAAAATACCTTTATTATGTCGATCTCTTCATCTGATGATTCCACCAACACATCTTCTGTGTCAGAAATGAAATAATCATCATCTGAACTACTGTAGTCGGCAACGTTCTCATTTTCACTTAAATCTGAGTCTTCGTCACTTTCTATCTTCAAAGCTTTACGCCTCCTAAGTTTGGTTTTTGATTTCTTTTTTCCTCCATTCATGAGGTCCTTAAATAGGCAAAAATATTATATGAAAATACGAATATAAACCAAGACAAATAAAAAATTATAGTATCAGAATCGCAGAATATATATCTTGATAAAAGACCAAATTTAGTAGTTTTTTTTTTAATTTTTTATATAAATCAAGTGAACTTAGAAAACTTCTAAATAAAATCAACATGTTCAAAATGTTAAATAATTATAAAAACTATAAAATATATATTATTTTTTGAATAATTTATAATATCTATTTTACGAATCAATACCTTACCTTTAAAATGCCATTTGTCTTTTTATTGTCTTCAGATAGTGGATAGTTTAAAACTGCTTCTTGAATATGGCTCGTAATATTCTGAATAATCTGCGAGTAAATACTTAAAGTAAAAGCGACTAAAGTAGATAACTGTGGTGAATCAATTGATTGTAATTTTGATATCGTGAGTAAGCAAATAACTATAACTCTAAAAATCATTTGACTATTCAAATAAGTTATTTCAGTATCTAGGGAATCGATTTCTGTAGTTGGTGATTCGCCAGATTCACTGGAATTTGTTTTGTTGTTTGCCAGGCACTCTTCCAGATTCTTGTATGTTTGGTGGCAAAGACTGTAGACTTTTGGGACTTTTTTATTGAAATACCAAATGTCAATAAGTAGCAAAAACCTACAAAAAAAGTTAATACGTTTATTGTTTAAAAATTTACTTGACAGATTAATAACAAGTTGTAATAAAATTGTTGCATTTTCTCTATTGACCTCTACAGAGTTTAATTTTATTCTAATCTTTATATACCATAAATGTTGCCTACTTTTCCCAAGTGGTTCAACTTTGCCTGATGATGCAAAAAATTTATTTTGATAAAAGTTGCAGCCCTGGATTATTTTTGTCGACTATATTTTTACCGACAATACAGCACTGGCCCGTCATTTTCTCAAAAACCAGGTCATAAAGTGTATACTATCTTAAATAGAAAAGTGAACTCAACTCCCCAAACTAATAATTGGGGACAACTTAAAATCTGACATAAACATTGACATTCTTCGAGCTTGTCAAATATATAAGATAAAGTTTGTATTGCTGCCTCCAAATATAACACACATGATTACAGTTGCTTGATGTAAGCTTCTTTAAGCCTCTAAATGAAGCATGGAGAGCTATGCTAACAAATTTAAAATAAGAGCGGCCAAATTTAAACTGCATGGAAAAAATCTTTTTTTCACAGCTGTTAACAAAATTAATTAAAAAATTAAAACCAAGTTTTATCAAAAATCATTAATGTACAGAGAATTCTCTCCAAAAATCTTTATTAAAAAGAGGGAGAAAAAGATGTTAAATATTAAATCAGGAGAATCTATAAGCTAAGAAAGAAAAGCATTTGAAAAGAAACAAAAACACAGGGAAAGGTAAACTAAAGAAAGAAGATATAAACAAAAAAGCAAGTGAAAATGAATATATTAAAAAATGTGATCCCGAATCATGCTGCTGTAAGAACAGTAATGTAACTGAAAAACAAGAAGGAAAGGAACTAATAGAAGTAGATGAAAACAAAGAAGGTAGCACTTGTAATACAGATGTATACATAAAAAAAATAATAACAAATATTTTATTTGCATAATAACTAGTACAAATCATACAAACAACTTGCAGATCATTTTTGCACCGTCAATTATTTATAATATAAAGTAAAAAGTAGGGGACTAATACTAACAAGCTTAATTACTCCTAACTACTACGAATAGGTAAACTCTATATATACACTAACAAAACAGTAAAAATATATAGAAATCATTATATGAAATATGTAGTTTAAACCAACATCAAAAGAAATGCTGATCCTCCCCAAAAAAAACAAACACAAATTTGTTTCAAAATAATCTGTTTCCCTTACTACTAGTAAGATTTCTGTTCTTCTGTTCAACTTGTTTTTGAATGATGTCGTCAAATCTTTTTCGCATGAAACGGCACTGCTTTTTGCTGATAATTTAATTTTTTTTAAGCGCATTAGATCTTTGCAGGATTGCATTGATTTGCAGTCTGATTTGGATGCATTTAGTGTAGGGTGTACTACTAACAGATTGTACCTTAACATTAGAAAGTGCAAGACAGTGCGGTTCTGTAGAAAGAAGACTTTAATTGAGTACGATTATAAGATTAACGGTGTGTCTGTGGAATTGATCGATTCTATATCTGATGTTGGTGTAATATTGGATAGTCAGTTAACTTTTAAAGAGCATATATATAATATCACTAATAAGGGAATGAAATTCGCGGGGTTTGTTACACAAAATCTATCTGACTTTAACGATATTATTTGTCTTAAAAATGTTTATTGCAGTGTTGTGCGTTCTATATTGGAGTATGCTTCACCAATATGGTCACCTTTCTACAATGTACACAAATTGGAGCTAGAAAGGGTGCAGAAGCGCCTTTTAAGATTCGTAGCTTATAAATTGTTCCTAAAGAAAATATGAACTACCCTCATTTACTACTCCAATTAAATTTGAAGCCTCTTGAACAACGCAGGGAATAAAATGATTTACTTTATCTATTTAAAATCGTTAATAGTATAATAAATTCTCCAGAACTACTAATGCATATTGGTTTCAATGTGCCTCAGAGAAGTAGTCGATGGGTTGAAGTGTTCTCTGTGGATGTTCATAGAACCAACTACTCTACCTATGCACCACTAAATAGAATGTGCATTTTAGCTAATAAGTTATCCCGTGATCACGTTGATCCGGACATTTTTAACATGTCCTTAAATAGTTTCAAAAATTTTTTAAAGCGATATCTATAGTACAAATTTTTGCTTCTCACTATTCTACATGTAGTCTTAAATGTGAGCTTACTGTAGTTTAACGAATACTTTGGATTTGTTTGTTTAGTGTTTAGTATTTTTTTTATCTATTTGGAAGCTTGTTTGTAAGTTGTAAAGTGTTGTAAATTTTTAAATGGTTTGACCGTTATTAAAAGATTTATTTATTTTTTAGTTCCAATTTTAAATCCATTGACTGACAGACTCGTGAATCTAGCAAGGGGGTGGTTAAAATATTTGATAGCAGAGACAACATAGTATTTTTAGGGAGAGCCTGTGACCTGGTATAACAATTTTTCTCTCTGTATTATATTTTCATGTCTGGCTAAATTGCTTGAGCTACTATGTGCATATAATAGGCACTGGTGGATGTTGAGTGCTGGCAGAATCATAATATTTAATTACTTCATAGCAGGAGTCTACAGTCTTTATCACTGATGATATACACCAGGGAATATTTATAATAGTAGATTTTTCTATCAAAACAAAAACTAAAAAGTATTTAATTGGAATTATCCTTGATGCAGAATACACAACACCTCATTTAGATGGTAAATTTATGAGAAATTCAGGTTTTGGATTTTTTATCCTGATAAGGATGATATATCTGTCGTGCCCTTTAATAAAACTTTTTATTCCTATAATAAATTGAAGAGGTCTATATATTTTAAGAGAACAATTAGGAAACTTTATATTATACTGATTATTTAACATGAGCTTCTCTACTGTGAATTAAATAAGGTTGATTGGTCTGATGTTCTTAACCAGAATAATGTTAATGTAACAGTAAATAATTTCTACAAATGTGTATATAATGTATTTGATATTTGTATTCCAAAGGCTAGGCATTCTAAAAGAAGATATCCAGTTTGGTATAATTCCGAACTAATAAAAAATATAAAAAGGAAATAAAGTTATAGAAAAAAATTTAGAAAAACAGGTCTAAACCAGTGGGAGTTAAGATATAAAGAGTATAGACAGTTAGTAAAAACACAGAGTTCAACCGCATATCGTTTATATCAACAACGTGTGCAGGATGAAATTAAATCAAACCCTAAAACCTTTTGGGATTTTTTAAATAATCAAAAAAATATTTCCGATATTCCCGAAAATATGTTTTTAAATCAGCAAGAAATTAGGGGTGTTCAAAATATAGTAAATGCCTTTGGTGAATACTTTAGTTCCATATACATTGGTGGCAACCAGTTTAATAGAAGAATTTCTAATAACTATGGGAAATTTTGCTTTTTAGAAATTACCGAAACGGAAATTAAAGAGGCAGTTAAAAAACTGAAAGTTAGTAAATCAGAAGCTACTGATAATGTGCCGGCCTACATTATTAAAGGTTGTATTGATTCATTTATAACACCTTTAAAATATATTTTTAACCTTTGTTTGAAACAATGTATTTATCCCTCAAAATGGAAAGAAAGCAAAGTTATTCCTATATTCAAAAGTGGTGATAGAAATGAAATTTCTAATTACCGATCTATTAGTATTGTCTCAGCCTACTCAAAAATTTTGGAATTAATTCTAATAGAGTATATAATGATTGTAAACATAGAATCTCAGACCAACAACATGGTTTCTTGCCACATCGATCAACCGTTACAAATTTAGTAAACTTTGTCCAGTTTGTTCAGGAATCAATTCAGGAAGGATGTCAGGTTGATGTAATTTTTAATGATTTGGAGAAGGCATTTGATAGAGTGAACTTTGGTGAAATAGTACTTGCCCTCCAAGATTTTTCTGTAGATCCAAACATTGTTTCATTGCTGATATTTTATTTGCGTGATAGAACTTTATTTGTTGAACTTAAGGGGTATAAGTCTCAGAAGTGCCTCAGGGTTCAAATCTTGGGCCACTTCTGTTTTTACTGGTTATCAATAACATAGGTGTGAATGTAAAATTCGCCAAAAGCCTTATCTTTGCGGATGATTATAAAATTTTTCGTGCTATAAGAGATGAGTCAGATGTGAGGGCTCTGAAAGAGGATTTTAGTGCGGTTGTGAGATGGTGCAAGGAACATGATTTAAATGTAAATATAAATAAATGTGTAGTAATGTCTTTTACATCTAAAAAGCAAATAATTCATTTTAATTATTGTATAAATAACACGCCGTTAAAAAGAACTGATTTACATAGGGATCTTGGTGTTTATTTAGAAACGAAGTTGAGTTTTGGTAGGCCCATTGATAGTGTAACTGCAAGTGCAGTAAAAATCCTTGGTTTTATTATTAGGAGCTGTAAATATTTCAATAATATCAATACAATGATTGTCTTGTATAAGTCATTGGTGCTAGCTAAGCTTCAATATGCTTGTGTAATTTGGGATCCACAGTATGAAGATAAAATTTACAGCTTAGAGGTGGTTCAGCGGAGATTTTTAAAGTTTTTGCATTACAAGGCATTCTCGGTATACCCTCAAAGAGGAACTGATCAGAAGCTTTTGTGTTCTTTATTCAACTTTCTCAGTTTGAAGCACATGCATATTGAAGTGGGTGTTATGTTTTTGTTTAAATTGATTGGGAACACAATTGATGATAAAAAGTTTTTAGAACAGCTTCCATTTAAAATAGGCTGAGTTAACACCAGATCCAGAAATTTATTTTATTTTATATTAATGCCCCTAGGACTAACCTGTATAAAAATTCCCCATTAATAAGATTATGTTCATATTATAATAAGTATTGTGGTGCCATTGATATTTTTAATCTAGGTTGTAACAGGTTTAGAAGGGAAGTGAGAAATGAGTTATGTAGGCAATTGTAGTGCATTTTTATTTAGGTTCTAATTTAGATTGTAGTCTTAATATATTAAGTTTAGTTGTATCTGTAATTGGCTTTGTAAAAGTTGTTGATACAATGAATAAATAAATAAATGAGTTCATAATTATTTTTAGATTATGTTCGATTATTCTTTGTTCCTATATTTGTTTAAATTATTTATAGAAAACTGTTTAGTTTCTTTAGCATAGAATGACGTAGTTATCATTGTGTTCTAATTAGTTATAGTACAAGTTCCACTGCTCCAAAGAGTTCTAAATTTAGCTTGTTATGGTGAAATATGGCATTATATATCCTGATTAATCTGGTACAGAGGAAGCCAAAAAAAAAAGTTATTTTTATAGGGAAATTTCATATGCTAATATAATTCTTTAGTTTATTGTTTTATTTAGTTTTTGTGTTCCTATTATTGTAATAAGGATCTACCTGGCAAGTTTTATATGTTGTATAGTTTCTATAAATGAAATTTTTTTGATATCTAGTTTTCATGTTTTTATCCATGGATTTCACCATTTTTTAAAAACTTCTAAACTGGGCAAAGTTGCAGTTTTCAAGAACAACTGTGCCTAAACTCTATTTTATTTTCTTTTATGCTTATTTGCACTGTTTCAAATAATTTTTATATAGAAAACTATAGGTGAACGTCTTATTCCAATATTAATATTAATATGTACCCAGGAATTAAATCGGAATACCACAATAACTAAAAAAGGCAGGTAAAATAGGAAACCTTTATGGTAGTTAATAAAGAATGTTAAAATCTGGTATCATGGTTTTAATATTACATAATACACATATCAGTTTTAATAAATGCTGGTTCATCTAATTTCTGGTTAGTTATTACAATGTCACAACCAAAGTATGCCACTAGCTAATTATAGGTTAAAATGTTTTTAGAAATCTCCTATAAGTTCCCCATAAGCATTTGAAAAAATAAAAGGCCTTTAGCTTGTTTACACAATATTGTGCAATTCTTACCAACCATTAAAAATAATAACATTTAAAATTATTGTTAAAATAAATTTATCATATTGTTTCAAAGACAATAATAGTTCTAAATAATAAGTCAATTAAAAATGAATTATGTCAAGCAAAATTATAAGTAAATAATAAAAACCTTTACTACCTACTTACCTAGCTATAAAACATTTAATATTTTCAGCTTTCCCTGGCTCAATAATACAATCTGCATTTTCATTGTCAACTGAAGGTAACTCCTCAATAAATTTGGAATTCTTGTCGAACAAATTATGTAGGTTGTTTGCAGTTCCTTCAAAAGGAATTTTACAAGTCAAACATCGCAAATAATGATATACAGCATCCAAATAATTGTTTTGATTCATTGCTAGAGTACCCATTTGATTATGAGGCATCCCATAGTCAGGTTTGTACGAAACAGCTTGCAGGTAGTAACGCACAGCTACCGATGATTCAGAGTTTGGTTTTAACTCCAATTTGTACCTGCTTAAATCTCCTAAGTATATTAAGCATTGATGAACAGACTGTTTGGCCCATTCCAATAGTTCAGAACTAACATCAGAGCTATCATTTTTCTCATCAAGTATCATTTCACAATCAATTATGTTCTTTAATTGAATTTTAAACTGCCATTGCAATTTTGAAAGCATATGGTGATAGAATCCAATTCCTGAATAAATATGAGCTTGAATGTTTGAAATGTCTTGATCTGAGAACTCTTTTTTCTTCAACTTTTTGGCAGTAGAAACAACTTCATAAAAACCTTTACGCCATAACAGTTCTTCTCCTTTTCGTCCATACAGCAGTGGTTCTGAAAAAATCAGTCGTTCACAATATTCACAAAATTTCCGGCGTTGTGATTGAAGAATAGGAGTAAAGAGGTCTGAGATGTTGCGAACACAGCTACGAGCATCGTCCAAACGTTTAGCCTGATCACTTATTGTCCTAAAATGAAGTTATATTTATCCAGTTCTTATACAAAATAAGTTTTTTTATATGTGTAAATGTGTAACAAATATAGAAAAATAAAATATTTAAAGAAAATACAACACCTTTAAAAACACGTGAGATTAAGAACTCTAGTTCAAGAATAGCAAATCTTAAAAAATAATTTGAAAACTGTTACTATCCTAGACTGGGTAGAGTTCACACCCATGGCAGGACACATTGATTTCAAAAATAAATTGGATTAATAATAAAAACAAGATTGAAAACAATAACTTGCTTACCGATATAATTTTTTGGAAAGCTCTTGGCCCTCCTTTTGTTGGATATCAGTGGGGTTATAAATTTTCTTCATTTCAACTCATCTTTATATAAGCTGATGGTCAAGAATTCATCAATTTACATATTTTTTCATCAGTTCTAGCTCCAGAAGAATGTAAATTATTCATTGTACCATATTTGATTACACAAATAAAATATTTTAACACCATTACAATTTGTTATCAAAGTCCATAAAAAATTCAGACGTCACTGTCAAAAAACGAAATTCGTTTATGCGATCGAACTGCTATCATTTATCACTCTCAAAACGCCATTGGTGTTAACTGGCCACGTGATTTAGATTTTCATAATTTTAGATTTCGACATTGAAAATACTAATAAAAAGTAGAAAACTTCCCAACTACTTTTCGTTAGAAATCAGCTGAATTTTTGCGTTAGCTAGTAGAAAAAAAAATACTATTTTTTATTACTGAACAGAATCAAATATATTTCTTCACTGATATTGGGGCGCTAATTCACAGACATGCCTGTAGCAAATCGATGTTGACAGATATGGACTTGACGATATTATCATCGCTTCTTAACACTATTAATATGACTGACTCTAGATTTCAATATTTCATTAAGTTGGTTCATATAGTCGTAGAGTAGAAGCACGAACATGACATATAAAACTGGACTGCATATGAAAATAATTTTTGACCCCCCCCCCCCTTATTGGCCGGCATTCGGTGCAATGATTTGTATGGCAACATTGAATTCCCTGCTAGTTTCTTATATTGGCGTGAATGTGTCGTGTATGAATGTCAATCCTAACCTAAACTAACAGGTTTAGACAATAACTATCTCTTTCTATACTACATCTAAAACAATAAATCGCTCTTCCTTATTTTACTTGACAGGTTAATTGAGTAAATTCAATAAAAAAGATGAGGATAATTGTTTCTCTAAAACAATATTTTTTTTTATACCTTGAATTTCTACTTTTAGTTTCCACAAAATTATAATTTTTCTGTTTAAAGCAACTCCAATAAAGCTAATTTTTTTTAACTTCTTTGGAACAGCGTAAATGTGTAACAATTTTATTATTTTTAGATAACAAGCATGAAATGTCAGTTCTTATAAATAAATGAAAATGCTTTTTCTATGACTGTTTACATATTTTGTTTTACAATAAAACTGTTATTTAGCAAAATAGCTAAAATGTGAAATATGCGCCAAAAACAAATCGAGACTATTTTTTTTTAAATATCTGTTGTAGAAGAGATTGTGGAAATCAGTGGGTATTTTTGTAAAACTAGTATAATCAACATCCTTATTCGGACGTAGAGTATAAGAAGGTCCCGAAAAAAAGTATTAAGGCATTTATTTTTAAAAATTTTATATCATGAATTAATAGAGTATATTGTTTAATGTATGGTATCAAAATGTCCACATAATCTATTGCAAAGTAAGAGAGTTTCATCATTTAAAAATAACTTCGATTAGGTCTTTGTTAAAATTATTTTCTCCTCGATGCTTTTAGGGAATTGATATGTTAGGTATTTATATAAGGTTAACAACATTCATAATAATGTTGACATTTCCTTCATAATAACGGAGCTTTAATTTAAAGGAAGTAAAGTAACATGTACTAAACCATTTTTATATAAAAAAAATTAACTCTAAGGGGGATAGTGTTAAAGCAGTTTATATTTAATTGTAAACAAAACAATATTTATTAAGACACTTTAAATAAAAAAAAAACTTGTAAATACAATAGAATTCTTACATTAATACAATCATTTTTAATCTAAATATATACATAAAGATTTACTAGCAACTTTTAATTTTTATACTAGGTCAAACTTTCCGTTTACTTAACTGTTTGAGGATCTGGAATTGACTTTTCCTAGAGTTGAATTTTTGAAATGGTAATCAATAGCGGCTTCTTACTACTTCTTACTACTTTGACAAAGTACGTACAAGAAATTTGAATATAATTTTGGTGGTAATTTTGTCCATGCTCATGCGCATTTTCATCACATGTGACGTTCCAGCAGTTAAAAAGTTAACTTGCGCTGGAGATAACCTAAAATGTCATAAATATGAAAGTTTCCGAACATATATAATCAAGAAATCACAAAATAAAGGATATTTTGTGCAAGAAAAAATGAGTTAATATTAAGTTTAGGTGGATTACCAAACGTGAGCTGTCAATTCATAACTTTTTTTCTGCGTCGATTTTCGCGCACTTTCTGCATTTTAGTCATAAAAATATAGAACACGTTCTATATTTTTATGCAGAAAATTTTCATCAAAATTTTGATAATAATTCTTTGATGTGTAAAACAGCAAATTAGTTTTATGAAAATTTTCAACATAATTATCATATAAATTTTGCCTATAATTCTTGTGTGTGTAAAACGGCTCTTAGAAAACTAAAATATTGATAGCATTTAAAAATTATCATACATCATATTCATAAGATTAAACTTTTTACCCTTAGATTTACAATTTGACTCTAAGGTAAAATTTTATATAATCTTCCGATGAAAAATCACATTTTTTAAAATACCAAAAAAAAAAACTTTAAAGTTCACGTTCCTGTTTGAAATTTTCAGTAAAACGTTACATAAAATGTGATAAAATGCATAAAACAGCAAAATTAAAAATAAATTATTGTCAAAATGAAAAGTATTCAGTCAATATCAAAAATATACTTTCATAAATATAATAAAAACTTAGGGAATTCATTGTTGCCAAAGCAATTATATGCACGTAATGGCACGGAGCATGGTGGCGTCATTTTTATTTCAAGGGAGTATTATGCATGACCAGTCCAGTTTTATATGTCAATTTCTTGAGTAGAAGTTAGCTTTCTTGTTTTGGGAGTGAAAGTGTGAATTGGTAAACAATTATTATTGAATATTTATTATTTTTTAAATTAGGTATGATATTATATTCAATTAATTCGAATTATATCGCAATTTCGCTGTTCGTCATTTTATGACGAGCATTGCAAGATGAATGTCCCAGAATCGTTGGTTACTTTTGTATCGGACATTTCTGTAAACATGGTTGTTCCACGACCCAGGTGCGCGGACAACGTCGTGTTCTGGGACACGAACTTCGTTTTGAGACGTGTGGGTAGGTGCGATTAATTGTTCGACCAGAATAAGTTCGCTCGAAAAATTGATCGCAAAAAATCTTCAACAAAAATGACATAAATCCGTATGTCACTTATCATTCGACTGTCAAAAAAGAAACCTAACCTCCGTTGTTCCTGTCATGAATATATTGGGACAATTTTAAGAACATTTGGTGAAATTGAATTAGGAAAAAAATAAAATGGCACCACAATATAAACAGGATATGCCCCCGCCGGGGGGTTATAAACCTATTAATATCCAAAGAGTACCACCTAAGAGTTTTTTTAATGGTAACAATTTTTTTGACATTTAAAATTACATAATCTTGACAAAAAAATAGATTTTTATTAAGTCCACAATGATATTGAAATCTTGGTCACTATAAACCAGGGTTTTAACTATTTTTGGATTGTGTCTATTGAT
The DNA here is from genome assembly GCA_034092305.1 of Diaprepes abbreviatus. Lineage (NCBI taxonomy): Eukaryota > Metazoa > Arthropoda > Insecta > Coleoptera > Curculionidae > Diaprepes > Diaprepes abbreviatus. The sequence goes on from JASJET010000178.1 coordinate 44,134, forward strand.
TATTTCTGATCTATATGTATCATCATTTGTTATTGTTGTTACTCGAGCTATCAATATTTAAATTTCCCTTAAATTCACAATAATATAACTAGAAGTCTGGTATAACTAATTTTAGATCAGTCAATTTTCACTGCTTTAAAGCTTTGTATGTCTGAAATTAGTTCTTTTTTTTAAACTATTTTTGTATTTAATATTTCAAGAACGATCATTATATCACAATTTTAAGGTTATTCCTTAAAAACTTCAGTTTTGAATTACCAAAAAAAAATATTCTTTTTAAAGTAATTATCCGAAATTGGGCTAGCTGTGTTAATAAATATATGAATATGTTTTAGAAAACAGACGAATGCCAGAAAAAGTTCAGTCCTCATCTACCAATTGGTTTGGGTAATAAAAGTGATACAAATATGTTCATGTTTATTTTTAATATTCAACATACAGTATGAGTTTTAGAACACAAAATTTTGTAATAATTCGGAAAGGTGTAAATCTAGAGGTGGGTGCCATTTTGGTTTGGTTTGTTTTGATTTTTTTTTTTGATGTTTCTTGATTTTTCCGATAAAAATTTATGAAATTTTATATAATACAGATGCTTCTATTAGTGTGCACGTTTTTTTGTCAGAAAAATCAAGAAAATTATCAAAACAAACAAAACTAAAATGGCACCTACCTCTAGATTTACACCTTTCCGAATTGTTACCCAAAATTTAAATTTGTTTAATACTGTATCACTTCTTTAGTTTTTCAATTAGTAAGTTGTATAAAGTTTTAAGCTGAATATTTCTTGCCAAGGAACTTTACTAGAATGCTATTCTGCAGTATTTTAAACCTAGAAGTTAATTAAATTTTGTTATTGAGGATCAATTTGTCTTTACTACTTTTATAATAATGGTAACTTTTAGGTCTATCATAAAAATAAAATGGGTTTCTAATATATATGAAAAATATTTTGGAGAATTTCGTTCTACATAGAATTAAAGAAATTATATTCTCCACCTTACTATCCTATATTTCATTTTAGGTTATGCTCTATTTGGTGCATATATAGGAATGACTGCTGGAGCATTTTATCTTTACTATTTGAATGTAAACGCAGTAAGAAAACGTGAACTTGAAATGAGAGGTGCCAGTCTAGCTATTTATCCCATGCTTCTTGCAGAGAGAGACAGAGCATATCTTAAACAGCTTAGAAAAAATAGAGATGAAGAAAGTGAGTTAATGAAAAATGTACCTGGATGGAAAGTAGGAACATGGTACGGAGAAACCATCTATGTAGGTGAAGATAAAAAAGATTCATGGATTGAACCAAAGTTCCAAGAATATTTTGTGCATGCTAAATGGGGTGATGTTGCTAAGAGGGCAGAAATGGCTTTGCTTTCTTAATCAAATGAAAATAATATTGTAGTAAGTGAAATATTGTATCTTGTATCTTTTAATTTCATAATACACTTAATAATAAACTGGAATTGATGTTTTAATTTTGATATATTAAGTAACTAAAGATTTCCAACTCCTATATTTTTAAAACTATTGTAGAAACTTGATTATCTACAACTCGGTTATATACATTTGTGATTATCTAGATTATTAACCATTATGTTCTCAATAAAATTTGCCAGGCAAATATGCATATACACCTACTACAGGGGTGGAGCCATGGGTGGACGATCTCCATAACTTCAAATTCAGAAAAAGTGATTTTGGTAGCTTAGGTTTATGGCACATTGAATTTATTCTGTCAACTCATTTTTACTTGTCATAATGTACTGTCTTGTAAACGAGTGAAGTAGGGGTTATTTCAACCTTTTCTTTGCTCATGTGATATCACCCTCCCGCCTTCTCAAAGAGAAATACTGGATCCGCCCCTAACCTACTAAGTAGTTCAAAAATTTGATGTGTGGTTTGACATTATATACATGTATTTATTTAATTTTTAATAAATAAGGGCAAAGTTATTCCAATATTAGAATATATAGTGGAGATAGAAATGAAATTTCTAATTACGAATCTATGAGTATTGGCTCAGCCTACTCAAAAATGTTGAAATTAATTATTTGTAATAGAGTATATAATGATTGTAGTAATAGCAACATGGTTTCTTGCCGCAGCAATAAACAATTACAAATTTAGTAAACTTTGTTCAGGATTAGCTTCAAGAAGGATATCAGGTCGATGTAATTTTTAATGATCTAGAGAAATCATTTGACAAAGAGAACTTTGGTGAAGTAGTATTTTCTCCAAGATTTTTTTATAGATCCCAATATTATTTCATTATTAATATCTTATGTGCATGATAGTACTTTATTTGTTAAACTTAGTGGGCATAAGTCTCAAAGCTTTAGCAGGGTTCATATCTTGGGCCACTTCTGTTCTTACTGGTTATTAATAACATAGGTGTGAATGTGAAATAGGGATGAATCAGATCCGAGGGCTCAGCAAGAAGATTTTAATGCAGTTGTGAGATGGTGCAAGGAAGATAATTTAAATGTAGAAATAATTCATTTTAATTATTGCATAAATAATTTCTCCTTAGAAAGAACTAATATTTATAAGGATCTTGGTATTTATTTTGATATGAAGTTGAATTGAATAGGCACATGATAATATAACTGCAAATGCAATAAAGATTTTTGGTTTTATTATTAGAAATTGTAAATGTTTCAATAATATCAATACAGTGATTGCCTCATATAAGTCATTGGTACTTACTAAGCTTCAATATCCTTGTGTAATTTGGAATCCACAGTATAAAAATAAAATTTACACCTTGGAGGTGGTTTAGAGAAGATTTTTAAAGTTTTTGCATTACAAGGCATTCTCGGTATACGTTCAAAAAGGAACTGATCGGAAGTTTTTGTGTTTTTTTGTTCAACTTTCCTAGTTTGAAGCACACGTGTATTGAAATATTTGATGTGTTTTTGTTTAGATTGGAAACATTATTGATAATAAAGAATTTTTAGAGCAATTTCCATTTAAAATCGGCCGAGTTAACACCAGATCCACAAATTTATTTTATATTAATGCTAATCTCTATAAAAATTCCCTATTAAAAAATTATATTTATATTTCAATAAATATTGTGATGCCATTAACATTTTTAAGCTAAGTTGTAAAACATTTAGAAGGCAAATGAGAGATGAATTATGTAGGAAGTTGTAATGCCCTTTTATTTAGGTTTAACTTGGATTGTAGATTTAGTATATTAAGTTTAGTTGTATCTGTAATTGGCTTTGTAAAGTGGTTGATACAATGAATGAATAAATGAAAATATTATCAAACACTACAGTACAAAGTTTAATTAAATGTTACTTTTTGGGTTTCTTGTAAATAAATGTTTATTTACATTGTGTTGTTCTTTTTCTATGAAATTTGTTATACAAATGGTCTACAGCAATTCAGATAATAGAATTTATACTGTACATATAGGAGTCTGAATAAAAGATTAATTAAACTTTTGGATCTAAGAAAATAACTTATTTTATACAGAGGCCTGCTTGCATTCCCCCCCTCCCCTTGACAACTCGTTTTTCTTACATCCCCCCCCCCCCCCCAAGAGCTTTGAGTTCAGGAAAATAGACACGATTCTGCCTCTTATACTAGGAATATGTATGCTTCAGGTCATGCATTCCCGAACAGAATCGAGACTAATTTAAGGTCTTCATTGAAGTATATAAGATAACATTTCACTGCCGTGTAAATGTTTCTGTGCACCCTCTCCTCAATATTACGAAAAGACATTACTATTTTTCGTGATTCGTAAATACTATTTCTATAAAATTCACTACATTGCTTAAAATTTGCCCAACTTGTGTTCTCTCTGCATTATAAATATATTATATAAATATGAGGAATGAATGAATGAAAAAAAAGGGGTGGTGATACTAGATCATCGATGCCTACGCCTCCATTGGGCCCTTTAGATCCCAACATATTTGCACGTTATTCGAGGCCGATCGCCTTTGTGAATCCAAGTAACCTCGTTAGTTGAACTTGCCTAACTGCTTCCGGTAACAAAACTGTATCTCCGAAATATCTCTGTCTCAGTCCGTTGACTGCTGGGCACTCTCTGAGAACATGGTCAACAGTTTCATCCTCCTCCAAACACCTTCGACACCGATTCTATGAAGATGACTCCTGAGGTGATAATGTCCTGTCAACAAACCCACCACAATTCGCAGCTCTTTCCTTCCCAAGGAGAGAGGCTCCTTAGTACGCCGTGCGCTAGGCCCAGTTATATTCCAGATAACACAAAATTTCCATTGGATATCCAGAATAGGTACATATAATGCCCTGTATGTCCATGGACCGTTTATGGATGTCCATTAGATGTGATGACCTGTAATCTATATGGACGTTCATATCTGGATGTCCAGTATAAGTCCATCAGACGTCCATTAATTAAATTTCGAGTTGTCGGTAAAATCGGATACTGTAATATCGGCCTGTAGAATTGTCATTTCTTAACCCGCCGACCCGCCATGATCACAAAATATCCCTTCAGATATTTTGTGCCCATTATTGTGTTGACGTCGAGCTAAAAAACACCTTTGGAGTTTTAGTTGAGCTAAAATCAAGTGTGATTTTTATTTGAAGAAGATGCCACCGTTAAAGGTAAGTATAGTTATTTTTAATTTAATTTTTTTAATTATACCAAAAATTACCGAACGAAACTACAGACATGCCCCCCATGTATCAAAACACGTAGGTTAAAATATAGCTTTTGTAGCTATTCTTTTTCAAACAATCACTTATTTAAATGGAAATTACTACAAATAAGTGCAAATATTTTGATAAGCCAATGAATTTTGTATCTTGTTGGTTAAAATGGAGCACAGATAGAGTTGTAAATTTGTGTAATAATAAAATTGTAAATTTTAGAGAAAGTTCTCTCTGACAAAGTCATTATTGAGTAATCAGTCTAATAAGATTGCTGGCATTAATAAATGTTATCAAAATTTATAATGGAATAAAAGCTATAGCAAATTTGAATAATTATATTAATTTTTTTATGACTGTTTTGGATTAAACGCTAGTAAAAGTTTACATTGATGTGTATTTTTGTGCAGTATAATTGTTAAAAAATATATAATAAAGTTTTGACAGTTCGACTCTAGGTTTAGACTTAAAATTTAATTTATTTTAATTATTTTTTAGATGAATTTTCCACAGATTGGTCCAAATAAAATTCCTATGTGAAAGCCAATTTGTACCAAATTAGAGAGGATATTCAGGTAATCTTAAATAGGGAAAAAAGAACAAGTATCTACAAAGAGTTTTCTGCAGGAGTTCAACTATCCTTTTACTTAAGAAAATAATCAGCTGCCTCAAGTCACATAAGATCTTCAGGACAATTTAAACTTTAAAGATGCAGTAAGTTTATTACACTTCTCCTGAAATAAAAGCTGAAACTTATTCGAGTAATGCTTCTTTATGTGTATGAGTCTATTGATAAAAAAAACTTAATTTACAGGATTATTTTATATACATTTTTTTACTTTGATTCTTAAAGTCAAAAATATTCTTAGGCTAGCATATGTGGAATTAACGTTTAATTATCTCAATAAAGTAATATAATTTTAGGTTTTACAATTAGCAAAAATTGGAGAAAATTATACCTATTAACTTATTAAAAAATATTTTATTGTAACAATGACAGGTAGCCTTTCCAAGAATTATACATATGATGGAACAGTAAAGTGCCCTTTAAAGAACTTATGTTCACTATTTGTAGGTAAGTTACCACTTAAATATAAAAATTTGATGAAAAAAATCTCTCTGTTTTATTTGTCATACTCGTAAATAATAAGAACAAATTGGGTGTCAGATTTCACACGTTGAACTCTAGATCCTCTTGTTCTGATAATACCCAGACAAAAAGTGTGTTAAAATTTTTTTTCTGGTCTATTGGTTTAAGCAATAACGATGCATTTGGTTTTATATATATATATATATATATATATATATATATATATATATATATATATATATATATATATATATATATATAGAGAGAGAGAGAGAGAGAGAGATTTAAATGCCTACAAAACCATAAAATACCTGCATCATTTACCGTTAAACCTTATTAATTTTCAGCTGCGGTAGAAGAATGGGGGGCCGACAAAAAACAGTCGAAGACGAGATTAGACAATGGCTGAAGAGAATAAACGACAGAAATAAATCTAGAAAAAAATAATCATTGTAACAATAAAAAGTCTTTATTTAAATAATTGGTATATTTTCTATTACCCAATTGAAATTGTACCTATTACTATGGAACCAGATAACTTATTCATAGCGATCTTTCTACAGCTTGAACAATTTAAATCAATTGAAGCTATATTTTGTAGCACTTGCAATTCGACTAATTATAAAATTTTATATTCTTATATAGTGTTGTATTAAAAACTTGACAATTGTAATCAATAAGTGTAATATGTGGATTCAGTTCCTGTTACCTGGTTCGCTAATGTAATTTATATCTGTTTAATTTTTGGGATTAATAGGGCCATCTATGGTTACTTGTTATCGACGTTTTGATGACATAAGTGGTCTGTATCTTCAGAACTGAAGATTAGTTAGGTAGTGTAAGCTCTCGGACCCTAAGCAAATTCTGAAAATATCTACCATTCATGTTAGCGGAACGTCAAGAAGAGGGAACAATAGATTATGACCTATTAATCCAAAAAGCACAATACCATCGGATAATATGTCCACAATCGGGTCAAGATTGTACATTATATGGACATCCAAAATTAGTCCTATTAATATCCAAAAATGATCCATACCTGGACAATATATGGAATCCAAAAAGACGTCCATGAGTGGGACGAACGTATAGTCTAGTGGATATCCATAGGATGTTGGTGGACAAATTCTGGACATCCCATGGATACCCAGTATGTCCAGCTTTGGATAAACGATGGATATCCAGTGGACTGAAGTGTGCTATTTGGGATACGGTCTGCTTCCTCATTCCCGCTTATGCCCGAGTGACCCAGAACCCATACGAGTCTGACTGTGCAACCTTTCCTTGTCATACCATTTAGTACATCCTTGCACTCAGACACCAGTCGCGAAATCACGACACTATTCTATTCTTGTCTATGTCCCACTCAAAGATGGGCACACTGTAGAATAGCATAAATTTCCTCTGTGAAAATTGTCGCACATTGTTCGAGAGCGTAGTACTCTCTGACTCCTGTGCTCCTGCCGAATACTTCGGCTCTAGCTGTTTTATCTTGTCGAGATCCATCAATATACCACCAGGATCCATTTTTCGGAAGATTTTGTTCTCCCTCCCAATCCTCTCTACTTGGCAGAAATATCTCCAGGGAGATGTTGGGCTTTAAAAGCGGCGTCATGTAGTCTGTCCGCATGGGAAGTGATGGACACCTCTCCACCATATATATATATATATATATATATATATATATATATATATATATATATATATATATATATATATATAAATATGATAAATTACACTACAGCGCAATAAACAACTCTCTATGGATATGTCAGACGTATATCTTATCAGCTGGAATTTACAAAAAAAAGAGGCATTTTCGAAAAAAAATTGGACCGATAGCGTTTAATGATTCAATGGTTATTTCTTATTTTTTAGCTTAATTTAATGATATATTAAACACAAGTTTTAGCTATCAAAATAATAATTATGTTACTCTAATTTTTGTCATTACTCTCGGGACAATTTTCTATTATTTGGTTACCATGGATACTCCCTTAAGTTTATATCTGATTGTAACCAAAATACCCTAATAGAGTGGTCACAAAACAGGTATAGAGAAGTAATCATTCCACGCGTGGTTGTCAATCTAAATTTGAAATTTTAAAATATATTTTCTGGTTATTGAACAAAAAACGAATGGATGCTTCCGAAATACATAACTGCGATAAGAAAGATACGGACGTGCAAGATGATGAAAGCCTTATGGAAAAATGTTGGGAGGAACAGTATAAGGGAGATAGCCGAAAGTGGCTTATTAGAGACGCTTCGGCAAAAATGGCTTGGGAGCCTTTGTGTTCTACTATGAAAGAGAGCTTTCTTTACCCAAAGAAAGAAAATACGGATAACAGGACTATGGGTAAGTGCACGATTGTGTAATTCTGCACAAAAGAGTTTTTTTTTTTAATGGAACAATGACATTTTCAATCCAAACAACGCTATTACTATCGATATTCTTAAATTTTTATGAGCATTAGTTTTTCTTCCTACGGTTTATACTCTAAATTGTTCTTGGGAATACATTAGTTTAAAAAAATACAAATTCACGTTATTGTCTATTATTAATTTTTATACAGAGCCCGCTAAAAAGTTTGTTCCACATGGAAAACTGGTTTCGTTATTCTTTTTTTGGGAAATGGTCTTCGGCATTATTTTGTACATAACTAAGAAATGGTTAATAATATAGTTGGTAAAAAATTGACCCAATAGATTTCAGACATTTTGGGGTAAGATGTAACCGACTATTGGAAGTTACAAAGGGGGGCAAATACAAGACTAGCCGAGACAGTTGATGACAGTTGGTAATGTTCAATAACATTGTTCTGCATTTTGTCGCTCCCTGATATTTTTTGGGTTGTTTGTGTCTACTGCAATGTGAAATAAGAAAAGCATTTCTTTCTCTATTCAAGGCTTTAAAATTTTTTTTATAAGCCCTAGTTTTATTTGCAGAAGAGGTATATAAATTCTCTGCTGCTCTACTAAGGGTTCATTAAGGACGTTTTTCAGACCAGGGACATGTTTTCACGTAACGGCCATTCTTTAACGACATAATGTTGTTTTCTGACTGCTGTCCCATTAGCATAAAAAACAACAATGTTTGGTGTAGCCACTCTGCAGTCCTGTAAATAGTGCAATAAGTTTTAGATCGGCATAGATATTCCATTCATGAAAATGGTATATTATGCTTTGAAGTAATATACGCATGTTCTTGTACGCTTGTTTCATATTTACAGCATGATTCACAGGAATAGATGATTGTTTTTTCCATTAAACAATAAAACGGTCTTTAGACTTTTCTTCGACGAATCTATGAACAGTTGCCAGTCGGTAGGTTTATAGGAAAGGCCAAGTTCGTTGATAAAACCCGAAAAAGGCTACGTTTTAGTCTCAATGTGCCAAAAACGGTTTCTATGCCAAAATTAAAAATAATAAAAATATAGTTGTGATTTGTATTAAATATGTCAAAATTATCTATATTTTCTAATGTATGTGAATTATTAAGAAATCAAAAGAAATAAAATAATATTACAATAACTTTTTATTTTAAGTTTATTACCGAAATAATATTCTATGTCACAAATACTTAGTGTTAAAATGAGCTTCCTTCCGACGCCTATGATAAGGATTAAAATCCTTTTTAACACTTCACACATCCAAATATCTATTGTTATCCAACCCAAATAGTCCATTATTATAGACCGGTATTTCTGATTATAAAATTTCTAACCTATTCCTATGAAAATTATATGTGTCTAACAGATTTTGCCAAAGACGCCGGACTAAAGAACACAGGTAATTCCGAAGAAAAAAAGGGTAAAATATGATCTATTACTCTTTCTAGTTCTTCTAGACTATACACCAATCGGATGTGGTGATTAAAAATCAAAATAACAAAATTAAACTTTATACACATGTGTAGTAAGCAGTGTATAGGCTTCACATACTCTCGGAATTTATTAAAAATTTAATTATTTATAACTCCGTAACATTGCTAATAAATAAGGTATCGATTTCGAATCTATGCCTTTTTTTTTCAAATTTAATGACGACAGTATTTTCAAAATTGAAATGATTTATTACTCTCTCTAGTTCTTGAATAAACTATAGTATAAGAGGCAAAATCGGGAAAATTTTCCTGAACTCAAAACTTTGGGGGGGCGATCGCCCCCACCGCCCCCTCCTTGGATTCGCGCCTGTGTCAATTATTGTATTTCTTAATTGGTCGTTAAATAAAAACATCTGTTTATTTTTAACTTGTATGATTTACTTATGTTGCAAATTTTACAATGTAATCAAAATAAACTATGGCGGGCCGAATTGGTGATGCTCGCAGGACAGAGTTGGCTCGCCTACCGTGGCTTGGAAATCCTTACTTTAAACTAAAAACTTATTCACTTTTCCAGGCAAGAGAAAAGCACTCATTTTAAAAAAGTTTTACGAAGATGCATCGACTGAAATAATAAATGAACGTAAAAGTCCACCTGAGCCAAACGATTACTGTACGGAATATGACGGAAATTTTAAAGTTAATAAATTTCAGCCTGATGACGCATATTACAAAAAAAATACGGAGGTATTTATGGTTTAGTTTTAATAATCTAACAATATATCCCTGAATTTAAACAATTTTTGGGTACATAAGTATGTTCAGTTTTAGTTTTTTTATCATATATTTTCTTCAAAATATAGCATTGGGGAAGCAGACTCCGTAAACACACGCAGTGGCATATATGTAGAAAAGATGGGGCAACATGGGCAACTTTAGTATTTAATAATAACATATCATTTCTTGAATAACTAAAATGAGGTTGTCAGACTTGCATTGTCTTTATTTTTTCTTGTTTATCCGACGTTTCGATTAAGTTATATTTTTGATCGTTATCAATTATAAATTGAAGGTTTTGTCTTAAGGTTGTAAGCTTATCTAAGGACTCTATACATTGAAATGCAAAATTTCGCTTCACTGTTCCACCTCAATGATCTGATCTGATGTTACCAAGTAGTAAATGCCAAAGATTAGGTATCTTAACACTGGGTTTACTTAAGATTTTCTTATTATTTTCCTTCTATAAATTTTCTCTTTTTCGTGTTGGGTTCTATATATATATATATATACATATATATATATATATATATATATATATATATATATATATATATATATATATATATATATATATATTGCCTCAGCTTCAGTCTATTTTATAACGTGTTGTGTATCCCCTACTTTTTCTGCAATATCAGATCTTGACGTTTCCCCTTTTTAAATAAATATATAAATAAATGTTTTATTAACGGTTAAACTAGTTTAAAATTTACAACACTTTGTAACTTATAAACAAGCATGCAGACAGATAAAAATACCAACAATTTAAGACCACACGATGAACAGTAAGAAGTTAAAAATTGCACTATAGATATCGCTTTAAAAATTTTTTGAAACTATTTAAGGACATGTTAAAAATGTCCAGATCAACGTGATCACGGGATAACTTATTAGCTAAAATGCACATTCTATTTAGTGGTGCATAGGTGGAGTAGTTGGTTCTATGAGTATCCACAGAGAACACTTCAACCCATCGACTACTTCTCTGAGAAACATTAAAACCAATATGCGTTAGTAATTCTGGAGAATCAATTATGCTAGTAACGATTTTAAATAGATAAAGTAAATCAATGTATTCTCTGCGATATTCAAGAAGCTTCAAATATAATTGGAGTAGTAAATGAGGGTAGCTGATATTTTGTTTAGGAACACCTAATTTATAAGCTACGAATCTTTAAAAGCGCTTTTGCACCCTTTCTAGCTCTAATTTGTGTACATTGTAGAAAGGTGGTCATATTGGTGAGGCATACTCCAATACAGAACGCACAACACTGCAATAAACATTTTTAAGACAAATAATATCGCTGAATTCAGATAGATTCCGTGTAACAAACCCCACTAATTTTATTCTCTTATTTGTGATATGATGTATATGCTCTTTAAAAGTTAACTGATTATCCAATATTATACCAACATCGTATATAAAACCGGTTAATTCCACAGATATACCGTTAATCTTATAATCGTACTCGATTAAAGTTCTATTTCTACAAAACCGCACTGTCTTGCACTTTCCGATGTTAAGGTACAACCTGTTAATAGTACATCATACACTAAATGCATCCAAATCAAACTACATGTCAATGCAATCCTGTAGAGATCTAATGCAAATTTTAAATCCTCAGCGAAAAGCAGTGCTGTTTCATGAGAAGAAGATTTGACGACGTCATTCAAAAACAAGTTGAACAGAAGAAAGGCCAAATGCGCTCCCTGAGGAACCCCAGATTTCACCCTAATTTCACGCTACGAGTAGTTCTTATATCGTACAATCTGTATTCTCCTCGTGAGATAGCTTCGCAGCCCTGAAGGAAGCGGATCTTGAATACCAATAGATTTTAGTTTAGTTAAAAGACAACTATGATTCACTGTGTCAAACGCCTTGGAAAAATCAGTATATATAGCATCAACTTGGCAACGATCCTCCAAAGCACATACCAAAAAGTCAACATAAATAAAAAGATTTGTAACTGTGGACTTCCCTTTATAAAGGGTGTTGTTTTTATAGAGGTATAGAACTTTAAGTTGGCAACACTTTTTTAACTGGCGGCCATTTTGTCAGCTGTCAAGTGATTTATGTTTAGTTTGGTTTGGCATTTCAACATGAATAGACTGACGCCTGAACAACGCTTCCAAATTGTGCAAATTTATTTTGAAAATCCTGGATCTGTTCGAAATACGTATCGCGCACTACGTCCATTTTACGGTCAACATAATCGTCCATCAGAGCAATTAATTCGATTAACTATGGAACGTTTTCGCACCACGTTTACTCTAAATGATAATACGCATCCACAGAGACGTCGTACAGTGCGTAGAGAAGAAGTCATTGCTGCTGTAGAGCGTTACGTAGAGGAAGACCCGAATCAGTCTATCCGCCATCGTGCACAGGAATTGGATATGTGTCCATTCACTTTATGGAAGATTTTGCGGAAAGATCTTGGTTTGCGTGCTTACAAAATCCAACTCGTGCAAGAATTGAAGCCACACGATCACCTAGCAAGGCGTAGATTCGGTGAATGGGCCCAAAACAAAATTGCCGTTGATTCCGATTTTCATAAGCGAATTTTGTTTAGCGATGAAGCTCACTTTTGTTTGAATGGATACGTCAATAAACAAAACTGCCGTATTTGGAGTGATGATAATCCTCAAGTGTATGTTGAGACACCGTTACATCCAGAAAAACTGACTGTTTGGTGTGCTTTATGGGCTGGTGGAATCACTGGTCCGTACTTCTTTAAAAACGATGCTGGTCAGAACGTTACAGTCAATGGTGACCGCTATAGAGCCATGATTACTGACTTTTTCGTTCATCAATTGAACAACCAATGTGCAGGAGCTGTGGTTTCAACAAGACGGCGCAACATGTCACACAGCTCGTGCCACAATTGATTTATTGAAGGAAACGTTTGGTAACCGCATAGTTTTACGTTTCGGACCCGTGAATTGGCCTCCAAGATCGTGCGACTTAACGCCGCTAGACTATTTTCTGTGGGGATATATGAAGTCGCTAGTCTACGCCGATAAGCCCGAAACGATTGATGACTTGGAGGACAACATTCGCCGCGTTATTGCCGATATACGGCCACAAATGTTGGAAAAAGTCATCGAAAATTGGACCTTCAGATTAAACTATTTCCGAGCCAGCCGTGGCGGTCATATGCCAGAAGTCATATTTAAATTATAATGCCAGAAGGTTATCTTTCGAATAAAGTAAATTTCATGTCAATTTAAAAAATTCATCTTTGTTTTATTCCATTTAAAAGTTCTATACCTCTATAAAAACACCCTTTAGAAACCATGTTATTCCGGAACTAAATAATTTCCAAAAACAGTTGTTAATTCATCAGTTAAAAGATAATCGAATATTTTTGAAAGTATGGAACATTTGGAAATTGGCCTATAATTTTCAATATGTGCTCTATTTGAATTCTTATAAATAGGGTATACATAACCTCTCTATCACTCATCAGGAAAAATCCCACGTTGAAGGGACAAATTATATTATTTGCTCAAAATAAATGAAAAGATAGATTGGCATTGTTTTAGAAAGAACACTGTTATATTATCAGGACCAGAGCCCAAGTTGTCCTTTAATGTGTTTAATCTAATTAAAAATATCAGTGGGTGAAAATATGTATGGGTTGTATGTTCTTTAATTGTACATCTAGTGAACGTTTGGTATCTCCAATATACATTTCATCATACTTACATGGAACCTCGGCGCTTGGTTCGGTATACACATTTCACTACACTCACATGGAACATGAATTAAAGGGTTTTTCCGATAAGAGTATCCCGATGTTGTTCACAAATATTGACAGTTTGGCAACATCGTAGGTTGATAAAATTTGAGAACTAGTAGAATTTTCATCATGGAACGATAAACAGTGCAAGAGCGTATTCATTTATTATGAAAATGGGTCTTCTCGAAAAGAAACATTCAGACAACTTCGTGATTTTTTTGAAGCGAATAATCGCCCATGGGGAAGAGTGTATACAGAATGGTGCAAAAATTTGAGGAAACTGGGTCTGTTACAGATATACAGACACCTGTTCGTACCGGTCGAGTCCGCTCAGTTGAAAATATTATCAGAGTCCGAGAAAGTGTAGACGAAAATCTGAAAATGTCTATTCATCGACTTTCGCAGCAACTAGGCCTTACGCAAACATCATCCTGGCGTATTCTAAGAAAGAATTTGGCTCTTAAACTTTATAAAATCTAGCTGACGCAGGAACTAAAGCCAAATGATCATAGATAGCCGATAATGATTTTTGTCAAAACATCATTTATCGACGAGGTACATTTTCATCTTTCAGGTTACGTCAAAAAACAAAATTTCAGGATTTGGAGTGATGAAAATCCAAGAGAAATTGAAGAAAAACCTATGCATATTCAACGTGTAACCGTTTGGTGTCGTTTTTGCTCGAGGGGGAATTATTGGGCCATTTTTTTTTCGAAAATGAGGAAGGACAAGCCCTTACGGACATGGCGAACCTTATCACACCATGTTACACGACTTTTTATGGCCAGAACTGGAAGATATTGATCTAGACGATATTTGGTTTGGTATTTAGTAAACAACCACAATTAAAAAGCAAAAAATTTACGTTTTACTTTTAGATTAGGATATTTATGGGCGATTTTAATTGGTCATCCTTAATTATTACTAATTATTTAATTTTAAAGTATGAACAACGCATTTTTATTTCGTAGTGGAAGTGTGAGTTTAGTGGAAATTCTTAGCGGTAGTTGATAATTTTTAGAAGTATGAAGCAACCATAAAATGTTCAGTTTCATTTTATATGTCAGTTATTATGTTTCTTAATTGGTCGTTAAATAAGGTATTGATCTAGACGGTATTTGGTTTCAACAAGATGGGGCAACGTGCCACATGGCCTGGGAGACAATGGCCTTTTTGCAAAACCAAATTTGGGGACAGAATCCTTTCCAGAAATGGTAACGACAATTGGCCGGCGAGATCTTGTGACTTGACGCCACTTGATTATTTTCTGTGGAGCTACGTGAAAAGCAAGGTGTATGTCAACAATTCTCAAACAATTCCCTATTTAAAGAATGAGATTAGGCGCGTAATTAATAGTAGGGGAGCCCAAGAGACTAAATGAGTAGTTACTCGAGCGTTGTCGGGACCTATTGGATTGTGAAGATTAGATGCTAAATATAAAAAAGTTTATATGATGTATGCCCCAATACTGGTGGGGGAAGCGAGTATAAATTTTCAAAAATGTAAAAAATCATCAGTCACAAAGACATACTCAAGCGCGTCAGACATTACCAATGTATACGCGCAACCTGTTTCTGGTAACGTTGGGATGTTAATCTAACGGCTTGCTAGATGGGAGGTAGCCACACGGAAGGGTAGAAAAAATTAAAAAAAAAAGTTTTTCGAGCGCGTCAGATATTCAGGGAGAATGTTAAGTGAACCCTTAAAGATGTCATATTAAAAAGACTGACGATTTTGACGCAACTAGAACTTATAGCCGATTTTTGAAAGTGTAAAAAAAAACTTGACCTTGATATACTCGAGCGCGTCAGATTTATATACAGTCGGTTCAGCATGATGTCCTTATCGTATAGACCTATGATCTGACAATTGTGTGGAGGAATTTTTTAAATCTGACAGTTAAATTTTTTTTTTATTACTGAACGGAATAATTTCAGTGAACAGCAAATAATATAAAATATCATAGAAAAATATATACATGTACAATTTTATCATGTACTTATGAGAAGAATGTTGAATGAAAAAAAAATTTCAAAAAGACGTTTAATCTTCATCATCAGTGGAATCGTCTTCAGATTGGGAGTTCGAATCACTTTGGTCATTTTCATCTACATCTTGCGTATCTGTAATCAGAAATGGTTATGATATTTAACAATATTTAATTTATTTCATTATATTATTAATATTTTAAAAAGAAAACTTACCTGAATCTGGAGTATTCCCTAAAATGCCAGGTGTTATGACAATATCTTCATATGCTTCTGGGAGTTGATTTCCAACGAACCAAGTCATCTCCAACTTTCCATCCACATTTTTCCACCCGAAATCTGTTGGTGATATCTCAGTGACGATTCGAAAGTGGGAATTCCTCCATAAGCATGCGAAGTATTGCGTTCGCAATACTTGTTGCCGTAGCTCTGATTGGCATGCGTCATAATTGCGCACGTTTAATGAGAAGGGCTGTGATGTGTCCTATCCTAGCTCGGTTGACATCAGCCAGTTTTTTTAGACCATACAAATGACAGATAAAAGATTCCATACTGTTTAGTAATTCTTCAATATTAGAAGCTTCACATCCTAAGTTTGCAAATGCTTTCTGAAAAGCTACAGATCCCATTAAAATATCAGAAGGCTTTTTTTTACCTCGTCTGTAAAAAGCAGGGTTGTAATCACATCCTGTGAGCGCATGCAGAGCTGGTAGTGCTTGTGAAACTAGTGGACCTAACTTCATAAAAAGAGCAGAAATGTCAATGTATCCGAGTGTATTACTGACTCCAAGATCAATCTAGATCTTCACCGATGGCTTGAAGATGTTCCATATTGGTCAACATGATGACAAATATCAGTATCAGAAGTTCTGATGGTAACTGTAGATTCTTCTTTTATTTGACAAGTCAAAAATACAATTTTTGTATCCGCTTCTTCATGATCAGGACACGACAGTTTATGATCGATATTACGCGTTACTTGATTATCAGTAACAGAAGTAGTGTGGGGACGGTGCGAGAGAGTGAGAAATAGAGAAAGAGTGAGAAGGGGAGAGAGGCGCGGAGTGGGAAATACATTATTCTCAGCACCTGCACGTACTACACTTGATTGATGAAATTAGCTTTTTCGGCTTGCGAAAATCATCAGGTTATATTATTTCCGTGATCCTTACATGATTTCCATTAAAATAAAAAAAAAATTCAGCCGCGCTCGAATATGTCCCGGTGACGTTTTTTTTGCATCTTTGTCACTCGCTCATTTTCTTATGTCAAACTAAAACCGTCAGAATATTGAAATGTACACTTTTCTGCATGTAATTAACTTACCTTGTCTTAATTTGACTAGCTCGAGTTACTTTAAGGATCGATTTTTTTTTACTAATCTGATCGGCTGCCCTAGACGCACCCCCCTATATTTAAGGTTCATAACAGGTTGGTAGTTCATAACAGGGTACAAACTTTCTTCCTTTGAAGTATTTTGCCGAGCTTGCATAAATCCCAAAATCCCCGCTTGGGCTCTCCTACTATAGTGAGATAGACCCCAACTTGTACTTAGACGTTATTCAAAATTTGATCATATGAATTATTGCTTGTCAAAAAAACAGTGGGGGTCATTTGGCTGACATTATTTTTCACATATAATTGTACACATCTGTAGAATTATCTCACATAAAAATTAAACAAGTTTGTTAAATAAACTATGCTTTACTTGTAGAAAACATCGGGATACTCTTATTGTAAAACCTTTTACAAAGTTCCATGTGAGTGTGGCGAAATGTATATTGGAGAGACCAAGTGTCCACTAAAAGTTAGAATTAAGGAACACAAAACTTATACACAAAAAGGGTAAGCGACTAAATCTGGTATTGCAGAACACGCCCGGGACCGATAACACCCTATAAAATGGTCTGAAGCTGCGGCAATATATATGGAACCTAACGTGAAAAGGAGAACATTTTTTGGCATTCACTACTTTGTAACGTCAAAGCATTGTGTACAGTGGGGCGAAATACAATCTAATCGAAACATCGTACAAACCCTTAACATTGTCTACAAGCTTTATACAAACATTTCTTGTTTAACCCGGAAACAATTAGCGATTAATGTAAAAAAAAAGATTTCTTCCCATTTTACCTGTCAGATGAGGTACAGGACACGATCCTTAGATACACAATTCTCATTTAAAGTAACAGCATTATTACATTGATACCAGTAGCGGCTCGTGCCTGTTTAGACAGATAGTGCCAATACAAGGGAGAAAATATAGAATTGCTATCCTAGATTGCTGATTATAGAAAATTCACACGTGTTAAAGTGCTGCTATGTTGCCAGATGTCCAAACAATTAATATGAAAAAAAT
Organism: Diaprepes abbreviatus; assembly: GCA_034092305.1. Taxonomy (NCBI): domain Eukaryota; kingdom Metazoa; phylum Arthropoda; class Insecta; order Coleoptera; family Curculionidae; genus Diaprepes; species Diaprepes abbreviatus. The sequence continues at coordinate 62,576 of JASJET010000178.1, forward strand.
GTCGTAAACATCATTTTCTGAAAGTTATAGGCAAATTCACAAGACTCCATTTCCTTAAATTTTTTGTGGAGTCAAAAAATTGCAAAGTATTTTGTTCATGGTTAGAGAGTAAAATTTTCTAATATTTCTAGTATTAAGTGACTCACTGGTACAATTTTAGTATATAAATTCACAAAAGATTATTGTTTTTCTGTTTCAGCTATTTCAGAAGCACCCTTTGTACTCGTCTGCTCCGGTGTCATACTACAGCTTCAACCTTCAAAAAAATCCTAAAGAAGTTTTACCTGGATTAACTAAAGTGTTGAGTCCAATACACGTGTTTAAAAGAAACGGACAGTTTACCAAACCCCTCGGCGAACGTCTAGATCAGTTAAATTTGTAAACATTTAAAACCGAATAAATCATTCTCTTATGATTGGTGAACATCTTTGCAGAAATCTTCCCTGCAACTGTACAATCTGTGTAAATGTTATTTTTCAGATGGCATGAAAGTTATACAGATTATTTCTCTACAGCGAGAACTAAGCGATTTTGGCATGTCACAAGGTTTAGATGTTTTTTTTTCTTTTAGAAAACCAAAATTTTGTAAATAAATGTGTTGTAACCTCAATATAGCCTCTTTAGAATCAATATCGTTTTTACTTTATGACGCGTTTTTACGTAGACGGGGAGAGCAAGCAGAGGAGCCGGTCGTGCTCTACGGATCTACTTCGTTCACGGCAGCGGAACATCGGTCAGTGGATATTTCTCGTGCAGATAGTCATCGGTCAAATGCTCGGCGGTATCTACGTGTATTCGGGATATCCCTGCTCTCTCAACTGATCAACGGTTTGACTGCCTGAAGGTCAAAACATCTACTCGGTGGTCGGTTCTCGGGCGCCACCCTCGGGATTCATGTGGTCGAGGGCCCACGTATGCACCGGGCATCTTGTTACAGTGGAGAAACGGCAAGCTAGGGGTCAATTTCGTGTATTAGTGCGGGCTGCCGGCTGCCAATTGTTATATGTTAATGTTAAAAATGGACTAGACGACAAATTTGTTAGGCGTATGGGACTAGATAATGAAACAAAGGGTTATAAAACATCCTGTATCCTGTATTCCATTCTTTTATACAAAGACATGGCCTAAAACTAACTTTCAATCTAAGATGAACAATAATATAAATAAATAAATGGTCTGGAGGGCAAGAGTATGTCATAGAGAGCTGATTACGGTAGCTCGTACTGGTCGATTGCGCTAAAAACAGTAACTATTCACGTACCTCGTACTACACGGTTGCGACGCTATTCACGACGGCTCGTACGCAAATTATCGCGCCTCGTATCTAAAATCCGCGTTCACGGCGCTTCGTATTAAAATTCGACCGTCGGCGGTATACGCGGTAACAATAATCCGGCATCGGTCGGCGATAAGCGGCGTCTCTACACGGCGACGGTAATCTCTACAAGCGGCGGCGGCAATAGGCGTCAGGGCGACAGTTGTCAAGCGCCCCTTATCAACGGACATCGGAGGGCACCTGGCGGTAAACACATTCCTGGTCAATACGGAATCAAAGATAATATTGACGGCATTTAGTGCATGTGTGTATCGGTGACGGTAGGAAGGAACGAAAGGAACTGACGCTACCCGTTCTTATAAGGGTCCTCGATAGCATCAGCAGGATGAAACGACATTGCTCGTTCTTATAAGGGTCCTCGGCAGTGACGGTAGGATGACACAGCATTGCCCGTTCTTATAAGAGTCCTCGGCAATGCTGGCCATTAGAGGGGTAGGACGTAAGGAAGCAAGTGTATGGTAAAACATCATATACACACAAGCCTAGCCTCACCTACATTACTAGACCAGGAAGGCGCGGTCCGGCAGGCGACCCAGTTCAGTCCGTTTGGACTGTTGACCCGGGTGGAGAACGTGCAGTTCTCAGCGAAATAATGATCTGCTCAGGCTTAAATAGACGGCCCGAGCTCCCACTACGCTGACGTGTGACGGCGTGCGGTGATCGAACATACAATACTGCTGTATGCGGCGTGCGATTACCATGATCGGACGCTCTGAAAATCTCGAAAAGTGATATTTTCCGGCATAGCGCGGTAAATCTGATTATATTCCGGTAATATTGAAACTTTAAGCAATCTTTTCCCGCAAGAATCGGATTTTTCGAATGTAAAATAAATAAATTAAATCCCGGCGAACATACTCATGCCCAAAAATATAGTAACTTCGTTACAACTTTTAAGACAATAGCTTCGGGTTATTTTTGGAAAGAGGTACTATTTACTAAATGTAATAAAAACACTGAAGAAAATGTTATTTTATTTCGAAGCAAGACTTATTGGTCTTAATTGGGAAATGTCAAGTCGAGAGGGCAACTTTGCACTGGAAGAGAGTAACTCAAAATCAAAGGATCTTTAACAAACTAGATTTTCTTGTAATTCTTCTAAAGTTCTATTTCTATTTAGATTTTGTTTTTCATATTTTTTAAACACCCTGTATCATTGGTCATCAAAATATTATAAAAATATAATAAAGTAGGTCCTTTTTAAAAAGGAATCTAACCCAAATTAAATTAAAAAGACCTCCGTTTAGGAAAAATTGATAATTATTTTAGGGCATGTAAACGTCACTTGTTAAAGTACAGACAAATTTCAATTTGATATAAAAATTTATAGTTATTTTTCACTTTTTCGCTCACTTTTAGAAGTCAGTTCAATTTTTTTTATAAAAATTTTAATTTTCGATTTTCAGTTTTGAATTCATTATGATATCCATAAATTATTTGAACTAAGTACTAATCGAGATTAGTGTACCTCGCAATGATTCCAAGGCCGCAAAAAAGTACCCACTTTATCCACAGTTGTAAATCACACTAAAATGAACCACTAAAAAATTTTTGATTCTTAGTGCTCCAAATACCAACGGAATTGTGTCAAACAAATATTTAGTCTGTCATAGTAAATCCACTATCTTAAATTTCAAATTCATTTTAGATTAATAATAGAGGCCCCAAAACCTTTCAATATCGATCTTCAAAGAACTTGAGACGTAAATTTCTTAGCCTGATGTATTTTATACTGCATATTGAATTTGTATACGCCCCATGAAACCCACAATATCAATTTTAGACAAAATCACAAAATGTAAAATTTTCAGTTCCTCATATTGTATCTTATCAACCTAATAGTCGTAAAAAATTAACTTCATATTGGTAATACACGACCCCGAAAACCCTCTAATACCAAATCTAAAAAAATGGTAATAAGGTAAAATTTTCAATCCACTGTATTGAATGCGCCATATTGAATTTCAAAAAAATAATTTTAACGTCTTAATCTGATCTAAATCTAAACCCTTCAAAGTCCCCTGGTACATATGTTGAATGAAATCCGGAAATTTAAAATTTCTAGACCGTCATATTGTATCTGACATATTAGCTTATCTTAAAATAATTCGCTATTTACATCCTTGAAAACGATTCAATCCACCTTTAAACAAAATCAAAAAATGTAAATTTTTTATTCCGCTATGTTGGATTCGCCATATTGAATTCGGAAAAATATTTTTTAGTACATAATTTACATCCTCAAGAACCTCCTATATCAGTTTTGGAGAAAGTCGAAAAATGTATAATTTTTAGGACGCTATTTTGAATCCACCAGATTCAGTTTTTCAAAAAATAATTTAAATTCGAAATTAACACTAATAAAAATACCCCAATACTGATTTAGACAAAATCGAGAGATGTAGAATCTTTAAATCGCCATCTTGAATCCGTCTTATTAATTTTTTTAAAAATAATATCAGGTTCGTAATGTGCGATCCCAAAAACTTCCTCATATCAGTATCGAAAAAAAAATCGGAAAAAATTAATTTTTTATGCGCCATATTAGCTACGCCATATTGAATTTTTGAAAAATAATTTGAGGTTCGTTATGTGCGACCTCGAAAACTCCCTCATACCAATTTTGGAGAAAATCGGCCAAAATTGATTTTTTTGTCCGCTATATTGAATTTTTAAAAAATATTTTGGATCCATTATGTGCGACCCCGAAAACTCCCCCACACCAATTTTGGAGAAAATTAGACAAAATTAAATTTTTTTGTCCGCCATATTGAATTTTAAAAAAATAATTTCGGAATCGTTGTTTACAATCCTGAAAATTCCCCCATATCAATTCTGAAGAAAATCGGACAAAATTAATTTTTTTGGCCTCCATATTATCAGCACCATCTTGAACCAATTTCTTTCAAAAAAATATGGGACCATCGCAGCAACTTCCTAAATATAATGTAAAAAATTTTATTTAAATCGGTGTCGCTGTTCCGGAGTAATCGGTGTACATACATAAAAAAAAATAAAAAATACATAATCGACGAATTGAGAACCTTCTTCTTTTAGAAGTCGTTTAAAAGATGAATTAAATGATTTTCATATTATATCAAAATAGCTTCGTTAATATACGTTTCCTATTTTGAAAAGATTACATATTTAATAAAAACTGTTTTTCGCCTATTTGTTGTCAATTTATATTGACTATATAATATATTGTTAAAGTAAATTCAAAATGCAAAAAAATTATGTAAAAAAATACAAAATGTTCAATTTAAAATATTAAAACTTGGTTTTATATCTCCGTAATTAAAACTCAAATTAACACTACTCCACTGAATTCTACAGAATAAAGTACCTTAAGAATGCCTTATTAGTTTTACTGTAGTTGCTTTGATAAGGACATATTAGAAAAAGGAAAAATTCTAAAATCGCTCCATAAATCGAAACTGATCGCTATACCCGTAATTTGTTTTCGTCAATATAATTTTCTCAAAAAAAAGCTCGGGTCTACTCTATCAGATTTTTAAAATGTTTTACGGTTTCCCAGATAGCTTATAAAAACATCCACCCTGTACAGATTCGTGGAAATCGCAAGTCTCTATCTTTAATAATAATACAGATGCCCTACAAAAGGTTCAAAAATTGAATATCCTGTACATTTTCCTCCTGCAAAAAAAAACAAATAATAGCATTTTTTTAAAATCATTTAATCGGTCAGAATACTTAAGTACGCCTATGCTATGTTAAGGAATAGAAAAAATTCAATTTTCAAATGAGGGCTTATCTTTGCAACATTTATTTTCAATCAAATAACTATTACTTCATCTACTAATTAGTAGCATTGAAAATATAATGGCTAGAAATTTATTAAGAGAACTATTATTTTTAATATTTATTTCTCGGTTTTGCTGTTCAATTATTCCTGATAAATCTAATGAAAATGATGGCCCCTTATACGCGGCTGCACCCAAGATGAACTATGTGGCGGAAAACTGTGGACCTGCTATGAAGCTGATTATATTGCCAAACGGTGATAAAATTTGCGCATATGAAACAAAACCTTAGTTATGTAATAGTAGGTAAGTTAATTTATTTATTTATTTTAGAAGCATTACAGGTTAACCCCCAATTACAAGGAGGAGTTACAACACAAATAATACAGTAATGTATTTTAGAGCACTTACGCTAATAAATATTAACATGAAATAAAACAAACCTAAGTCCATAATGAAAAAAGAAATGTTCACCCGTATACAGATAACAACATTCTTAGTGCAAGGAAACGTGAAAATTCACCCAAAAATTAATTAATTTTTCCTTTTTTTTTAATTTCATTGTATTCGAGAGAAATATACACTAACATAAATATATGTAATTTTGGCAAAATAATGAAAACAAAAGTTAAAATTTTTGTACCAAACTTTGAGTTTAGAATATTCATAGAATAAAATTTTTATAAAAAATTAACCCGACTACTAGAAAAGCCCTAAAAAGCGAAAAATAACAATATAAACATTTATATGAAATTGAAATTTTTAAAGTTGGCGTCAAATTGACACCTGACAAAATGTGTAATCACATTAGAAAATTAAGAAATATTTTATTTGTAATTGCTTTCTTGCCGTAGCTTGTTTGTATCTCGTGTTACTACTTATTTGTTTCGTTTAATAGTAATTTGGCACCGATTTCAAGAATTTCAATTTCATGTAAAGATTTACATTATTTTTCACTTTTCAGTCGGTTCAATTTTTTTTATAAAAATTTTATTTTTCGATTATAAGTTTCTAATGTCGACAAAAAGTATTCATTTTATCCAACGCTATAATCCACAGCCAACTAAACAACAAAAAAAATTTTTGATTTTGAAAATTCTCCAAGTACCAATTTTGAATGAAAATGTACCAAAAAATATTTAGTTTGCTATAGTAAAACAGCAATCTTAAATTTTAAAAAAGCAATCTTAGATTTGTAAAATAGGTCTCTAAAAACTTCCCAATACCGATACTGAAAGACCCTGAAACATGTCAATTATTTAGTCTGACATATTTTATCCTGCATATTGAAATTGAAGAGACTAATTTAAGATCGGTAATATACACACCCTAATAATAGCTGATAGTTTGAAAGACCTAGAAAAGATAATGAATAAAATATTAAAAGTTAGTGGAGAATATGGACTCTCTCTTAACACGAAAAAGACCAAGTTCATGATAATTAGTAAAAACAACACCAATAATAATGAAACCCTAATGGTAGGAGGCCCGTACATAGAAAGAGTTAAGAAGTACACTTACTTGGGAACCCTAATAACAGAAAATAATGACTATACCGTAGAAAAAAAAACCAGAATCGAGAAAGCATATGCCAACTTTATTAGAATGAAAAAGGTTATCTGCAGCAAAGATCTAACGTTAGCCCTGAAAATTCGACTGACTAAATGTTACGTATATAGTGTTCTATATTATGGACTGGAAGTATGGACACTGAATCGAGAGGTAATGAGAAGACTTAACTCTTTTGAGATGTGGACCTATAGAAGAATTCAGAGGATTTCGTGGGTGGATCGAGTTACGAATGCCGAAGTGTTGAGAAGAATGGGGAAAGAAAAGGAAGTCGAGATAACAGTAAAACAGAGAAATCTGCAATATTTCGGACACATTATGCGAGGAGAAAAGTACAGCATCTTACGGCTCATAATCCAGGGCAAAATAAGGGGCAGAAGAGGTGTAGGACGACGACGAATTTCATGGCTAAAAAACCTAAGAGAATGGTTTGGATGCAGTTCAAAGCAACTGTTTAGAGCAACTGCCTCAAAAATTAAAATAGCTATTATGATTGCCAACCTCCGCAATGGAAAAGGCACTTGAAGAAGAATATACACCCAACAAAACTTTAACCCTCCCATATTGTATATGCCATATTAAAATGAAAAAGAATTGAATTCATATTCGTAATATACGACCCCAAAAACCACCTAATACCGATTTTGAAAAAATGCGAATAAGGTAAAATTTTCAACCTTATATTGGATCCGCCATATTGAATTTAAAAAAAGAAATAATTTTAATGTTTTAATCTAATCTAAATCAAAAACCTTGAAAACCCCTTAGCACCAATTTTTGGATGAAATTCGGAAATTTCAAATTTTTAGATCGTTATATTGCATCTGTCTTACTAGATTTTCTTAAAATAGTTGTATACTCACTATTTCATCCTCAAAAACTATCCAGTTCTACCTTTGAACAAAATCCAAAAAATATAAAACTTTTAATCGGCCATATTGCGTTCGCCATATTGAAAAAATAATTTTATATTCATAATTTACACCCTTAAGAATCCCCTATATCAGTTTGGGAGAAAATCAAAAAATATAATATTTTTAGGACACCATATTGGATCGGTCATATTGTTTTTCGAAAATAATTTAAAATTTGTAATTAACACTAACAAGAATACCGCAATACTGATTTTGGACAAAATCGAGAGTTTTAAAATTCTTTCTCTGCCATCATGGATCTGCTGTATTGAATTTTTTAAAATTTTAGATTAGTTATATGCGATCCCGGAAATTCCCCCGTACCAATTTTGGAGAAAACGGATAAAATTGATTTTTGTTGTTCGTCAATATTGGATCCGCCATATTTACTTTTTTCAAAATAATTTTAGATTCGTTATATGCGATCCTGAAAACTCCCCTATACCAATTGTGGGAAAAATCGAATAAAATTAATTTTTTGTCCGCCATATTGGATCTGTCTTATTGAATTTTGTAAAAATAATTTCAGATTCGTTGTGTACGACCCCGAAAATTTTCTTGTACCAATCAAATAATTTTTTGTTAGCCATATTACCAGCGCCATCTTGGATTTTAATGCACCAATTTCATTCAAAATAATATGGGACTATCGCAGCATGTTTGTTTAGAATTCTCCGCACTTTTTAGCATGATAATAATATTTATCAATGATCTTTGTCCGCATAGCCGAGAATTTCTTATATTTATTTTAAAATTACGGACGATAAATTTCTCCTTTTTTATTTATATTTGTTGGCTTAAAACACACAACAGCTCTTTTAGGAAGATCGTTGGTGCGAAACTTTACTTAAACTGTGGAATTCATAGTTAGTTTGGTTGTCGATGCCGGATAATGCGACCTCTATCCTTAGAGTAGCAAGTTTCGTGTGTCGAGTTTTGATATATTTCTTTTTTAATTTACCGTCGCGCCACCCCATGGCGGTTTTATACCACATTGTTGTTTTGTGTTATTCTTATGTTATTGAGTCAGCCATAAAGATGTCGCCACTGTGTCTTATTTACAACCGTGAAATCTGTTTATGGGACACAGATGCGAGATAACGGTTTGTGGAGAATGCAATGGCCTGATGAGTCCCACACTAGGACGAAACAGCGCTGTCGTCATTTTTCGGACCCGGAGTTTTTCCATGTTTCTTTGGAGTTACCTGCACTTTTTAGCGTGAGAATAATATTTATCAACGGTCTTTGTATATATATATATATTATTATATATATATATATATATATATATATATATATATATATATATATATATATATATATATATATATATATATATATATTTATATATATCAGTGGTCTACACTACATTGTTACGCCACTGTCCTGACATTTATTGGATCATTTATTGATAATTTTGATTTACAATAACTCAGTTCTTTAATTGATAATGTGGTAAAATGACAGCCTTACTAATTAAGTTATTATTTGTTGCAAGTCTTCTGTTTTTTAACTTTAAATTCAGTGACGGAAAATCAATAAATTCTGATGAAGTTGTCCTGGCTCATGTCATGTATGTGCCAACCAGATGTCCTCCGAGTCAGGTGCCGATTAGGTTAAGAAGTGGGCGAGTAATTTGCGTTTGGAAAAATATAGATTTTGTATAGGTAAGATTAAAATTTTTAAACGGCTTATAGTACTGGACCAGTTTGCAAATTAAACCCAAAGGATGAAAACTATGGAATCTTAAGTGAAAATTTCCCGCTGAATGCAAATATCTTTGTTGTAAATCTCTACCAGCTATAAAATTTGTTTATAAACAATTTTTCCAAGCAAATTATTAAAAATATTTTTATTGCTTTTTGACTCAGTTTTTCTGAAAATATGGACAATTTTGCACAAGAAAGGTTTCTAGTCGTTTTATCGTAGATTGATAGTTTCAAAGTTATAAACAATTGAACTTCTCAAAATAGCTTTTTTTGCAAAGTTTCAACTCTCATAACTTTTGATTTCATGAATATTTTTCTGAAACTGAGACACCATTTAAATGTTTGAACCTAGAACTACAATCCGTGATCAAAAGAAATACAAAAAAGTTAAAATTTAGTTGTTTTTTTGAGCAATAAATAAAAGGCGTTTAAGCCACGCTCCCTTTGATTAACACAGCGACGAAACAGCAGTAGGATTCCGTGTTATGTAGAATTCTATATCTAGTTTTCTACTCTTAATCTGTATTGGTGAAAGCGATAATAGCGTTTGTAGCCATTCTATATTTCTATCGCTTTCACGACACATTCGGTCATTCATTTTCACCGTGTTTATATTAGAATACAAAGACGGTAAATGGCGGCTGTCAGTCATGAACTGAACCCTTAATCACACTGCCACTCGATTTTTTTTTAGGGAAAATCATATTTCAAAGCCAAAACCCACGTTTGCTGTTAGGTATTAACTTACGAATTTTAACATATTTTTGGGTACAAATTTTATGCTTAGAAAGCCAAAATATTAGAAAATATCCTATACTTAAAAAGTTGATACTGGTAGCCGTTACTATGTGGTAGTTAATCATCTTCGGGAAATGTTTAAAAAGGAACTACTATGTTTCATACCACTAAATTTATTTAGAAAACAGTTACTGCAGTTTAAGCTCACAGAGTCATTTTCAAACTGAATTACAAAGGTAGACTAAGTATTCGATACAGAAACATGAGAAAATTTAACAATAAATAAAAACTACCTGAGAAATTACATTATTACAAAGGGGAGGTACTAAATTTTGGGATCTAATTATTATTTGGCAACAACAAATAAAGGGGGAAACCCAAGTTCTGTCTGCTCATTAAGCAAATTTACATTTTTATTTTTACTATGTTTATATATTTCTAAAGATTCAAGAATATTTAACTTTTGGCTCTTTGTTGAATAATGTAATATCTCAGTTTTGCTTAAATTAGGGAAACTGTGTTTATGTTCTAAACAATGGTTGGCAAAGTCTCTTTTTTGTAGTCTATATGATCGGTAGTGTTCTGAAAAGCGAGTTTTAAAGTTTCTACCACTTTGTCCAATATACAAGCTATCACATTCTGAACATTTTAACTTATAAACTCCTGATTTATCAAATTTAGTAAATTTATCTTTAGCATTGTAAAGGATAGTGGACAGATTGTGTTGAGATTTAAAAGCTACTTTTTGTTATGTTTGGAAAGAGTATTAGCTATGTGAATGTGGCAATTCCTACATTGGCGAAACAAAGAGACCTTTTGACGTAAGGATCAAAGAACACCAAAAATGCATATCTCGAGGAGAAACAGAAAAATCTGGTGCCGCCAACCATGCCTGGACTCATGGACACCACATAAAATGGTCTGAAGCTAAAATACTACATCGAGAACAACATTGGAGAAGACGGAAATTCAAAGAAGCCGCGGTTATACATCAGAACCCGAGTTGTTTTAGTAAACCATCTTTAGATATAAGAGAAGTGTGGAGACTACTTCTTAATAATTGTAAACTAAAACTAAATGCAGCATAAAAAATGGGATTTTGCCATAGCAGGCATGACTGCACCCATCTCAGTCACACTCTACTGCATTTACTTTCAGTATAAATATTCATGTAGCTAAGAGATTTATTTAGTTTCACTTGAAAACGGCTAGAGATAACTACTAGCCGAAACGTCGTGATATTCAATAAAAAATAAAGACAATGGAAGTCCAACAGATATTTATTACTTCGCAAGAAACATCATTGTCTATGACCTTCAAACAAACACTAAAATCCATCCGATTTAAAGCTTAAGAATCTTAAGAAACGAAACTGAATTTTTTCTAATTTATCAGAGTGTACAATGGTAATACGGATGCCAGATAACTGAGACATATTCCAATTTGCTTCGTACAAGAGAATAATATAACCTGTTTATGACCTGGAGCGACTGAAATTCGTGACTAGATCTCACTAAAAAGGTCATCGATAAGATTTCGATACTGTATCATTAATGTGATTGACAAAACGTGACTCCCAGGTTCTTAATGCAGTTAACTCGCCTTAGGAAAGCACCGCTGATCCCATAGCCATGTAGCAGATGCATTCTACTTCTTGAGAATGACATAATTTAAACACTTGTCTACGTTCAGAGGCAGTTTGTTTTTTAGACACCAATCATTCAATTTCATGAGATCCAGTTTAAGGCTCAAGCAATCCAAAACAGATCCTTAAGAAACACCCGATGTTACTACAAAATTACTAGATCTATGACCACGGAATTCATCATAGTGAGAGCGGTTTAATAGGTAACTTTTGAAAAATCTAATAAGATTGTCATTGTTATTTCTGTAACCGATAATGAATACATAATAGTAATCATAGGTATTTATAAGCTCAAAACTAAAATAAAACAAGTACAAAACATTGTTACTCTATTTTGATTACTTTATTTCTAACCTCAAAATTTCAATTTTCATCTTTGAAAACTTAAATAATAATAACTTTTAATATAAGAAAAATAAACAAATATTATCAAAACTTACATCAAAATGATCTGCACAAAAATACATTTTATACTGGGTAATTATAAGTGTCGGATTCCTGCGGGCTACGTGAAGAAACATTTTCCTATTATTTTCCGAGTGGAACGTGAATAAATAAGTTTTCAGCTGTTTTAATGGCAATACTTGTACCCTGAGGCACCGCATAACACTTATAAAACTTAGAACTAATCTTTTATTACAAAAATTACGAACAAAATGTTATATCTCCTTGCAAGTTTATCAGTTTTTGGTAACATGTTACGTCACAGCGGTTAAGTGATAAGTAAAGGGTTTTCCAATAAGAGGTGTCATTTTGAAAAGCCCGCTATTTCGGTAGATGTCACTTTTGAAGCTGTAAGTTTTTGACGTTTGACAAGTAGAAACTACGCCATAAATAAAGATGGAACGATACACGCTTCAACAACGCATTGAAATTATTAAAATTCACTATAAAAATGGTGAAAATTTGGCAGAGACGGTTCGTAAAACTCGAACATTTTTGGGTCGTCATGAAGCACCTTGTCGGAGCGCAATAAAGAAATTGGTGAAAAAATTCGAGCTGTTGGGACAAGTTAGTTATGTGAAGAAGAAAACCCGTGCACGTCGCTCAAGAACAGCCGAGAATATTGCTGCTGCACCCGAAAGTGTTGAAGAAAACTCAGGTTTGTCCATTCCTCGTCGTTCTTTGGAATTAGGGATTCCACAAACGTCATTACACCGTATTTTGCATAAAGATTTGGGTCTTAAGGCTTATAAAGTTCAGTTAACGCAAGAACTCAAGCCGGCCGATCATCAACAACGTCCTGCCTTTGCTGATTGGGTTCTTGAAATGCATGAAAATGATCCGGAATTCCATCGAAAAATCATCTTCAGTGATGAGGCCCATTTCCACCTCGGTGGCTTCGTCAACAAACAAAATTGTCGCATCTGGGGCTCGGAAAACCCAAGAGTTATTGTTGAAAAGCCTCTCTATCCTGAACGTGTGACTGTTTGGTGCGGTTTATGGTCCGGCGGGGTCATTGGACCTTACTTTTTCGAAAATGAGGCTGGAGCAACAGTTACGGTGAATGGATTGCGCTATCGAGAGATGATTAATGATTTTTTATGGCCGGAATTGGATGGTATTTATCTGGACCACGTTTACTTTCAACAAGACGGCGCTACGTGCCACACAAGCAATGAAACCATTGATCTTTTACGGGAAAAGTTTCCGGGCCGTGTTATCTCTCGAAGAGGTGATCACAATTGGCCACCGAGATCTTGTGATGTGACACCTTGCGATTTCTTCCTTTGGGGCCACGTGAAAGACAAGGTCTACGCCAACAGCCCAGCGTCGATTCAAGACCTCAAAGATGGAATTCGTGAGGTTATCGAGGACATAGGGCAGCCACTTTGCGATTTGGTTATGGAAAATTTCATGAAAAGGATATAGTCCTGTAGGCATGGTCGTGGTGGTCATTTGGCTGATGTTATTTTTCGTCATTAACGGCATACCTCCCTCTTTATAATGTAATAAATATCCGATCATTTATCTTAAAAAATGGCATTTTTCTTTGAATATCAAAATAACACCTCTTATTGGAAAACCCTTTATTAGCTTTTTGGAGCGAAATTTGAAACGAAATTTCAGACATATGGTTTTTAAAGTATTAGTTCTTTTAAAAAAATAATATTACATATTTTGGGTCATATTGGGTACTTATGCATGGTTTTAAACACTTTCCCAAAAATACTCATCATCCCTATTTCAAATTTTTTGCAACGTATGGCTTGGATTAGAGGAATTATGTTATTATTTATATACAAATTAAGATGAATATGTGGTTATACACTATGGTGATCTGTCCCATGATAACGTACGCCGCTATTGTACGGTGACATAGTACAACAAAGCGCAAACACATTCTTCGACTTGACAAAGTTCAAAGAATGGCCTGTGAGGGAATATTGAGTGGGATGAGGACTGCTCTTACCAGCGCTCTTGAAGTCCTGGTGAACCTGCCCCCTCTTCACTTATACATAGAGAACGAGCCCCTGAAGACTGTTTACCGTCTCAGTTGCCTAGGACATTTTGGCATTGGAAAGGGCGGCTACTCAGGTGTTTTGTAAAGCGCGGTGGAGAGGTGTCGATTACTCCCCATGCGGACAGATTACATGACGCCCTTTTAAAACCCAACCTCTTTCTGGAAATATTTCTGTCAAGTAGAGAGGATTGGGAAGGAGAACAAAATCTTCCGAAAAGTGGATCTTGGTGGTATACTGATCGATCTCAACAAGATGGAAGAGCCGGAGCCGGAGTAATAGGCAGAAGCACAGGAGTCAGAGAGTACTTCCCTCTCGGACAATGTGCGACAATCTTCACAACGGAAATTTATGCTAATCTGCAGTGTTTCCATCTTTGTGAGAGGGATATAGACAGCAATAGGGTAATAAATATATGTTCAGACAGTAAGGCGGCGATATTCGCACTGAAGTTCAGTGTCGTAACTTCGCGACTGGTGACTGAATGCAAGGACATATTAAATGGTATGACAAGGAACGGCTACATAGTAAGACTCTTATGGGTCTCGGGTTACTCGGGCATACGCGAAAATGAGGAAGCAGACCGTCTGGCAAAGTTGGGTTCGGCAACTGAACCGTATAGACCCCAACCAATACTACCTGTCCCAATTGCTAGTGGTAAAAGGGAATTAAAATCGTGGCTGGAAAGCAAATTTATTGAATTGTGGAGGAGAGCTCCTGGAATGAGGTGTGCTAAGGAACATATAACTGGGCCTAGCGCATGTCGTCTCAAGGAGCTTCTCTCTTTGGGAAGGAAAGAGTTGCGAATTGTGGTGGGATTGTTGACAGGACATTGTCACCTCAGGAGCCATCTTCATAAAATCGGTGTCGAAGACGACCCGACGTGCAGATGGCGTTTGAAGGAGGATGAAACTGTTGACCATGTCCTTACAGAATGCCCAGCCCTCAATGAACTGAGACAGAGATATTTCGGAGATACAATTTTGCTACCGGAAGCAGTTATTCAAGTTCAACTAACTGTGACAGAATTTGATCATAGACTCTTTCAAATGATATATTATGGTAGCGTTAACCATTTAATTACACTCTGGAAGTCTGGTCGTGCATCTTCTCTCTTGCAGCTTTAGTACCAAACAACTACGGTTATTTAAGCTTACCAACCACAACTCAGAACTTCAGGACTCAGGAAAGGCCGCTAATTAGTTGATTAGAAAACATCTCTTGTTTTGTAGGTTTCGCAACAGCGCGCCCGCAAGTTAATTCGCGTGAAGGTTTTATTTCAATTGAATAAAACAAGTTTCTCAAAACACCTAAATCTATTTAACAAAAATAAATACAAAAACGAACTATTTACAATGAGAAACTTAAAACTAATAACAATTACAAAAAACTAACATAATTGCTATTCTCGGCTGTTATTTAACCAAAAACTTAAAACCCAATTTTGAAAAAACACGTATAAATAGCTATATTAAACAAAAAAAGAAATAAAACGCGAAAAAACAGCTATTTATATTACTTAATCGAACCGTATGAAAATCGCGAAATGCCCCACTAAAATAACACACGATAATCCCTTAATTTCCCAAATTAAACAAAGATAACCTTCTTCCCAGACGATTATACCCGTGACGTAATTATTCTACGGCACTGGTACTCACGGTACCGTTCTAACGACATTCAAACTGTGACTGACTTTTACTATTCCTTAAAAGAGTGTCTTCGAATATTACACCCCTCGACACCCATCTGTTTCCCGTTTGTACCCATATTACCCGATGAAACCCGGTAAATGCCAATTTCTTCCCCTTAAAGTTCGTGTGCTGTGTGTTTGAGTGCCATTTTATTCATATTGCTGATATTTAATTCATTCTTTCTTGCAATCAGGAAAAACAGTCGCCATATTAGATCCCTTACACAGGTCAAAAGTTATATTACAGTATAATGAGTTTATTTGATTATTCTTTTGTTTCCTAATAATGGGAAAATCGTTCAATATTTTAATACATTTTAACGGTATTTCATATACCACATGTTAGTTTTATGACTTCATAAATTTACTGAGTTTATATATTTTTAAGAAAACATTTAAACGATAAAGATAATAAAAGTTAAGCTCGATAACTGATTTATTTTTCCTTTAGACTTTCGTGGATAGTGATAAAAAATATAACTATTCTATTCCCACGGAAAATCTATTCACAGAGTGATTATTTAATTATTCATTTTAACAGAATATAGTTCACATTGGATGGTGTAAAATAATTAATATTTGTTCCATTACATAACGAGGCTGCTTGGATTCGCAAAGGCGATCGGCCTCGAATAACCTGCAGATATGGTGGGTGTAAAGGGTCCAATGGAGGCCTAAGCATCGATGATCTAGTATCACCACCCCTTTTTCATTCATTCATTCATTCAAGATGAACAGGCGCGGATCCAAAGGGGGGGCGGTGGGGGCGATCGCCCCCCCCCCCCCCCCCCAAGAGCTTTGAGTTCAGGGAAATAGACCCGATTCTGGCACTTATACTACAGTTTATTCAAGAACTAGAGAGAGTAATAAATCATTTTTTACCCTTTTTTTTTCTTCGAAAACTACCTGTGTTCTTTTGTCCGATGTCTCTGAAAAAATACTTTTCATAGGAATGGGGTAGAAATTTTATAATCAGAAATACCGGTCTATAATAATGGACTATTTGGGTTGGATAACAATAGATATTTGGATGTGTGAAGTGTTAAAAAGGATTTTAATACTTGTCATAGGCGTCGGAAGGAAATTTATTTTATCACTAAGTATTTATGGCATAGAATATAATTTCGGTAATAAACTTAAAATAAAAAGTTTTTATAATATTATTTAATTTCTTATGATTTCTTAATAATTCACATACATTAGAAAATATAGAAAATTTTGACATATTTCACACAAATCACAACTGTATTTTAATTATTTTTAATTTTGGCATAGAAACCGTTTTAGGCACATTCAGACTAAAACGTAGCCCTTTTCTCTAAAAAAATTCTAAGTTATAATTTAAATACTTACAAAATACCCATTGTCAAAAATACAAGAAGTTAAACATATATAAGAAAATAAATTCGTCCATATAATATTAAAATTTTTTTGGGGCTATTGGTCATTTTATTATTATTTAAAAACATTTTTAGGATATTTGACGTTTCAGTTTGTTTATTTCTGAAACTATCTGCAGAATTAAAATTAAACGCTAAAAAGGGATTGAAATGTAATTAATTTTTGAATGTTATAAAAAATTTAAATTGTGTTTAGGCTTTTTTTTATTTATTTATTGACATTGAATGATCAGCCATGCAGCCCGTCACGAAGTGTTATATTATTCAAAAAGATATTGATATTAATAGTAAAAAACAAATTTTTCACTAGGTTTTGAGATATTGAAAAAATGATTTAACATAGGTGTTTAACAGGAACACACACTTCACTCCGCTGGGGTCTATAAGGGCGTGTGTTTACGTTGGTAAACATTACGTATCTAATTCATAATCAAAGTCAGTGAAGCTATCTTCGCTCAAATTAATTATAATTGGTTCCTCTATCTCACCGATCATGAGATTGAGTTTTCACATTTTCTTTTATTCTTTTATTGTATGGATTTTCCCCAATTTTCCGCATTAACTTTATTCAAAAAAATCTTTCAAAAGTTCAGTTAAATTATCAATTTTTTAAGTTGTGTTATTTCTAGCAACTCTACCTTTTAGTTGAGAGAGATGTTTCCTTCTCCAACGGACATTTTCTAGACAATCTATAGGAACAGATTTCCTATCTGGTTTTTTCCAGCAAAAATTAAGTTTTCTGAGCAATTTCCTGAGCTCATTTCTTTTAATTGCAGGTAAATCCCGATCTTCATTGATTTTACTTAGAATTTTGTCGACGATTAGGATCTGCTTCTCATAATAAAATGTATGTACAACTTCTTTTATAGCAGTTTACATCTCTTCTTCCAACGAGGTTTTTCGTCTGCCTGTGATCGAATGTAACTTGGGAGTCCTAACAATTCCAGTCGTTTATTTCTCCTTCAGTATTCGGTACATAGTAGATTTTCCAACTCCTGTCATGTTAGAACACATCTCAACAGAGTTTTTAACATTATTATCTAGATATTGATTTCGTAAGGCATCATAAACATTCATCATAATAAGTTTTTCGTTGAAGAAAAAATGCTCTGGTTTAACGATTTTGGAATAAATATAAAGGTGGGTATTTCACTAATCTCAAATAATATATAAAAACAAGCACAAACAAGATAAATTACAAAGGACACACTGTAAGATATACTTTGGTCACTGACAGAAATTAAATTGAACTATCAGAAATTTTATTGTAGCAGTAAATTTATAAAAGCTTATAATATTTAAATATAATTAGATTTACGGCAGTCCTCAGTTACCTGCGGCACTGGAGCAGGTACGTTAGAGGTTTCGGTAACAGTTTTATTACTCTCTCTAGTTCGTGAATAGAGTATATGAATGTGTATGCTTGCGATCGCTCCTCCTCTTCCCAAAAGCTTTGAGTTCAAGAAAATAAAACCGATTCTGCATTTTATATTAGGAATATGTATGCTGCTGGCAGGCCCGTTGACAACTTGTTTTTCTTGCGATAGCCTCCCCCCCCCCCCCCCCCGGGGAGCTTCAAATTCAGAAAAATAGCCTTTTACACTAGAAATGGGAATATTGCTGGTGTCCCCCCCCCCCCCATCGACAACTTGCTTTCGCTTGCCATACTGAACTTTTGTGATATCACCGCCCCCCCCCCCCCCTCAAGGAAAGAGGCTGGATCCGCCCCTGAAGATGAATATGTTTCAAAATTTTCTATGATATATTAGTAGATTGATGACGTATGGGTGTTCGCTCACTGGACCAACTGTAACTAGTTAATTTTGCATTTCGTATTTGCTAGATTTGTTGATTTTCAGTGAGTTAAAGATATTTAAACTGACTTCTCCCCTATTGTTGCATTTATTTGCCATTTCTCTATTTATTTGTCATTTATTGTATGGTTGTTGCTAATATTCTTTAACAAGCTGGTGACTTTTCTGACCTTAATGATAACGTGATAAATTAGAAAATATATGCTAGTCTAATTGACCCTGGGATGTGTTTATTATTGCAATTATCTCCAAAACAAATCACAAACAAGTGATAATGAAATAAACTAATATTCTGCTTTAGCTTCGTAAGTAATAACCAGAAATTATGGCGTTTTCATACAATTTAATTATTTTATCGATCGTATTATTTATTTTCCTTTCATATTATTTTAATGTATTAATTGAAGCTCAAAATATAATTTGTGTTCCTACAAAATGTCCTCCGAACCACGTATTGGTTAAATGTGTTAACGGGAAGGTCATATGTGCACCGAAATTGTAAAATAAATGTAAGTAGTTTTGATAGTGCATAGGATTTCGCAACCGATGTTTGGTCTCCGTTACTGATAAATTACTGATTTTAGAAATTTTCTTTAAATAGATATATGAAGTGTTAATTAGGAAATATTTTATTTTAAAAAGTACCAAAAATGTTTAATCAGATCAAACTTATACATTTTTGTTTATGGATCATTCTACAGGGTATCTCTAAAAGGTCTGCACAAAACGGTAGCGCATATTGATGCTAAAATACGACGATATAGCTCAGTTTACCTTCGTCCAAAAGTTCATAGTTTTCGAAACAAAGTTATTTATTATTTATCTAAATAAAATTTTTATAAAAAAATTGAACCGACTTCTAAAAGTGCGCTAAAAAGTAAAAAATAACTATAAATTTTTATATGAAACTGTACTTTTTGAAGTCGGCGCCAAACTAATATCTGACAAAATGTGATTTGCATAAACAGATTAAAAATACTTTATTTGTAATTGTTTTCTTACCATAATTTGTATATATTAGTAGTTATTTATTTCATTTAGAAATAATTTGGCGCCGACTTCAAAAAGTTCAATTTCGTATGAAAATTTATAGTTATTTTTTAGTTTTTAGCGCACTTTTAGAAGTCGGTTCAATTTTTTTAAGAAAATTTTAGTTTTCGATTTTTAATTTTCAATTCAAAATTATTTGAACTAAGTACTAATCGAGATTAGTGTACTTCGCAATGATTCCAAGGTGGCAAAAAAGTACCCATTTTATCCAAAGTTGTAAATCACCCTAAAATGAACCACTAAAAATTCTTTGATTCTTAAAGTTTTCCAAATACCAGTAAAATTATGTCAAACAAATATTTAGTCTGTCATAGTAAATCCACTATCTTAAATTTCAAATTAATTTTAGATTGGTAATATAGGCTCCAAAATCTTCCAATATCGATGTTTAAAGAACCTGATATGTAAATTTCTTAGATGGATATATTTTATACTGCATATTGAGTTTGTATACGCCTCAAGAACCCCACAATACCAATTTTAGACAAAATCGAAAAATGTAAAATTTTCTGTCCCTCATATTGTATCTTGTCAACCTAATAGTTTTCAAAAACTAACTTCATATTCGCAATACACGACCCCGAAAACCCTCTAATACCAAATCTGAAAAAATGCGAATAAGGTAAAATTTTCAACCCACCATATTGCATCCGCTATATTGAATTTCAAAAAAATATATTTTATGTCTTAATCTAATCTAAATCTAAACCCTTCAAAGTTCCTTAGTATCAATTTTGGATGAAATCTGGAAATTTAAAATTTCTAGACTTATATTCGCTATTTACATCCTCAAAAACGATTCAGTCCCACCTTTGAACAAAATTGAAAAAAATCGAGTTGTCATATCGAATCCTGAAAAATTACTCTTAAATTCATCATTTGCACTCTCAAGAACCCTCTATATCAGTTTGGAAGAAATCGAAAAATGTAAAATTTTTAGGACACCATATCGAATTTGCCAGATTGAGTTTTCAAAAAATATTTTAAATTCATAATTAACACTAACAAAAATACCTCAATACTGATTTTAGACAAAATTGGGAGATGCAGAATCTTTAATCCGCCATCTTGGATCCGCCATATTGAATTTTTGAAAATATTTTGGATCCATTATGTGCGACCCCGAAAACTCCCCCACACCAATTTTGGAAAAATCAGACAAAAATAAATTTTCCCTTCTGCAAGAAATTGAAAAAAATGCAAATTTAAACAGTATATCGGTGGAAATTTTATTTAATTAAGTAGAATAAATATTCCTTAAGATTTTGAAGCATGATTTATGATTTCTATCAACCCTTAGAAACCATCCCTTAAGTCGAAAATCATGGAAAATTTATTTTTAAAATAGTGAATAAAATCGCACAATAACAGTGCACAAAATATTTGCTTACTGCTTATGATATAATTTATTGATATACTGTGAATTTTCAACCATTTAAAATTACCCCTTTTCCTGAAATCAATGAAAAAATTATTTTTTAGTAGCTTTATCTTTTTAATTGTGCATTTATAAATTAAAGTCGTTTTTATTGAATATAAAAAATAATTTTTTTTATTGTGAAATTTCAACCCTTAGAAACCACCCTTTGTCATGAAATTAATAAAAAACATTATTTTTGAGTAGGTTTGGCAGCTTCAATTGATTTAAATCTTTTTCACCGCTTACGAAATATTTTATTTATTCATCTCTACTTCTCAACCTCCAAAGCTACCCTTTATGCATAAGTTCATAAAAAATCATTATTTAACATTTTGAAATATTTCACTAGTGTATTTATGGTTATTAAAAATATAATTTATTAATTGAGTAAAAGAGGAAGCATACTGACATATTACAATGTATTACAGAAGATATATATATATATATATATATATATATATATATATATATATATATATATATATATATATATATATATATATATATATATTTATATTTTCGGGCATCCGGTGTATGTGCTGAGTCCCTCTCAGGACTGTACGGCATCTGACGTTTCGGTGAAATCTCATTCACCATTTTCAAAGCTCACTGTACGGCGTCTACGAGTGAACTGACGCCCGCGACTCCGGTGCTGTCGGTACCGTGTGCGCGTCGGACGCGTTCGTTTTCCGAATGGTTCCAGCCCATCTGGTTGCGAGACCTGCTGCGCGTCATCGGCCCTGTTGCCAGTGTTTGGGGTTGCGTTACGGAGTTGTAATCTGTTTCGTTACTAAGTGGTACTGGTTGGTGTTTTGTAAGCAGATTTTTCCAAGTATTAGGCACACGTTGGCTATCATCTCTGCTATTTAAGTTGTTAAGCCTCTTTGCAATTTCAATGGCTTCCCTTATAATTCTTGTGGACAGGTTTTCACATTTCGATAGCATTTTTGTTCCCGAGAAATTTATCTTATGTCCTGTGTTTAATCAGTGTTGGGCCAGAGCAGAAGAAGTTGTTTTTTGCTTGACAGCGTTCATATGTTCGTCTCTTCTGGCGCTTATTTTATGGTTGGCTTGGCCTTCGTAAGATGAGCTGCATTCTCCGCATGGAATTTCGTACACTCCCTGGTCTTCTAGAGGGATTCTTTCTTTAGGTGTTGGCAAGAGCTCTTTTACTTTACGGTCTGTAGTGAAAATGGTTTCAATGTTCTGTCTCCTGAGAATTCTTGCGATTTTGTCTGTGGTGCCTCTTACATAAGGAACGGGCGTCGGTTCGCTCGTAGACGTAGAGCTTTGAAAATGGTGAATGAGATTTCACCGAAACGTCAGCTACCGTACAATCCTGAGAGGGACTCAGCACATACACGGGATGCCCGAAAACCTTCGATTACACATCACACCCGTGAGAATATCCGACATAACATATATATATATATATATATATATATATATATATATATATATATATATATATATATATATATATATATATATATATGTACATGTGTGTGTATATACAAATATACAGACACGCATATATTAATCTATTCTATTATGTAAGTCCCACTACGCCTCGGACAACGTGTTCAAAGTGCTCCGTTTTTTTTTTCTGTTCTTCAATCTTAAATATACAGTAGGATTATGTGTGTATATAAGTTTATATATACGGGAAATGCTAGTTACAGATATAAAAAATGTGCTCCTAAAATTTCTCTGAAAAAATATGATTTCTTTTTTTACGATAACTCCGTTATTTTTTATTCTATCGGGTTCATCCAAAAACCATTTTAAAGGTAATTTCAAGGGCTATAAGATAATTTAAAACTCATCATTTTTATAAGTTAAAGGGTAAAAGGGCTCGGGTCACATAATCATCGCAATAAAATTTACACTTCTAACTTTGATATCTCGGTTGCTTTTTATCCTACCAAAAATTAAAAAAAAAATGAAATTTTTGTCAAGAAAAAACCTAAATTTTTGTTATTTTCTATTTTTCACGTATATTTAGTAGTTTTAGAGTTATTATTAACTTTTGAAAATTCTGTTTTTTTTTAATCGTACTTCTTTTTCAAAAATAAGCATACTAAACCGATCTAAGTTTTTCAGTTCATTACTTATACTAAAATAAAGTAAATCCTATAGGGATTACTATATATTTCAATTTTGGTGGAAATGACGTAGGTTTTATTTCTCACTTTTTCTTAAAAAATTCAAGAGTCCTTTCTTAGTTTCATCATAACTCGCTTAGTTCTAATGCTATAGACTCCATTCAGAGCTTATTTGGAAGGTCTTTCTAAGTACTTTGAAAAGTTTCCCATAGATATTTTCCGAAAAATGTATCGGTTTCCCGTTTTTTAACCTCGAACACTTGGATTCGATTATTCACCAAAAAAAAAATGATTCCTTTAACTACCTATAGTCGCTTTGGATTTAACTTACAATGTTCATAAAAAAACAGTCCCTTGTTAGTTTCAATTTTGGTAAGAACAAGATTTTTGGAAAAACGAATAGTTTTTGAGTTATTTATAAAAAACACTTTCAAAACATGCATTTTTTTTATGAAAAATCAACATACATAACTAAAAAAATATTGACTTATCAAAAAAATTTATAGAATATATTTGGGTTAGAGTTTGTCCCTTTATCGACTCCTGGGGTTATTTTTGATAAATTAATTTTCACCCACGAGAATGGGTGGCATCTACCCATAGGATAAACGCGCAAGTCGGCACTATGTCACTTTTGTTACTTGAGGCACCCTCTCACTACCCGCCAATTTTCACACAAATCGATGAAGGTTCAAATTTTTCTGAGGGGAAAGCCCTCAGTCACTGTACTATTTGTTTTTTTTTTGGGATAATAAATGAAGATCTGATTACAGTTTCGATGTAAGTTGCAGAGGGCTCCACTAGCAGCATTTCGCCTATATCTAAAGCTTCATAACTTTGTTGTGCCTCGATATATTGAATTTCTAATTAGAAATTCGTATTACTCGATATCATATGTTCTAAAAAGTTATAGTAGATGTCGCATTCAGCAGCCGTTTCTAAGACAATTGAATACAAATGTTTTATTGAATACTGAGACTTGTCGTAGCCCTTCTTCACACTTTATCGAGACCAAGGACTGATCCAAGAAGTTAAGAGCGTGTTTGGGAGCCAACACGCTGACAACAATAAAAAATATTTAGTAACGAGCTAATAATGATAAGTATCATCACTAATTTAAAAAAAAGTATTGTCAAATGATTCAATCTGACAACCTCTATCATTTAATTTTAAAACTTATCTTTTCATTCTTAATTTTTTCACTATAGTCGAACATTATACAAGGTGTCCGGTAGGTACCTCCTAATTTCTGGAGAGCATACAGGGAAGGTCCAAATAACCCTATTTTATCATAGAAAAAAAATTCCTAAAGTGCCCCTTAACGGAGATACGGAGCCTCAAAGGAGTACCCAGTGATTTACCTTATCGGCTCTAAGTTTTGAACCGACCTATATAATTTAATAAAATTTTAATATTTCACAGAGGCCATAAAGACTCATTAAACCATACTACAGTAGATGTTTTGGATCATCACAGAAGTCAGGAACGGACTTGCAGCCACACTCGTTGGGCCTATTTTTTGACAGATATCATTTTACAGAGCTCAGAACTGATTTTTTAAATACTCTGGTCATTCCTTCTCAAAAAAGTATTCTTAATTTACTTTGATAAAACTGGCGGTTTTCGAGATAAATCGGTTTTTATGCGAAAAACTCAAAAGTTACTAATGCCAAGCACAAACAAGTAAAAATAATATCCGCAAGGTGTGCTGATCTGCTTTAATTTATGGGGAAGGCAAGAAGATATGCTGAAAGATTTCCAGCTCAGACATTGTTAGGTCCAGAAACCTATCAAAGGGTTGCTTGGAGCCTAAAGGAAACAGTTAAAAGATGATTAGAAAATAATTATTAGAGTTAACGAATGAATTTTTGTCGCGACATGGCGTTGAGGGCCCTCCCAGGAGACTCTCACGTAGAGGAATAAATTAATTTAAATAGAACGCTATACTTTTTACCTTACCAGAAAATGTACCTTTTAAATACCTATCGAATGATTTAAGGGTGTTCTATTGCTAAGTCTTCGAGTTTTAATAGAACGCTCTAAATAATCGTTTTCTGCACCATTTTGTGTTTTTTGAATAGATGTTCTAATGTATCTAGTTATCTATGGCATTTCGAAATATCAGGCAATTTACAACTATAATAATAATACTCATGGATATCTTTACAAATGTTTAGAAACTCGGAACGCGATTTATAGTCGTCCAACAGGCTACAACAGCAATAATGGTAATAACATATTGACGATAGCACAAAACAGAAGCAAAATATTTATAGTAGATGTTCGAAATGTTGACCATTCATTTCCAAACATTTCCATATTTTTTCATTCGAAACCACTGCTCTGGACAACATTTGCGTGGTTACAGTTTGAAAAGCGTCTCTTATGTGTATTTTCATATCTTGTAGTGTTGTCGGGGGCGCATTGTAGACAATTCCTTTTATATTTTTCCGGGTAAGCTGAAGAATGCCCATATTAGAGCAATCTATAAGAAGGGGGAGAAATCTGAAAAAAAGAATTATAGACCAATCTCGCTATTGCCTAATATAAGCAAGTTTTTTGAAAAAATTTTATTTCAGAGAATTGCAACATTTCTGGATAAGTTCTCTGTAATATCAGATAAACAAAATGGCTTTAGAAAAGGGAAATCCACAGTAGGGGCTTTGTACCAAACACTTATACAAATTATAGATTCTCTAAATAAAAAAAAAGCAAATATTGGCCATGTGCCTGGATCTATATAAAGCCTTTGATGCTGTGGATCATAAAACATTATTATTAAAACTAGAAATGTATGGTATAAGGGGTAACGCGCTGCAGTTGGTAGGATCGTATTTGACGGACAGGACTCAGTGTGTTGTGGAGTCTGATCTCTATGGTAGGGTTATAATGTCTCAGAGGGTTAAAATGAAGAGGGGCGTTCCTCAAGGATCAATTCTTGGACCTCTTTTGTATATTCTTTTGTATATTCTTTACACAAATGATTTACCCGAAATCTCTGGAGAGCGGACTGTACTATATGCTGATGATACATCGCTTATATTCAGTGAAAGCACGGCGGAGTTGCTATCGATGAAGGTTCAATCTGTGATGGACACTCTCGATGGGTACCTTCGGTCCAACAGCCTGTCGCTAAATGTTTCCAAGACACAGTGCATTATGTTTGGTAACAGATTGAATAATCAATTTATAGTAACGTTTGAGGATACAACAATAACATCAGTTGAGAGCGCTGTTGTTTTGGGACTAAACGTCGATAGAAGATTGAACTGGGGGGCGCACATCGAGAGAGTTGCCACTAGAATATCTCAGTATTGTTTCGCATTTCGCAATTATTTCGGAGAGTTGGAATCGATGCAGCTCTGTCAGCTTACCATGCATTTGTACAGTCCAGACTTAAATATGGTTTGATATTTTGGGGCAATTCCTGTGATGTTAATAGAATTTTAATTCTGCAAAACAGATGTCTACGATATATTTTTGCAATGAAACAAGAAGACAGTTGTAAGACTATGTTTATTAGTAACAATATTTTGACGGTTATAGGTATGTACATTTTGGATTCGGCGATGTTCATTGTTGATAACAGGGATCTTTTTGAGGGTGCATCTATTAAACATAACTATATTACTAGAAATAAAACAAATCTGCTTTTTGATAAATATAACTTTAGTTTTTTGCAGAAAAATGTCGAGTTTTCTATAATAAAAATGTTTAATTCTTTACCTGAAAATGTACATTTACTACCGAGAAATAGATTAAAGTGTGTCCTGAAAATCTTTTTATGTAAAAAAGCCTTCAATACATTGGAAGAGTTTTATGAGTGTGATAAAGGCAGTATTGTCTCGAATTAGAATTTTTGTTATTGGCTGTGTTATTAAATTTTAAATGTATGTAAGTGTACTTGTTATTTAATTTTCTTCTCATTTATAATATTGCCCTTTATCTTAAGTTTTAGTTGTTTTGTTTTTACTATATTAACTTGATAGAATTATTCAAGAAAGATATTTAAAACTGTATAATTATTGTTGAGGTTTTTTCTTTTTCATTTTTTTTTTCTTTTTTTTATCTACAGCTGAGAATGAACTATAATTTTTATTGTGATGTTTATCACAGTAATGATATTTTTTTTGACATTGTTCCATGCCCTTATGGGTTTTTTGTAAGTAATACTTATTGGAATAAATAAAGACTTATCTATCTATCTATCCCCATAAAAAGAAATCTGGTGGAGTTAAGTCAGGAGATCTCGGAGGCCAATTTTGAAATCTGTCTCTCCCAATCCACCTGTTTCGAAAGTTAACAATTAAAAATTGCTGAATCTTGCGATGATAATGAGGTGGGGCTCCATCCAGTTGAAGCCAGATAGTTGTTCTAATATTTAAATGAAGATCTTCTAATAACACTGGAAGTTGGTGTAAAAGAAAACCGCGAAACATCAAACCATTAAATTGCCTGTCATTTCCAAATGCCATAGGCAACTAGATATGTTAGAACATCTATTCAAAAAACACAAAATGGAGCAGAAAACGATTATTTTGCGTATTATGTGAAAACGCGAAGACTTGGCAATAGAACATCCTCATACCATTCAATAGGTATTTAAAAGTACATTTTCTGGTAAGGTAAAAAGTATAGCGTTCTATTTAAATTAATCAAGTTAACTTAAAGTACTTATTTGATTAGTTTTAATTTTTGGACCCCCTGTATAATATAGCAAGTTTATTATAATTGGGATATAAAATTTGACTTATTGTTACACTTCGTTGTAAATTTCGATTACATAACTGAAATAATTCTTAAATATTTGAAACATGAAAATTAAGTTAGGTTTTGTCAAAATTCAAATTATTTAAAACCTTAAGGTTTAGGTACTATAAACCTTATTAAAATAGGCACTTATTTTGATCGGAAAATCCAAAAATGCAATAATATACTGGGGATTCCATTTAAAAAAACAACTTTGATACTTTCAGAGCTTTTGGGACACCCTGTATAATATGAAAATAATTTTGAAAAGTAACTATATTAGACCCCCATATATCCCGAAAGTAAACCTTTTTGGAAGTGACGTATTTTGGCCGCAATATTCCGTACCGTATGGGGTGAATAACTCTTTATTTATATTAACAGTACAACAATTTTTATTTGTCATTTTTGTTTCAGGTAACTCAAAAGATAACAACTTATAACTAATATAATAATAAAGGAATGGAATGTAGCCCCTTAGTCTGTAGAAATATACATGTACTGGATAATTTTCTAATTTTGTATTTGTTTATAAAATATATGTAATATTAAAATACATCTGGTTTTATTGTATTTAAAATTAGAGAAGTATGCTTTTTCTACTTAAGAGTAATTAACAGTTGTTTTCTGAAAAGTTTAGTGAGACTCTTTTTACTGACGATATTTTGATTGCTAAGGCCTCTAAGAAACCCCGTTAATAGTTTATAGAGTCTACAGATACAACAATAAATTAGAGAAAAATAACATAAAAAACATCAAAACCCAGGCTGTAGCGTCTACAAGATCGTATTTTCAAATCCTTTATAGTAGGGTGTCTATTTCTAACACAGAAATTGCTTGGAAGCGACAAACTAAATATTTAGCATTAATTATTGACTGCAGACTCATCTGGCACAGTAATAATAGCCTCCTACTGAGTAAAGTCAGAAATACATTCAGCGTCCTGTACTCTATTTTTAACAAGAACAATCAGCTGTAGTCTAAGCTTAAGCTACCTCTCTTTAAAGCTTCCTTACGATCAGTAAGTTTCCTCACTTATTTCACATTGAGTCAAATTTAATTGGAAAGGCTCCGAAGTTTTCAAAAGGAAATACCGAATAATCTGTAGAGCCCTTTCTTCGTTAAAAACACCATCATTCAAAGAAATCTCTGCTGTGACATAAGGGTGTTCTGTATAAGTCGATATTTAATAAAATATTGAATTATTTTATATCGATATGTACTATAGATATATTTTATCCGATACATGAGAAATCGTACAAAGTTTAGACCATCTAAGCGCGAGTTTAGACGGCGGGAAAAGTGCGGAACGTAATAAGACTCATGTCAAATTTCAAGCATTGTGATTTTTTAAATTAAGACAAAGAAGATTTTCCTCCTAAATCTGCCGTTTCCAAGGTCGTCAAAAATGACGTTTGCGGACCAAAACTTAACTATAAATTTTCCTTTATTATTTAATTTGGGTTAGTTTTCTTGTAGACGAAGATCGACTTTAGTAATAGAATAAAAATTATATTTAAAAAATTGTCAAAAGTCAATTTTTTTCAATTAGAGATCACCTATTTTTATAATTTTATCATATTAAGCATTAAAAGCAAGGGTAACCTTGAATAAAGTTGTCTATTCCAAAAATTTGTAATTTTCCAATTATTGGCAATTGAACATTTTTCTATTGAAAAAATGTTATACGGCTTTTAAGTTTTGTTATTAGTTGGCCATGACGGCGAGGCGTGGCGAAAATAAAACAATTGAATCTTACACAATTGTAACTATTTCTTGCCATTTGACATTCATTAACAATAATCATGCCGGGGTGATTAAATTACACGCACATAGATTATTTAAACTTATTTATTATTTATGGAGAATGTGATAGAGTTATTTCAAGAACATGCTGTACATTCGTGATCCAATATCCGGAGAAAAAGAAACCAATACTACCAATTGTTAAAAAGATTATAAAAAACTTCAAGAACTTTAGAACTATAAAAGCTAAAAGAAATAGAAATAAACCAGTTGTTAATAAAATAAAGTTACAAAAATTATTTGAGTAAATGTTCAAATTGATGCCCTTGAACTTCCAAACATTTTTCGCACCTAAGCAGGAACTCTTCATGGGTGGCTCTTCTTATTGACTGAGGATTAAGTTCTTCAAATGCTATCGTGACATGCTGTATGCAATCTTCCATAGTGATTAATGCGGTGTTGTATATTTTATGTTTGATTATCCCCTAAATAAAAAAAATCAACTATTGTTAGGTCGGGGGAGCGAGGTGGCCAAATATGTGGCCCATTCTTAGCTATCCATTGATCATAAAACAAGTTGCTTACTAAAACTTGTGATAAATGGGGTTTTAATACTGATAAAGTCACAGCAGTAGTAACAGATAATGCTGCAAATATGGTGAAGGTTGTAGAAATAGGTTTTGGGAAAACGAAGCATATCCCATTCTTTGCTCACATGCCTAATTTAGTTGCGTATACAAGTATTATGAAATATCGATGCAACATTGCGATATATCGATATTTTTTTTACATGAACATTTCTACTGTGAAAACTCTGAAGTCTTCCTAAACAAAATTTCTATTAAGAGAAACTATTTTAGTTCAAAACCATTTGAAAAAAACTTTATACAATAAGGACAGACGTACTCTGTTGTAATACAAGGACAAATCATTATCTCAGATAGTAAAGAAATATCTGAAAAAACTGGATGTTTATCTTAAGCAGAGCACCGCCACCTGAAGGCCGGTTTCGAACTTTTTGATTCTTGTTAGTACAAGATAGGCAAGCGCACCTAAACACAGAAAAACTGAATCCTTAAAGCAACTTATATCAGACAAAATATGAAGTCCAATACAAGTAGCGCCATCTCCCAGCATTCTACTCAATCTGAATATTTAATCTCGTAAATATGAATATACCAACAGTGGGTACAATATAAGTGTAGTTGAGTGTATAAATACATTCCTACTAAATGAACTATTTTAGATCTCAACCAACTGAAAAACTTTTTACAATAAAGACGAACGTACTCTGTTCTAAAACAGTTGGAAACAAAGCACTATCTTAGATTGCAAGGATATACCAGGGAAGGGTGGACTTCATATTTTGTTTGATATAAGTTGCTTAAAAGATTCGGTTTTTCTGTGCTAGGTGAGCTGGCCTATTCTATAGTGAATACCTGCTGCTGCCATATTTTTTAAAATTAAATATCTTCATGTTGTGCCGTAGGCGTAGGTTTTGCTTATGTTGAAAAGGATGTTGATAGACTTTTGGAGCGTCGTTTATGGTTGACTCAAGGCTGACAATATGGTTCGCTGTCGACCCGCGTTTTTTGGAAGCCGCTGTATTAGGATGATATAATTTTATATTTTTCTAGAAACCAGCTAATTCTTTTAAAGGATAGAGTATAGAGGTATAGAACTTTTAAATGGAATAAAACAAAGATGAATTTTTTAAATTGACATGAAGTTTACTTTATTCGAAAGATAACCTTCTGGCATTATAATTTAAATATGACTTCTGGCATATGACCGCCACGGCTGGCTTGGACGTAGTCTAATCTGGAAGTCCAATTTTCGATGACTTTTTCCAACATTTATGGCCGTATATCGGCAATAACGCGGCGAATGTTGTCCTCCAAGTGATCAATCGTTTCGGGCTTACCGGCGTAGACTAGCGACTTCACATATCCCCACAGAAAATAGTCTAGCGGCGTTAAGTCGTACGATCTTGGAGGCCAATTCACGGGTCCGAAACGTGAAACTATGCAGTTACCAAACGTTTCCTTCAATAAATCAATTGTGGCATGAGCTGTGTGACATGTTGCGCCGTCTTGTTGAAACCACAGCTCCTGTACATCATAGTTGTTCAATTGATAAACGAAAAAGTCAGTAATCATGGCTTTATAGCGGTCACCATTGACTGTAACGTTCTGACCAGCATCGTTTTTAAAGAAGTACGGACCAATGATTCCACCAGCCCTTAAAGCACACCAAACAGTCAGTTTTTCTGGATATAACGGTGTCTCAACATACACTTGAGGATTATCATCACTCCAAATACGACAGTTTTGTTTATTGACGTATCCATTCAAACAAAAGTGAGCTTCATCGCTAAATAAAATTCGCTTATGAAAATCGGGATCAACGGCAATCTTGTTTTGGACCCATTCACCGAATCTACGTCTTGCTAGGTGATCGTGTGGCTTCAATTCTTGCACGAGTTGGATTTTGTAAGCACGCAAACCAAGATCTTTCCGCAAAATCATCCATAAAGTGAATGGACACATATCCAATTCCTGTGCACGATGGCGGATAGACTGATTCGGGTCTTCCTCTACGCTACGCTCTACAGCAGCAATGACTTCTTCTGTACGCACTGTACGACGTCTCTGTGGATGCGTATTATCATTTAGAGTAAACGTGGTGCGAAAACGTTCCATAGTTAATCGAATTAATTGCTCTGATGGACGATTTATTGACCATAAAATGGACGTAGTGCGCGATACGTATTTTGAACAGAACCATGATTTTCAAAATAAATTTGCACAATTTGGAAGCGTTGTTCAAGCGTCAGTCTATTCATGTTGAAATGCCAAACCCAACTAAACATAAATCACTTGACAGCTGACAAAATGGCCGCCAGTTAAAAAAATTGTTGCCAACTTAAAGTTCTATACCTCTATAAAAAACATCCTTTATTTAGAATTTTTCTATAAGCTTGTACATGTTGGCAGGTCAAAGCCATCGGTGTGTACGACAGAGAGTCGCTTTTTACAATCAAATTTTTAATAATAAATCACAATACTGTGATAAAAAGTAAAAAAAAAAACAACCACAATTTAAACAACAGTATAAGTTTATTCTTTCGACCTCAATTTTATCAACATAATGTATAAAAATATTTTATAAAAAATTATCAACATAAGTTTTGGGGAGATCACATCTATTTAAAGAGGACACACTTGTCTATTTCACAATCTACAAATTTCTTTATCTAAAAAATATTTATGTGGAGCATACTTCAAATAAATCTTAATTTTTTTAAGAGAAAATTTATACCAGAGTACAACGTGTCTACTAAAAATGAAAGTAATAATTTTGCTAAAAAAATAGTAAAATTAGAGTATTTCTCACAAGCGCATTTTAATAAAATAAATAAAAATTTCGGAATAGGTTGTAATCCTACAAATCTTTCATTATAATCGTCATCTGATATTTTCAAGGAGATTTTGGGATTAGTAGAGGTTGTTAAGTCTGTTTTAAATCACACAAATGTTCACC
This sequence comes from Diaprepes abbreviatus, assembly GCA_034092305.1. NCBI lineage: Eukaryota > Metazoa > Arthropoda > Insecta > Coleoptera > Curculionidae > Diaprepes > Diaprepes abbreviatus. The sequence goes on from JASJET010000178.1 coordinate 96,233, forward strand.
ACCAAAATTGCCATGAATAGGTGAAGAAAAAACTATACTTATCTGGTTTCCCACCGAGCACATCTCCTTTTTTTTTTAAAAAAAGATCCATGTACTCAATTTATTTATTTTTTTATTCTTGCCAATTATATAGTGTTTTACCATTATTTACAATTTAATTCACTGCATTTTGCAAAAACAAACCAATATCTTTAAAAAAGCATTAAACATCGATTAAAATCAAAATAAAATCACGAGTGAAGGAAAAGGAAAACGTTTCAATTGTCAGAAATAATAGCACATTGAAATATGATAATCAAGGTTGCCGGATTGTGCAGCTAATCTGGAGAAGTTGTCATGTTACGAATTCTAGCTATCTGTTGGATACACATTATTTTAAGAAGCCAAGGACTTTTAGGTATAAAGTTGTTATACATTCTAGTACTTATTTTATTTAATGTCTTATGATTTTTAAATAATCAAAAAATGTTAATAGAAAAAACAAAATTCTTTAAATTTCTTTAAATCCTAATAATTTCATATTTTCTTACAAATATCGCTCGGATTTAGTAACAAGGCAGATCATCACCTGGCGGTTACCATGACTATATAGGTACTCGTAACATTCTAATAGGTCGGAAATTTTAGACATGGTTTTCTTGTCTATGCTTGTCTCTGTTTTAATAAAATTTGTAACTACTATGATATATATATATATATATATATATATATATATATATATATATATATATATATATATATATATATATATGTTTATACGGCTTTCACGGATTCCTCCGTGTGAGATGCATTAGCAGTGGTTATATCCACATTATGCTGTTGTAGTGCTGAAATCACATTCAGCAAACGTACAACTATATGCAACTCCGTATGTAAATGAAATAGAATGCGAAACAGTGAATGCAAACTTCGCTCCATCATATCCTTTCTGTGTTAGAGGTTGCACAGTTAGAATAAATTGCAATAAAATACAATTCATCCTATTCCACCACCATCGAGATGGTGGCCTACCTGTACCACCATACCGAGAAGAAAGTCAAAGCTTACCCTCCCCGCCACAGTGATACGGCAGAGATACATGTTTCGTCTCTCACTAGACTCATCAGGGTACCGACATGCACCTGGCTGTGCAAAGGACAGATCAGAAGGAAGCATGCAACACTGAACGCGGCTTCGCCGACCTCTCGTCGGATGGCTTATATATGTTTATACGGCTTTCACGGATTCCTCCGTGTGAGATGCATTAGCAGTGGTTATATCCACATTATGCTGTTGTAGTGCTGAAATCACATTCAGCAAACGTACAACTATATGCAACTCCGTATGTAAATGAAATAGAATGCGAAACAGTGAATGCAAACTTCGGATAAGTCGGGTCTAGAATGTTACGTTCGTTTACATGTAGGGATAATGATAATATCAAATATAAACTATCGCGGTGCAAAAGAATAAAAAACGATTTGTTATATTTAATAAATTGTTGCTTTTTTCTTACATTTTAGTCAGTCTTTTTATAGATAACATTATTGTTTCTTTCTATTGCGTTTTTTGTTTTTGATCATTTTTTCTTTTACTTAAAAATATCTTATAAAATAAAAAATAAGAAAAATATAATATCAAAAGGAATGATCCTAACAGGAATAAAATAACATCTACAGAATAAAACTGATACCACGGCATTTTCAACCCAACAACTTTCAGATGATCAGCGCCTTTGTGTCGGATAACATATTCTATCCAATAAATAGCCGTATCCATTGGTTTCATTGGTCTATCGTGAAATAAACGCTGTATCTTCTTTGCGTTATTGCTATATTTTGGGTTGTACAACATTTCTTCTATAGCATTTGTAAGAGTTGCTTCAGTTTCTCCTTTGAGGGACAGTTTCAATGCATAGCCCTTTTGAACAGCTTGGTAGGCATTGTTGAACTGATCAAAAAATAGTGGAAACACTAAAGCAGGTACTCCATTATAAGCGGTTTCTACAATGCTTCCATATCCCCCGTGTGTTATGAAGATTTTGACATTGGGATGAGCTAAAATAAAGTCAGATCATTTTATTAATTTATGCTAAAATGTTTGCTATACGAGGATGGTCGTTAATATTTCACAAAATTTCAACAAAAACAAATATTTATCATTGTAAATGATCTTATTGTTTTTCAAAAATATTTTACATGACGATCAATACATAATTCCATGCGTTTAAACCAGGCGTGGATGTAAGGGGGGGGGACGATCCCGACAAGAGCTTTAAATTTAGAAAAATAGACTCGCCTGCCTACTGCAGTAGGAACATGAATGTTGCTGAAAGGGCGAAGTATTTTAATGACATTTTCAGCAGGTTCTGAAGGGCTCACTAAACTGGTTTATACTACTAATATTTATGTACACAATATGCATTAAGAACTAATTCAGTTATCTTTTTGAAATCATTAGAGGTCTTAAGTTCATCGGATGATTCAGTTCGACTCTGCTCTTCCTTATATGTGATTGCAGCTTTTTATATCCTCTTTATAATGCTCGCGAACCTCCAGGGATTCGCGAAACACCGCTTGAGAAACGCTGTTCTACGAGATGATGTGAGAAACATAACAATTTAAGACGATTATAAAATACAGGAGGTGATAAGATGAACAAGTTCAAGGCGTCTTGAGTGGAGAGATCATGTAAATGGCATGATCTCTGAAAAATTTCGTCAAATTGACTAAATAAGAGAAATCGGACACGAAACCATCACCAGGAAGACCCCAAAAAGATGGAAGAAATGCTGGACGTTGCTATTTCTGGAACCCTCCTAAGCGAAAATAACAGGATATCGTGTAATGGAACAAGCACTAGATATTTTATACTGTTTAACGTGAAGTATATTTCCTCATTATTAGAAAACAAAAGAATAATCAAATAAACTCACTACAATATGATATATTGTTTGTCAACATGTAAAAAGAATTCGTATAATTGCTGTTTCTTTCTATTCACAAGAAATAACACGTTAGATATTTACTTCCAAAACAGCTAAGAAGTGTGAATAGTTTTTTTTTTTATCAGGAGTTATCGTTTACGTTTCATTATAAGAATAGGTAGATTAGGTTGATTAAGTGATTCTTATATACAAAACTAAGATTAAGACGCCCAGAGGTCAATTCGTGAATAAAGTATACGGTATAGAATAGCTAACGCCCTCGGGATAAGAAGACCGAAACTACTAGAACTTCAGGGAATCAAATTGATGGTTACAGGGTGTATGACTGAGATAGATAGTACAGGGAGAGTTCGAGGTGTAAAGGTCGGAGATGCTGTGGTAGAAATAATAAGTTTTAGTTACAATCTGGGATTCGTTAAAATCGGTAGACGATCTAGAGAGTTCTTTGCTTAGAAAATTACGTGTCGTATATATTCGGTTGGGAATGAAGGTTTTTCTTTGTTTGTGTTTTTATTTATTGCTTTTTGGGAAGTTGAGGGAATATCTTATGTTGTGTTACAAAAGCGAAGATGAGCGACCGGAGTCTTTGTCTTTGCGATAATTACTTGAAGGATCTTAAAATAGCTACTAATATGGGTCAGCAGTACGATTGTAGACGGAACGGCCAACGCTACCCAAAAATTCCACTTGCAGGAGTCTATGATCAAATGCTGTCACAATCGTTCTACCATAAGGATAAGGAGAAGAAGAAAAATTTTTAAGAATACAGTCATACTTTACTTAGTATGGGGCTTGGTTGAGGTTGATGTAAGTAGTAATTAAAGCTCTTTTGCTATTCCAATAATTTTAAGTTTTAAATATATATCCTCAATTTTCGTAATATCTAACAATAGTTTTCCTTTTAAGGATTTATTTTTCCTAGAAACTTCATATGGTGCACTTAAAAATTGTAAAATAAACTATTCTGTCTAGGATGAAGTATTTAAATGGCTTAATCCATTCAAATTTAGTTTCTCAAAAAGAAATTGCAAAAATTGATCAATGTTCGATGATCTTATTCATGAGCGTATAATCGGGTAATTTAAGATTTTCCCAGTAAGGGCCCAGTTAATATAACTTATTTTACTTACCCAAAATATCCGGTTGAGGCAACCATTTCCTCATTAAAACATTTTTTGGTTTATTGGGTAAGTCTTCTTCAAATTTCCATAACACTCTTTGCTTCAATTTTCCGAAAACATCCAAGAACATTTTCTTTGATGCTTCTGGCATATCTTTACTATCGACGTGTGTTCCGAAACTGAAATAAATAGCACCATCTGTTGCTCCATCTAAAAAGTCTTGAATATCTTTGGGTAGCTTTTTGGGTGGGTCAATATGAAATCCTCCAATTTCAATTATATTAGGTAATAATGGACCGGATTGACGTAAACTTGTATGTGAACCCAGAAGAACTAGAGATATGTTGTCATAAAAAGTTGCAATATCTGGAGGATTTTTAAAATTCGATAGTAATACGTTATTGTGTATTGGAAACGAAACATAATATTTTACGTATGTGTCCACTAAGTAGAAGATAAAATTACAAACTCTTTGAAGGAATGTCATTCCATTAAAGTGGGGACCCACAAACCAAAAATGTGGAATGTAGGAAGGTGGTAAAGGATTTCCAACAGCAGCATTTAAATAGTTGTTATTACCTAAAATAAATTAGATATTAAATTTCCTGCTTTTTTCTTTCATGAGAATGATTGAAACATTTTTTTTTATCAACTAAGTTTTATCAAAATGTTGCTCTTTACGAACAGCAAAAAAAAAAGAAATTAAGTAACGAGTCGTAGTGAGTTAAATTACGGGAGTAGCCATATATATTTCGGGAATAACAAATAGGAACAAATATTTTCATTGAAAATGGTTTTATTGTTTTCACAATATTCGCCCATTATCTATTATATTATGTGATTTATTGTTTTTTTATATCATCATATGTTAATTTGTTTGTGCATATTGTAGTAGTCATATTTCTACTCCAGTTTTTCGATATTGTTGCATTTTCCCCCCAACCATTTTTCTTTTGCCTCTCTTATTTTCTACTTAATTTTTCTGTGTATTTGAGGATATTTATGTGGATCTTTATCTTTGTAGCTTCGCCTGACATCCATTAGTTGTAGAATTTCCTCAGTCATCCTTTTCTTCTTTTGATTGTGCGTTGCATTCAGTTGCTTTTGGCATATAATGCGATTAGTTTTATTTCATTTCTCTACTGGTTCATCATCTGAAGCTGTTAGGGGCCCCATTTCTCCTTTGAGTAACATTTATGTTTCTAAGATCTCCTCTAAAGAATTAGGTTCTTCCATTTTTTGACTATGATGAAATAATTGAGGTTACTGTAAACAACCCAAATAGCATCCATATATGAGAATGTCAAATTTTACGACGGATATATTTGATGGCACCCTGCAATACCAGTGTTGCTAGTTCTCAAAATATAAATGGCTACCCTCGTTTAATAGTATTACTATTATATTTGTATTCTTACCACCAAAGCTCGTAAACACAATAAGCGGACAGTTGTATTTCTGACTCAATATTTTAAAACAATCCATCCAAGTATCTTCAATGATCACAGCATCAAATGTTTGATTCGAGTCTAGAAGTTTTTTCACCTCTGGAAGTTTAAATGCTTTATCCCATTCTGCACCGAAATGTTCGATTGTAGTTTGGGTTGCCCATATGTCAGATGCTTCTTTTACATTATAAGCATCGTATTCTCCTTTTACATATGCTAAAATAAGTATAAAATACAGGAAGATAATATTAAACGTTCCAAATATATTTTTTCGATAGAAGCATAGATTATGAATGTTATAGATAAGTTATGGTATATATTTGAAGCCCGAAAATAATAGAGAGTCAGGTAGTAATTGGGTGACTTATTTCACAAGGAACTGAAAATTTTCGTCCAGACTCACGAACTCGTAACAACAAGCTGTTACATGAATCAACAGAATGATCGAAAAAGTCCGTCTGTATTCTAGGCCCATAATTTTAACAAATGGTGATATGCCTGTATAATGTCAATGTGAGGCAGATAAAATAAATTAATAACATTTTAACATATGTTTACCTACTAATCATCAACATTTGGGAATGTTTCCAGTGATTTAGATATGATATGAAGAAAGTTGGAACATAGGTAGTACAGTTTAGTACATAAATAATGAGCAAATTATAATTAACAGTTTTCATTTGCTGGAAAATCCACTCAGTTCTTTGCAAATCCAAATTTTAAAAGAATTTTTTGAAATAAGATCAGTGACATCCTCTTTTTAAACAGTTTCTGTATTGGCCATCAATTAATTTGGTAGATTTTACTGTTAGGTTTTCCATAAACTATCATAAGGGTAATTGGGAAAATATAGTAACCTTTTATTATTTACTCAAAAACTAGAACGCGAAGAATAGACCTTAACGAGCGATACGACATAGTTTAACAGTCGAATAGAATAAAAGATTCTTCTTCATCTTGTGTGGTGTGAAAAATTGTTTAAAGATCAAATATTTCTAACAAAATTTTTGTTGGTTAGGATTAATTTTACTTTTGCTTTAAAATTTGTTGTTAACGGAAACGGATACATTTTATAAATTTGTCTGAAAATATGTTTATTGCATAAAAATATTTTACATCTGGCAACGTCGCAACAAATATTCATATTTTTAAATGATAAAAGTACCAATGAAGCCGGTGAAAATACCAGTTTTTCTTAATTTTTTGCTAACATTTGTTCAAAAACAATTGAAATATATTACACAGAAAGTATATTAACATGTTACCATTTTTTCTTATTCTCAAAAAATGGGTAAAAATTAGAGAAATTAACTAAAATGCTCAAGGAAAAAATCAGAATATTTTCTGGTTCATATTCAACTATACATCTATAAGTAGATGGACCTGTTAAATTCAAATCCATCACCAGAACTAAGATCGCTAATCACGAATCTGAAGTCAGATTTTCAAAATGCGAGATGGCGGAACCAAGAAGAATATAGTTAAGACTCGGAGAAACAATTTTTACAAACATTTTCCATATAACCTAATTAGAGTTTGAGGTTTTTCTCAATTCAGCTTGGAAATGACCCAAAGTAGATGTAACAATAATTAAAGATCAGATTTATGATTAGTGACTCAAAGACTTTCTCTATACCAAATTTGGCAAGAATCCGTCGATTTTCTAAAGTATCGTTTGCGATATTAGATCCGTCATCTTGAAATTTGCAAATCTGACCTCAGAGCGACCCGAAAAAAAACCCTTGTACCAAATTAGGCAAGAATCTATTGATTTTCGAAAATCTCGTTGGCCATGTTGGATCCGACATCTTTAATTTTGCAAATCTTACTTCAGAATGACCCAAAAAAATGTCCATACCAAAGTTAGCATGAATCAGGTAATTTTTTGGAAATCACGATTTATGGCCGGATTTTTGAAGTTATAAAAAAATGAACAAAAATGCCCAAGGCTAAAACAGAAAATTTTTTGGTTCATATCCTACTGTACGTCCATAATAATCCAAATACATCACCAGAACTAAGATAGCATATCTCATATTTTTTCTAACTTCAAAAATCCGGCCATTTTTTACCTGTTTCTGAAGTAGGGAAAAAAAGGTGACACCGGAGGTCAGGAGGCAAAAATACTACGGACAACATATATCGCATGAAAAGTACATACCATTTTTATTTTTGTGTGTGTCTGTGTAATTATAAAAGTTTTTTTTTTAAGAAAGAAAAATGACTTTGGAGTGAATAGGTTTGTTTTTGTTTCCTGGAGACATAAAGAAAAATTGGTAAAAACCAAGAAAAGAATCGTATTTTATGACCTCGAGGGACGGGGTTAGTAAAGAAATTTTCAAAAAAAAAACCTCGATTTTACTTAATCGAACAAAATTACCATAAATATTATTTAATGATCGATTTAAATAGCAAAGTTAAAGGTACTAAATATACAGGGTGAGTCAACGATTGGATGAAGTAGGTTTGTGCCTTTTCGGTGAAATTTACAAAGAAACTATATTTATTGTTTGATACAGTTTATTTTTACGCAGATTTTAAAAATATTTAGGACTCTACAGGGTGAGCCAAAAAACTAGGACAGCATAAAGTTGTATTTTTTTAAATAGAACACCCTATATACGAATCGTATTTTCGATTTAACTTATAATTTTAAATCTTTTTTATTAAGGGTTTACTATAACAAAACTTTATAGTTTCTGAGATAATTCAGTTTAAAGAAAAAAGTCACATTTTCAAGCATCAATTCAATCCTAAATAACGTTTTCAATTTTGTGACAAATATATTCAAATTTGGAATTTAGCAAGGTCAAGGACAAGTTAACATAATTTTTACCTAATATTTGCAATAAAAGCTACAGGGTGTTGATCACATCGGCTCAAATTTGAACAAGTTTAAATGAATAAATATCTTTTTTTTTTTAAATGGTACACCCTGTATATTTTCATGTTATTTAATAGAGTAATAAAAACCCTAAAAGTTTTGTTCAATATATCCTATACCTATTTATAATAGTTTTTGAGATATTTCAGTTTTTCTTATTTTCCATACTTTTTTACAGAAATAGTCTTCTTTATCATAGTAGCCATGGCAAAAACAATGTAAAAGAACATTTTTCTGTGTGTCAAATTTATAACCGCAATCGCTTCTTTTGGTTTTTATGTAGTGTAGTTTGGTTTTTTTTGCATTCATCTTATATTGTAAAATGAATTTTCCAAAGAATGAGTTAATAGATATGATTTATACAATAGGAGGGGCTCAAAAAAATTGCCTTCTTGCTCAAAGAATTTACAAAATGAAGTATCCTGATCGACGCCAGCCTAATACCCATACTTTTCAAAACTTAATGCAAAGATTTGATTCTTCTGGTACTGTTGATTATCCAAAACGTAAAGTGGTCAACAAACCAGTAACTAATGAAGAAAAAGAACTACAAGTATTATTAAATGTTCAGGAAAATCCTTATATTGGTAGCCGTCAGTTAGCAGCATTATGTGAAACATCACAATCCACCGCTAATCGTACTACCAAGAAATATAGGTATCATCCATATCACATGGAATTACACCAAGAATTGCATGGACAGGATTTTGAAAGTCGTGTAAACTTTTGTCGTACAATAAATGCGGAGATTCAATTAAATCCAAATTTATTATGCAAGGTAATGTTTAGTGATGAAGCTACTTTTAGAAGTAACGGTGCCGTAAATAGACGCAACATGCATTATTATGCCACAGAAAACCCATTTTGGATTAGAGAGGTGCAACATCAAAACCACTGGTCATTAAATGTTTGGTGTGGTATTCATCATAATCGAATTATTGGACCCTACTTTTTTAATGAACCACTAAATGGCCATAGTTACCTGAACTTTCTACAAGAAGAACTACCCCAACTGCTTCAAGGTCTCGATAGGGATGAGCTCGACAGTATGTGGTTCCAGCACGATGGTGCGTCTCCGCATTACCATCGTGAAGTTCGTGCGTTTTTGGACCAACGATATCCGCAAAAATGGATTGGACGTGGGGGTTTCATTGAGTGGCCACCAAGGTCTTGCGACATCACCCCATTAGATTTCTTCCTATGGGGTTATATTAAAAATCAGGTGTATGTTAATCCACCAACAACAGTGGAAGATATGCGAAACAGGATTAGGGATACCTGTAGAACAATAACGCCACTAATTTTGTCCAGGGTCCGAGAAAATCTGCAAAAAAGACTAAATTTGTTCATTGCACAAGAGGGTCGTTTATTCGACCACTTATTAAAAAGAAATAATTAATCTCAGTATTTAATAGGTAATTTTTTTGTTTCAATTTAGTATAAAAGTAAATATGTATTTGCCTTGTCGTTATTGTTTTGTTAATTTTTTTACATTATGTTTAATTAAACTATTGCCATTGTAATATAACGAATAATGTATTTCATCATTTTTAACCACATTCTGTTTGTTTCTGTAGTTTCTTTTTATTATTTTACATGACTACTATGATAATGAAGACTATTTCTGTAAAAAAGTATGGAAAATAAGAAAAACTGAAATATCTCAAAAACTATTATAAATAGGTATAGGATATATTGAACAAAACCTTTAGGGTTTTTATTACTCTATTAACTAGCATGAAAATATACAGGGTGTACCATTAAAAAAAAGATATTTATTCATTTAAACTTGTTCAAATTTGAGCCGATGTGTTCAACACCCTGTAGCTTTTATTGCAAATATTAGATAAAAATTATGTTAACTTGTCCTTAGCCTTGTTAAATTCCAAATTTGAATATATTTGTCACAAAATTGAAAACGTTATTTAGGATTGAATTGATGCTTGAAAATGTGACTTTTTTTCTTTAAACTTAATTATCTCAGAAACTATAAAGTTTTGTTATAGTAAACCCTTAATAAAAAAGATTTAAAATTATAAGCTAAATCGAAAATATGATTCATATATAGGGTGTTCTATTTAAAAAAATACAACTTTATGCTGTTCTAGTTTTTTGGCTCACCCTGTAGAGTCCTAAATATTTTTAAAATCTGCGTAAAAATAAACTGTATCAAACAATAAATATAGTTTCTTTGTTAATTTCACCGAAAAGGCACAAACCTACTTCATCCAATCGTTGACTCACCCTGTACATACATAGTAAATCACGATTCATTCAAAGTATAATATTAAAGAAGCTATAGAGAAGAGTTAAATGTTATGTTTTAATTTTTGCGTATTTACCTTGAATTAAGTGGAAATTTTTAAGCAACTTAACAAAAATAAATAATAATTAGCAATTTTTTACTTACAATCATAATCTTCAAAAAATCCAGTCAGGTGGATAAATCTTAATGATCCATTTTTAGGTTTTTCCGACGGTGCATGGGCGGCAATTAGAGTAATGTCATGGCCCTGGTTAGCTAATGCAACCATCAGTTTATTCGACAAAATATTTAAGCTTTTTCCAGGAAGTGTAAACACTCCTAAAATGTTTGCACTTTCTGAACATCTTAGAAAACTATACAATACTACTAACAAAAATAAAATTCTGGTATACATTGTTTACAAATAGCACGTGAAAATACTTTTTTTTATCTAAATAAAATTAAATTCGTATATAACCGAAATATGTTCTATGTAATACTGTCTAAGCACAACCTTGAATACGAGTTATATTGATCCGCGACTATATTTATTACAATCCCAAACTAATGTTGGGGAAACCTGGGTAAAATTTTTATTTTTAATAAATTTATTAATAGATTTTTATTGTCATAGTCAAAATATTCCAAAAAATACAATGATACTTTAAAACACACAAAACATAAAAAAGTAGATGAAGGAAGTTCTCGATAAAGAATATTTTAATTATTTGTTTCTGATCAAATATTTTTAAATCTCTTTCTTGAAGAAGAGGAGGTAATAATAAAAAGAGAAGTTTTTGCAGCTTTGTTGCTTATATTAAATTATAGGCTTGTATTAAATTATAAGCAATAAGAATAATAGAAAAATGAAATTTAAAAAATAATAACATGTACCGGGTGAGCAAATAAGAAAGTATATATTAGAAACCGTTAATCGCAAAGCTTCCGGAAAAATATCTAGTAAAAACATTTTTAACGACGAGTTTAGCTGGTTATAGCTCTTGCGGCATGCTACAATATTGTGTTTTTTTTAAATGTATTTTAATTTTTCTGAAAGGTCTGTTGTATAAGGTAATGCTATGTATTATTTTTGTATTTCCTGTTGTGAATTATCCTTGTTTTTGGTTCTTAGGTTGTTGTAGTGTTTGTATGTTCTTTTTTTTTTTAATAATTTCGTCAAAATCTTTAATATTAAAATTGCTCTGTATAAGTGTGTCTTTAACCTTTCTAAGAATCGAGGGTCTGAATGTAGGGGGCGTTAATAAAATGGCTGTGTTAACCAAGCTCACAATTACACTCCTTCGTTGGTTTTTTTTTTAAAGTTTGAAAAGTTGTTCAAATATTGTCCGGACCAGGTTGGTTTGGTATACCACTGCGTTTGAATTTTATTATTTTGGTGTATTAGAGTCGTATCCAGGAAATTTATTTTTCCATTTACTTCAGATTCTGATGTAAATTTTAATTTACTATGAAAATTATTAAATTGTTGTACAACGTAATCCACTTTGTCCTGAGGAATTGCCATTAAACAATCGTCAACGAAACGTTTAAAGAAAATCAAGTCTAAATTTAGATTTTGAATGACTCTTTCCTCTAAATATTCCACGACTAGCTGGGCGATCGAAGATGAAATAGGTGAACCCATTGCACAATCATCAACTTGTCTGTAAAATTTATTGTCGTACTGAAAGTAGTTTGTTGATAAAGTTAAAGTTACAGCTACTATAAAATTATTCTTAGACAAAGTTGTATAGTTTTTTAGCTTTGTAATTTAGAAGGACAGTTACGGTGCAATATTTTTGAGATACAGCCGGAGAGATATTTTGACAACTTATAAAATGGTGATTGTATGCAGGAAACAATAGGTCTTAATGGAATGTTTGGTTTGTGTAATTTAGGTAGTCCGTATATTTTTGGAGGCATAGCATTATGGATTGAGAGATCTTTCACTTCAGTGTCACTAATTTCTTTTTTTGTTAGTAATTTCTTGACGAATTCATTATTTTTCTTTTGGTTTATGTTTGTTGGGTCGCCATTTATTTTCTGGTATATTGTTTGGTCATAACAGCTCATTAATTTTGTTGTCATAATCAGATTTATGTATCACTACTGTTTTATTGCTCTCGTTTGGATTTAAAACAATTATATATATATATATATATATATATATATATATATATATATATATATATATATGTATATATATTGGGGACTACTGGAGAAAGTAAAGAACCTATTGGAAACTCGTCGTCCGGAGCGTAGAACTTGTCCATTACTTCAAAGTAAGCACTATGTAGGCAACACATCCAGTGGTAAAGCGGTTTGATCTGGTAATGTTGCTTTATTTGAAAATCTAGTTTTGATTATGTCTAGTGATTCCGGAGTAGTGCGAAATTTGGGTGAATATAGATGTCATTTGACTGGCTATATTTTTCAGTTTAACATCAAAGTCGGCAGATTTTTACTATCCTACCGATATCTTCGGAATTTATATTTTATATAGCAGTTGTTTCCTGCAATTGTTGCTCTCGGTCCGATACAGCTTCACTGACGAGACCATGAGGTGGTCGAAACTAGTATGGAGAAAGGACCAGAGTTGTATTTGCAGGAAATAAACTATTTATATATATTTTTTCCTTTATCTGCTTGAAAGAAGAATACATATAGGCGGTTATTTAAACACAGAAGATTTGCTTTATTTCTTACTAAAATTTTAATTGCGTTTATTGCAGTGTTATAAATAGACAACCAAAAGAACCTCAGTGTGAAAACCATTAAATGGGCTTATTATTCCATAATTATATTTGTTTTGTTATAATTTTTTTTTGATGTAATATATGTGTAATAATTATTCCGAAATTTACGAATAATTGACTGTTTGTTATAGAAGTGCAGCTTAACACCACGATCAAATAAATCTAGAATTTTGCTTTCGCTAAAATGTGCTTCATAATTATATTAAATCGAATTAGAAATATACTAGATTAGGTAGGATTCCTTCCTTCCCCTATATGGAGACCACGTGTCAACATTAAATATTAGAGTTAAAAATAATATCGCTGTGTAATGCAGAGATAATAAACTCTCAAAAAATCAATTATCTTATGATATAGTATGAAATCGCTTCTTGTAAATTTTTCATCTCATTGGTATCTGCATGTATTTTTTTATATACATATGTATATTTATGCATATTTATTGGTAGATTGCATATAGATGTGTATATAAATTTAGTTTGACAGTTACAAATTTTCAAATTCGAACCATTTAAACATTAAACATTTGGAAGATAAAAATAGTATCGCTGTGGAATGCAGACGAGTAGAATAGAGATAACAAACTCTCAAAAATATCATTTGTTTAATGTGATGAAATGTTATGCAATCTCTTCTTGTAGATTTTTCGTTTACCAATTAGGTTTCTGCATATATTTTTGCGTGTATGTATGTATGTATCTTTGTTCGTAAATTGCATATATTGCGTTTATATCAATTGTCCTGTGCTCGCATTAGGGAACAAAATTTTCAGTTTCACCTCATTAAAAAACCAAAAAAACAAATAAAAAAATTATTGACACACGTGACTTCCATAGATTTTAATCTTAGCTTTCCAATAGTATAAAATATTTTTCGAAATTTTCCCTTTTTTGACGGTGAAAATATGAAAGCAAAATATATTTTTTGCAATTTTCTTGAAAATATCCATTTAAAAATGTATTTTCAATTCAAAACTGAGATTTTTTTGAGTTGAAATCATTAATAAAAAACTATATTTTTTTATTTTTTAGAAAAAAAGAATTATCTCCGTATCTGTATGTACTAAATTAAGTATATAATATTAATTACAAAAAATACTATGAACCTATAGATCCTTTTTGACTTCTTAGATCTTGGTGTTTCGTTTTTTTTTGACATAATTTTTTACTTTAACTGAATAGATCAGAAATTATAAAGTTTTAAAAACATCAGTGATCTAATGTGATGATATATTATGCAATCGCTTCTTGTAAATTTTCCTATACACATTAGCTTTCTGTATGTATTTTTGTGTATATGTATGTAGTACGTATGTGTGCATGTTTGTTATTTTTTAAAATTTAGTATTATTGTTAAAAAATTTTCTCAGCCTCAACTTTGAACCGTTTGAACATTAGACAATAGAAATAAAAAATAGTATCGCTGTGAAATGCTGCCGAGTAGAATAGAGATAATAAACTCTCAAAAATATCAGTTGTTTAATGTGCTGAAATATTATGCAATCTCTTCTTGAAAATTTTTCATTTACTAATTAGGTTTCTGCATATATTTTTGCGTGTATGTATGTACGTATGTTTGTTGGAAAATTGCATATATGTTGCGTTTATATCAATTGTCCTGAGCTTGCATTTAGGTACCGAATTTTCAGTTTCACCTCATTAAAAAACCAAAAAAGCAAATAAAAAAATTATTGATGCACGTGATTCCCATAGATTTTAATCTTAGCTTTCCAATAGTGCTAAATATTTTGCGAAATTTTTTGACGGTGAAAATATAAAAATAAAATATATTTTTTGCAATTTTCTTGAAAATAGACTTTTTAAAAAAGTATTTTCAATCCAAAACTGAGATTTTTTAAAGTTGAAATCATTATTAAAAATAAAATATTTTTTTATTTTTTAAACAAAACGGGCTGAAATGTGACGTCACGAAAATGGCCTCCTTCAGTACATATTATATATACTATTAAATTATTGCGCGTATCTGTATGTACTAAATTTAGCATATAATATAAATTACAAAAAATACTATGAACCTATAGATCCTTTTTGACTTCTTAGATCTTGGTGTTTCGTTTCTTTTGACATAATTTTTTACTTTAATTGAATAGATCAGAGATAATAAAGTCTTAAAAACATCAGTGATCTAATGTGATGATATATTATGCAATCGCTTTTTGTAAATTTTCCTATACACATTAGCTTTCTGTATGTATTTTTGTATATATGTGTGTAGTAGGTATGTGGGCATGTTTCTTGCTTTTTAAAATTTAGTATTATTGTTAAAAAAATTTCTCAGCCTCTACTTTGAACCGCTTGAACATTAGACAATAGAAAGAAAAGATAGTATCGCTGTGAAATGCTGTCGAGTAGAATAGAGATAATAAACTCTCAAAAATATCACTTGTTTAATGTGATGAAATATTATGTAATCTCTTCTTGTAAATTTTTCATTTACAAATTAGGTTTCTGCATATATGTTTGTGTGTATGTATGTATGTATGTTTGTTGTGAATTGCATATATGTGGCGTTTATATCAATTGTCCTGAGCTCGCATTTAGGTTTCAAATTTTCAGTTTCACCTCATTAAAAAACGAAAAAAAAAACAAAAAAAAATTATTGACACGCGTGATTCTCACAGATTTTAATCTCAGCTTTCCAATAGTGCTAAATATTTTTCGAAATTTTCCCTCTTCTGACGGTAAAAATATAAAAACTAAATATATTTTTTGCAATTTTCTTGAAAATAGCGATTTTAAAAAAATATTTTCAATTAAAAACTGATATTTTTTTTAAGTGGAAATCATTAATAAAAAACGATATTTTTTTTATTTTTTAGGTAAAACAGGCTGAAATTTGACGTCACGAAAAGGGCCTGCTATAATACATATTTTTTTTTATTCCCGGGTCCGTTCTAAAGCCGGACGCACTGCGGCCAGAGTAGACCTATTGTGCTTACCCTAGACATTACAGCCACTCTGTCAACCTAGCCCCCTGGCTCAATCTATACAGTCCTGCTAAAGAGTGAGTGAGTATTTCTCCCGGTTCCAGATTTACTGACCCGAATATTTGTTGTCTAAATCTCTCCAGTGACTCACAGTCACATATGATATGCTTCACCGTTTCCTCGGCTTGTCCACATAGTCTGCAGCCGAGGTTTCCGTTATATAGATTCATTCTATTCAGATGTACTTTGACGGCCATGTGTCACGTCATTATACCCGTAATAGTCCTTAATTGGTTCCTACTCATTTGGAGCAATTTCCTTGCCAGTTTCGGATCAGGATTCCCAATAAATAGCTTGCTGTGGTTTAAACCCTGTCTTTCAATACATACTGTATCTACTATAAAATTATTTAGCGTATCTGTATGTACTAAATTTAGTATATAATATAAATTACAAAAAATACTATAAACCTATAGATCCATTTTGACTTCTTAGATCTTGATCAAATTTAAATTTAAAAAAACGTTTATTAAATATAAACAAATTACAATTAACAAAATAATCAATGAAATTATAAACAACGTTTAGAAATGAAAAATCACTGAAGCATTTTTTTGCTCATGTGTGATTTAAGATTAAAAAAAGTTTATTATAATATATAATAATTACTACAGCGTCATTATCTATTAAAACGTCCTTAGTCAGGTAAAAATGTCACAATTTCAGAATTTGTCCCAACTAAGAGTTAACGTCATGGTCAGGGAATAAAGTCAAAATCATTTTAGTTTAATAAAAATTTTGTCAACAAACACGAAGCCAAAATGTGCAGTTCAAAACCGTGCCTAATTTCATTTATCTTAAGTATGCTAAATCCCCGGGCCAGAGCAGATACACGGAGAAGTTCTCAAATTAATTGACTCAGAACAAATAAAACTACTGACCACCCTCTTTAACAAAATTTACATGAACGGTCAAATACCAAAAGACTGGCTACTGTCGACATTCATCCCGATTCCCAAAAAAACGAACGCAACTAAGTGCTCCGATCATAGAATAATCAGCTTGATGAGCCACGCTTTAAAAGCTTTTCTTAACATCATTCAAGCACGAATATATAGAAAACTCGATGAAAACGTAAGTGACACGCAGTTTGGCTTCAGACAGGGACCTGACACTAGAGAGGCCTTGTTTTCCATGCAGGTTCTGATTCAAAGAGCACGTGATATCAATGCCGACGTCTTTGTATGCTTCATAGATTTTGAAAAGGCATTTGACAAAGTGCAGCACAGTAAACTGATTTCAATCCTACAGAGACAGAGAGATAATATCAAAGCTATATTCACAACAAAAGGCTATTGTACGAGTTGAGAATGAGACAACAGAAGAATTTAATATAAAGAGAGGAGTACGCCAGGGCTATATACTGTCGCCACTTCTATTCAACGTATACTCAGAACATCTCTTTAAAAAAGCACTGGGCAACATAGAAGATGGAATTATTGTAAATGGAGAAGTAATAAACAACCTAAGATACGCGGATGATACCGTTCTTATAGCCGATACTGTAGAGGGACTTCAAAGAATTATCGACCGAATAGTGACAGCTTGCAACAAATATGGTATGAAGATAAACTGCAAGAAGACGCAAACGATTATTGTCAGTAAAAACGACGTTGGCAATATACAGTTTACTGCCAACAACGTAACTCTTACAATGGCCGAGACGATCACATATCTAGGCTGCACGTTGAATAAGGACTGGGACCACTCTCGAGAAATAAGAAGCCGAATCGAGAAAGCAAGAGGTACTTTTAATAAGCTGCGCAACATACTCTGCAACCTATCCCTCAATATACATACGCGGATCGGATTTTGAAATGCTATGTACTCTCAACTCTCTTATATGGAGCAGAAGCCTGGACCCTTACCGATGCTTCATGTAAACGTATAGATGCATTTGAGATGTGGTGCTACCGCCGCATGCTTAGGGTTCCTTGGATACACCACGTATCAAACGAAAACATTTTACAACGTATCGGTGGAGAACTGGAATACCTTACTAATGTCAAACGCAGAAAATTGGAGTACTTTGGACATATCATGCGGAATGAGAAATATCGCCTGCTCCAACTTATCCTGCAGGGGAAGATGGAAGGCCAGAGATCAGCTGGACGAAGACGAATATCATGGCTGCGCAACCTACGAACATGGACTGGAATGACATCAACAGGTCTGTTCAGAGCAGCAGTGAATAAAGTAACATGGACCAATGTGATAGCCAACATCCAAAGAGGATAGGCACTTTAAGAAGATGCTAAATCTACCAAATCATTAAAGACTTTTCTACCACGCTCATATATCCAGTTTTGGACCATTGTTTTAAATTTCTTGAATATTTTTATTGATCTTATTTTGTCGGGTAGCATAATGTACAACAGTGGGGTAAAATATTTCGTTGTTCTTTGTGCATGAGTTTTTTGCGTAGATGTCGGATATGCCAATTTCTTTCTTGTATTTATCTGATGTGTTGTCATTTCAAGAGAAATTTTGTTTTTAAATATGTATTTGTAAACCTCAAAACAACATAACTGTCGCATATCCAACAACCTGCACTCTTGAAAAATGTTTTCAGTCGGAAAAAGCCTATTCCTACCATGCGTGATTTTAATGAAACATTTTTGTACAGTATTTAAGTATTTTATATAGCTCTCCGAAGCTGCCCCCCTCATGCTAGTATTCCATAGGTTAGAAGACCTTGTATTAAAGTAGAATATACAATTTTCATATACTTAGGGGTGAGAAAGGTCTTAAGGTACAGAAATTTTGGCAGAAAACCTCTAAATTTTTTTAACTAGGCTTCTAAACCCCAATTTAATTGATTATCATTTATGATTCCGAGGTATTCGATCATAACTGGTAATCCATTAAACGTTTGAAGCCTAGTTAAAAGAATTAGGGGTTTTCTGCCAAAATTTATGTATCTTAAGGACTTTCTCACCCTAAGCATATGAAAATTGTATATTCTTCTTTATTTCGTTTATTTTGATAAAATTTTTTACTTTAACTGAATAGATTAGAGATAATAAAGTCTTAAAAACATCAGTGATCTAATGTGATGATATATTATGCAACCGCTTCTTGTAAATTTTCCGTATACAGATTAGCTTTCTGTATGTATTTTTGTGCATATGTCTGTAGTAGCTATGTGGGCATGTTTGCTGCTTCTTAAAATTTTGTTTTATTGTTAAAAAATGTTCTCAGCCTCTACTTTGAACCGTTTGAACATTAAACAATAGAAAGACAAAAATAGTATCGCTGTGGAATGCAGCCGAATAAAATAGAGATAATAAACTCTCAAAAATATCAGTTGTCTAATGTGATGAAATATTATGTAGTAGCTTCTCAGAAATTTTTAGTATACTCATTAGGTTTCTATATGTATTTTTATGTGTACGTATGTATGTATGTTTGTTGGTAAATTGTATATACAGGTGTGGAAAATCCAAAACAGAACCTCTAAATAATGGGAATGTAACAGAAAGAGACCGACAACCCGTTTAGCCCTGTTGAAGAAGTGAAATAAAGCATATTGTTGTACCGTAGCTTGCTTTCTGGTTTCCAGAAAAGATGGTTGGGGGGGGGGGGGGTCGTCGTCAAAACACAGCGGGTTGAAGGCACGGATTTAATATTAAAAATAAAAATCGGATCCAACATAGCAGATTGAATCTTTAAAATCTTGAAAATAAATTCGAAAAACGTCTAATGTGGTTCAATAGCTGTTAAATATGCAATTTAAAAACAAAATAATAAGAATAATTGTATTTCCATGAATAAAATATTGCGCTTGAATCCAGGGTGCATTTTAAAAATAATACTATAATAATAAATACGTGGATATCGATAATCATTAAAAAGGCAAAAGTACTTTTTCCTCTATGCTTAGGACTTCTTAACAAATACCAATGCAAATAATTTGTAAGTAATATAATATTTACTGATTCACACAAATGAATAAATAATACGACTGTAATAAAAATAATAAAAAGAACTTTTTAATCATTGCCTTCTTTGTTAACAGCTCTTTTCTCATTCTCCAATACGTACGAATTGTTGTCTGAATCCTTACGATGTCAAAAAATAGTGTAAGGATCCATCGACGCTAAAAGTTTTGGAACACATCCTCCATATTTTTCTCGAGAACATTTTCGGGCTAAGTCTAGGCGATAGTTTCTTATTAACTTGTCCGTTGATTTTTGTGCATCTTTCGATAGTTTACCTATCGGTAATATTGCAAATGCTATGATGTCTGGTCAATGGAGTAAGTAATTTGTGGATTCCTGTTGGCATGTTGTACCAAGAATATCCTTTGAAGAATAATTTTGCTGTTTGAAGTTTGTTTTCCCAAATCTTCTGTATTGAAGTTTAATGTCCACTTCCAATACTTTGCAAAATGACGGGAAAACGGAGGATCAGTTTTCGCTTTAATCTTGTTATAATGGCTGACTCATCACTGTTCTCGAAGAAACGCTGAACTATGTTGCCATCGTTAGTGCTTCCTAACCCTTTCTTTGGCATGTCAACAAGAAATGATAATCTCTCTCCTTAAAGGCCTGTTGGATGGTAGCCTTTGTTTGTACTTTCACTCTTTGTCTTTCTCCTTACGGGCTTGCCAATGCTGTGTGTCACGTTGATTCGACAAATACAAGAAGCATTCGAAGATCGAATACATGCGTGTAGAGTTAACAGTTGTACCTTGAAATATTCTGTATTTACTGGGACACAGTATCAATGTTGTTGAATTGAGATGTTGTTTGGCAGAGGTAACAACGTTGGACCGACTTCGCTCCAGCCAAAACATTCACCTAGCCGTCTATCATCGTTATAGATGAGTTGTACTGTACTGAAGCTCGGGTGGTAAAGAGAACTCTTTTATATGGTGCAAGTTGTCTGGTTTGAGTTCATAATTTTCTATTTTCTACTAGACTCGTCAGGGTACCGACATGCACCTGGCTGTGCAAAGGACAGATCGGAAGAAACACTGAACGCGGCTTCTTCCGATCGGTCCTTTGCACAGCCAGGTGCATGTCGGTACCCTGATGAGTCTAGTGAGAGACGAAACATGTATCTCTGCCGTATCACTGTGGCGGGGAGGGTAATCTTTGACTTTCTTCTCGGTATGGTGGTACAGGTGGACCACCATCTTGATGGTGGTGGAATAGGATGAATTGTATTTTATTACAGTTTATTCTAACTGTGCAACCTCTAACACAACAAGGATATGATGGAGCGAAGTTTTTATTCACTGTTTCGCATTTTACTTCACTTACATACGGAGTTGCATATAGTTGTACGTTTGCTGAATTCAGCACTACAACAGCATAGTGTGGATATAACCACTGCTAATGCATCTCACACGGAGGAATCCGTGAAAGCCGTTTAAACATATATATATATATATATATATATATATATATATATATATATATATATATATATATATATATATATATATACATATATATATATATATATATATATATATATATATATATATATATACATATATATATATATATATATATATATATATATATACATATATATATATATATATATATATATATATATATATATATATATATATATATATATATATATATATATATACATATGTATATATATCGAGTCTCATAAAGTTACGAGGGATGATCGTACAATTTTTTTTTTGTCAAAAGTCTATGTGATTCCTAAAAAACTAATTCACCGATCTTATTGAAATCTTGCACACTTTTTCTAGATAAAATTGACCGGTGATGGAACAAAGGTTTTTTTTTCTTTGATCGCACTTATTTTACAAGGAAATACGTGGTTTAAATATTACCGAAAATTATAGTTTTTTTGAATAGAACTCTGCAAATATATATATATATATATATATATATATATATATATATATATATATATATATATATATATATATATATATATATATATATTTTAAATTCTTATTTCAATCATGAGCTATACTCGCCAACAGGAAAAATTTGTTTTTTCACTTGTGATAAAGCTATCATGAGTTATTCTGACCACCGAGAGGATACTTTTCTAAGGAGTCTCCGAAAACCAGTTCTCAACAACGGAATTTTTTTACGTAAAAATGGGATAAAATATTGTCCAAATGTTGTTCTTTTATATGCTTAAAAGTTTGAATAAAATAATTATTATATTAAAAAAAAAATAGAGGAAACATGCTTTTATTGATGGTCAAAACATATGTAACCCCTTAAAGAGGGGTAAACTCCTTTGATATATATATATATATATATATATATATATATATATATATATATATATATATATATATATATATATATATATATATATATTTGTAACAGTAAATCGTGTTTTTTAAATTTATAACAATTTAATCTAGGTTAGCTACAAGCAAATCGGATTTAATTTAAATCTACGAATTCTAAGCCTAACTTTTCCTTTTCATATTAAAAAAAGCTATTACTTTTTTACAGTCCAGTCTTCTTACAACTAAAAATGCAATTTTCACCTATTGTGTTTTTTGCTTTTGATGACTTTTTCTTTCACCCAAAATTATTTTAGATAGTAGGAAATAACAAAAATACAATATCGCAAAGAAGAATCCTAGAAGGAATAAAATAACATCTATAGAATAAAACTGATACCAAGGCATTTTCAATCCAACAACTTTTAGATGGTGAGCGCCTTTGTGTCGAATGACATATTCTATCCAATAGATAGCTGTGTCCATTGGTTTCATAGGTCTATCATGGAATAACTGCTGTATCTTCTTTGCGTTGTGTCTATACTTTGGGTTGTACAATATTTCTTCTAAAGCTTTTGTAAGAGTTGCTTCGGTTTCACCTTTGAGGGATAGTTTTAATGCATAACCCTTTTGAACCGCTTGGTTAGCATTGTTGAACTGATCAAAAAATATCGGAAACATTAGTGCTGGTACACCATTATAAGCGGTTTCTAATGTGCTTCCATATCCCGCGTGCGTTATGAAGAGCTTGACATTGGGATGAGCTAAAATTAAATTAAGGTATTACAAACGTTTTATTGCGAATTCTAATTACCTCATCCGATTATAAATCTCGGTTTTGGTTGGATCAGACCAATAAAACAACTTACAGGATCAATTTCCTTTATTTGTCGATGTTTCGACCTCTGTGAGATCATCCTCAAGAATCTAAAATAAACATTTATATAACAAAGAATCTCTTCTAGTGACATTTGAATTAAAATATAAATTTTTACTGAAAATATGAAATATACATTATAATTTACTGATAAATTTTTTTTTCTGCGTTTTTCTTAATATTTTTCTTTAACTATATACCTTTATCGGTATATACGGTAATAAAAATGGAGAAATAATTATGCAGTGATGACAGCACACTCTGAAAAAATAAAGATCAATTTTATTTATATAAATTTAGAAAACAATGCACACCTAGAAAACACTATGCAGGATAATTGTATTCTATTTACACAAATGGGGAAAAATGGGCCAAGAAGTAATAAAATATCAAAACATACATCTGAAAATCTATATCCGAATTTTTTTAGATTATTTATCTTTTTTTACTGTCCTTGTTATATATATATATATATATATATATATATATATATATATATATATTTATATATATTAAAAGAAAGCAAATAATTACTATGTTGAAGTATAAAGTGCTCAGACTGTTAGTGTCTTGTTTTGTGTTAATATTATTCTTGTGTGTTTTTCTTTCTATCATCTCGTTCACAAGTCTCTTTTAATAGTTCCTCTGTTTAGAAAGTATAGACGTTTGGCTAAAGTCAAATTGACGTCGCCGGATTTTTCCCTGTTCAGCTAGAGCCGATTTACTTTTGTTCTTAACTTGGGTTACAGGTCTTACACTTTCTTTATGTTCAGTTATTCTGGCTTTAAGATATCTACTAGTTTAAAATTAGAATAACAGGACACAGACGAAGTGTAAGACCTGTAAACCTACTTAATAACAAGAATAAAACGGCTCTAGTTGAACATTGTGAAATTCGTCAAATTAAATTTGATTTTAACTTAAGGTCTATACTTTATAAGTAGAGTAACAAGAATAATATTTAAAAAAACGGGACACTAATAATCGAATTATCTTATATTTCAACATAATAAATTTTAAATAACATACTGTAGATTAAATTTATATTAGAAGAAGGATAATCTAAAAGTAAATAAAAATTATCTTTTCATAAAAAATTCTGGTATCGATTTTCAGTATGACTCGATATTTTTTTGGTTTTGGCCCGTTTTTCCCGCTTAGTGTCTCCAACGAAAACAGATTCTTATAGAAACGTCGTTCTTATGGGATTGTTTGGTTCCCGAGCGGCCTTCATTGTTTTGATGGTATCTCTCTCGCACGCTGCCCCCACCACAAGTATCTCTCTTCCACAGTTCCACTTTTAGATGATGAAGTGAAAGAAATCTTACCACCTTATTCCAGTGTGTTCGTGGCTGAGTGGTAAGCCGTTTTAGCAAACATTTTGCAGTTGTAAATGGCACTGGTTTGAATCCCATCTCATTAATTTTTTTATATAGAAAATATTTGTTGCATATGTAAATCAAATATTTCCTCAAGAACAATAAAATTATTATTTTTAATTGAACTATTTTAGTCAAGAAATAAAAAAATATTCTTCGAACATAATTAATGTGATGATAAAATATCGAGTGTAATTTTATTTCTTTGAAAAAAAAATCATATTAATTTTAATAATATATTTTAACATATTAAAAAAAAGTTCTGTATGTCTCGAGATTTGAACCTACACCACATAAAATGGAAAATATAATTTCCCCAATACCGTTAACCTCTCAGCCACGAAAAAATTTAATGTATGTATTTCATTTCTTACATCAACTCATCTGGGGAGGACGCCATCTGCTTTGTGAGTACCAGAACTAATTTTTGTAAATAGTGGTACCCACATCTGGCGACGCTTTCATACTAAGAACGGCGTTTCTATAAGAAATACGCAAGGAATGTTGCTGTATCTAAAAATTGCAGGTGTGCACTGCTTTTGTAAATTTGTGTGAATAAAACTGATTTTTATTCTTTCAGAGTGTGTTGCTGTTATTGCATACTTATTTTACTATTATTATTGTTCTACGCACTTATAAAGATAATGTATTTGTACAATATAGTTAAAGAAAAATATTAAGAACACAGAAAGATCAATTTATCACTAAATTATAATGCATATTTTATATCACCAAAAGAGATTCTTTATTGTACAAATGCTTATTTTAGAGTCTTGTGGATGATCAGATAGAGGTCAAAATATGAACAAATAGAGGAGATTGATCCTATAAGTTGTTTTATTGATCAGATATATTAAATCCCAGATTTATTGAAAATATTTTATTGACTGTTGCTGTTGCTGAAATATGAGTTATATTAGACAATTCTCAGACATTTACTAATTATAATAAATATTGCACTATTAAAGAAGCATTTCCTTTCAATTCAATTTTTTGTTCGAAAAAATACTTGCGGTAATCCTTTCAATCAGTAGCGTCTTTTCCTTAGGTTTGCAGACTTGCGCAACCCCCCGCCCCAAATTGTAAATTAAAATAAAACATACTAATAAATATAAGTACAAATGTTTTTTTAATTTCTAGTGATAATTTATTGATTGAATTTAAATTAATTTTTTTACTTAGATTATACGCGAATAAGTAGTCAATTATTGAAATAGTTTAACTTAATTCGCCTAAATGTCAAGAAACATTGGTCTGTATTACAGTATTAAGCCTGTTGTTGTATTTTTAGGGTTTAAAATTTTTTTAACTAATTGTTGCTCCTGTCGGTTTAGGCCCTCTACTCTCAATTTAGGGCGGTTTTAATTTTAAATCATGTTTGTGAATTCGCCTGATTATTCTTAATTGAATCCTTTCAGTCAGGAAATCAAAAAAAATCTTCGAACATAATTTAAAATTATTGCGATGAGAAAATATCTAGTGCAACTTTGTTTCTTCGAAAAAAATTCACATTAATTTTAGCAACATATTTTTATAGAAATATTAGAAAAAAAGTTCTGTAGTATCCAGATTCGAACCTACACATTTGCCGTATATTGTTCATTTCTCATATTAAATCATCTGGGAAAAGAGGCGATCTGCTTTGTAGGTACCAGAACTAATCTTTGTAAATATTGGTACCCACACAGGTGACACTTTTTAACCAATAACGACGCTTCTATGGGATCTGAATTCATTACTATCACCAATGAAATCTAATAAAAACACAGGCTGACAAAATTTAGTGGACCTTCAGAACTAGAAACCAGACTATATTTTTCCGAAGATCCTCGACATCCTGACTTCGAATCTAAAGTCAGATTTACCCTGTTGCTTCGAGTTTTCGCGAAATTCAAACTTAAAAGTGCGAAAATCATGATTTTTCGCGCTTCTTGAGAATATGTAACAGAGCAAGTTTAGAGTTTATCGCCAAACTATATATGATAGTTGAAATTACTAGTTTTTTTCTTCAAAATGTACTTAGATTTATATCGATATCTTTTTTTATGTCTAAAATATCATGTCAATTAAAATGTATTAGTTCGTAATAATAACCCATCAACGGTCAACCTTTCAATCTTGGACCGATTGATTTATTTTTTAAGCAAGTTGATGTTTTCCCATTTATATACTACGCTGGTTATGCTAAGACATGTTTTTTGTTTGGTGGTATCAGTTTTTTCGTATAATCCATGGAAAACTCAATATGGCGGGTCAAAGTTAAGGTTTTAGATCAGAGTTGAAACCCAGGTAAAAATAGCGAGCGCAAAGCGAGGTCGTTAGCGACTTCGAAGCAAGATCTAAATTTTAGTCGAGGAATTTCGAGGCATGTGAAAATGAAAATGTAGTCATATTTTTTAAAATGTCATTTCAAAGGTGGCGAATTCAATATGGCGGACTAAAACATATATTTGTATATTTTGACATTCTAAGTGTTTTTAATCAGGTACAAATTTGAATTGCATGCATTTGAATATGCTGGAGGTGGTTAGCAAGTCGGGGAGCTGGGACTGATACTACTACTTTAGCCCCCTCTTTCATCTTAGATCCATCAGTAAACGATACCACTGAATCCTTCTCGTCGAGGTAATCCTTCTCCATTCTTCATGAGATTTTATTGAAATTGTATCCAGAATCGGCATATGACCAAAAAAAAAACAAAACATCTAAATTCAGTGATTATTTCGTATTTCTGCTGTAATTCTCTTGTTTTCCTAGAAAAGTTATTATAGAAGTATCGAAAAAGAAGGATTTATAAATATTAAACAAAATAAAACCAAGAACCTAAGAAATCTTCTCGTATTCCCTTGAAAGATAGGTTTCAGAAAGTAAATTAATACAAATGTCCCATTTTTGGCATTTAGTCTCTAATCTAAGTTCAAAATCTTGGACTTCTAATACAATAACCAAGAAATGCGACCTAATTTAGTCGAAGTAAGATCAAAAAGTCTAAATTCTACGATTTTTTCGTATTTAGTGTTGTAATTTCCTTGCTTTCCAAGAGAACTTATGAAGAAGTATCAAAAATGCAAGATTTTCAAATATTACACAAAATAAGACTATTAATCTTAGAGATATATTCATATTTCCCTGAAAAATGGGTTTTGGAATGTAAGTTAATAAAAACGACCCATTTTTGACTTTTTGCCTCTAATCTAAGTTAAATTAAATCCAAATTAGAATAAAATGTATAAATTCAGTGATTTCCTAGTATTTTGTGCTATAAACTCATTTTTATCCATTTTTAAGGGAAATATGAAAATATCTCTAAGATTTTAGTTTAGCTTTAAGATTATTGATTTAATTTTGAAAAATATTTAAGAATCCTGCATTTTCGACACTTCTGTATAAACTTTTCTAGGAAAAGAATGAAATTACAGCACAAAATGGGAAATAATCATTGAATTCACATATTTGGTTCTAATTTGAACTGAATTTACTTGGATTTCTTGGATTTTGCAGGAGAAGTACAAAATTCTGAATTTAGATTAGACACAGCAACTCAAAAATGGGCCATTTGTGTTAGTTTACTTACCGAAATTTATGTTTCAGGAAAATAGGATAATATCTATAAGATTATTGGTTTAATTTTGTAAAATATTTAAGAATTTTGCATTTTCGATATAACAGTACTGACAACTTTGCTTGGAAAACAAGGAAACTACAGAACAAAATAGTAAAATAATCATTGAATTCAGTTATTTTTTTCTATTTTGGACTCAATTTACTTGTATATCTTGGTTTTTGTAGGAGAAATATATGATTCTGAACTTAGATTAGAGACAGAAAATCGAAAATGGGCCATTTCTGTTAATTTTCTTTCCCAAACTCATTTTTCAGGGAAATACGAAAAAATTTCTAAGATTATTGGTCTTGTTGTTTTATGAAATTTAAAAATCCTGTATTTTTGAT
Source organism: Diaprepes abbreviatus (assembly GCA_034092305.1). NCBI lineage: Eukaryota > Metazoa > Arthropoda > Insecta > Coleoptera > Curculionidae > Diaprepes > Diaprepes abbreviatus. Next base: position 125,065 of record JASJET010000178.1, read on the forward strand.
AATTTTGTTCGAATCTCTTGTGGAAAACAAGGAAATTACAAAATTTGGACATTTTTTTCTTATTTCGACTAAATTAGGTCGCATTTCTTGATTTTTGTTTTAGAAGTACAAAATTCTGAATTTAGATTACACTCAGAAAGTTGAAATGAATCTTTTGTAATAATATACTTCAAGAAATGCATTTTTTTTTTGGAATTTTTAAAATCTCGGGTATTTGGTTCTGGCGCCCTCGTCACAGCTATGTGCAATGAAGGGACGTTCAGCATTGCCTCTATTATCATTGTAAAGCATGATGGCATAGCTCTCATGACCTTTTTACAGCCTACAAACCTTTGTATTTTTTGCAGCTTTCTTTGAGTGGCTGGTTACTGCATTTTTGGCTACCATGCTAAAGAGACATCTGTGATCATTTTCGATCTGAAATCCTAAATTTTTTTAAAGATTGCATGTTGTCAAATTTCTTCTTGAAAATGGAATGAATAGCAGTCACCCGAAGTCGCGTGTCCATGTGATCATGTAAGTGCTCAAGAAAGGAAAATAATTTTTTTTCGAGTGATAGACCTGAATTAGAAGTCATGTTGCTCATGTCTTATAGTATTTTCAACTAACAAGAGAATATTCTCAAGGCTCCGTCTCCGATCTATCTCATTCTGTAGTATGTTGGAATATACCAACATGGTTTTTTTACGCCCTAAATTAGTTTTTGGGGGAGGGGGTGAAAAGTAGCCCCAAAAATATATCACTAAAAACAGTTTACTGAAAAAATCACACGCATAAAATCATTTTCGTAAACCTAATGATATGCAAGTGATTTTACACGAAAAAATCAGCTTTTTTAAATAATAATTAAAAAAAAAACATTTCTAGGGATGATCTTGGGATAGTTTCGACCCTCTAAAAGTTCAATTCAGCTTAGTTCAACAAATATGTATTGGTTATTTTTAAGTATGCTCTAATATAACATAGAATGAGACAAATAGGAGATGAACTCTTTAGAATGTTCTTTTGTAGGTTAAAAATATTCTTGAATGAATAAATGAATATATCTTGTGATACTAGATCTTCGATGCTCACCATGGCTGCATGTCATTCGAGTTGATCGTCTTTGCGAGCTCATCTGTGAAATATCTTCGTCCCCGTTCGTTGAGTGCTAGGCACTCTTTGATGACATAGTCAACAATTTGATTTTCTTGCAGACACCGTTTGCACTATGTGTTTTTGATGACGCCAATGTCCTATAAGTTGTTTCACCACAATTATTGTGGTAAGTGGGACATGCAGATCTAGTTGTATATTCCTTGTATAGTTTATTCTAGGAGCATTCCTCCAGGATTCAATAAAATTGCTTTCCAGAAACAGTTTTGATTCCTTCTCATCAACGGCAATTGAAAGAGGTAGAATTGGTTATTGCCCGAATAGTTTAACTGCGAAATCTATCGTTGCCACATTTGCTACCACGTTCCAGGATATACCTGGGGGACCCGGGACTCACACAAGTCAAATATTGTTATATACAAGTTTTCAAAGCTCTACAAATACCGCTAATTGGAAAAACGTTTGATTTTATTCCAAAAAGACTATCACTGCACAGAAATAATTTGTGAAAAATTGTGAAAGATGACAAGGCTTCACTAAAATATTAAAGTCCAGGGTAAGTTGGTTGATGGATTAAAATCCGTCGTTGTACCAATGACATCGGTTTATTATAGTTTGTACTGGAAGATTAGATTATTTTGTTGAAAATTGTCTAAATAAATTTGAAAATACAGAAGAAATGACGATATAAACGCAGATATTTCTGAAAAAAAAAACATAAAAATAAATATTAAACCTTATTTAAAGAAACAACTTAATTAATATGGACACTTAGCAATTAGCACTGATTCGAAGAGCTAATGTAATTTATTTTACTTACCCAAAATATCCGTTTGTGGCAACCATTTCCGCATTAAAATATTTTTAGGTTTATCGGGTAAGTCTTCCTCAAATTTCCATAACACTCTTTGTTTTAATTTTCCAAGAACGTCCAAGAACATTTTCTTCGATGCTTCAGGCATGTCTTTACTATCGACGTGTGTTCCGAAACTGAAATAAATAGCACCATCTGTTGCTCCATCTAAAAATTCTTGAATATCTTTGGGGAGCTTTTTGGGTGGATCAATATGAAATCCTCCAATTTCAATTATATTAGGTAACAACGGACCGGATTGACGTAAACTTGTATGTGAACCCAGAAGAACTAGAGATATGTTGTCATAAAAAGTTGCAATATCTGGAGGATTTTCGAAATTTGATCGTAAGACGTTATTGTGTATTGGAAAAGAAATATAATATTTTGTGTATGTGTCTACCAAGTAGAAGATAAAATTACCAACTCTTTGAAAGAAAGTCATTCCATTAAAGTAAGGACCTAGAAACCAAATATGTGGAATATAGGAGGGTGGTAAAGGATTTCCAACAGCAGCATTTAAATAGTTGTTGTTACCTAAAACAAATTATATATTATTGTCAGCTTATAGTTTTTCATGAGAATGATGATGATTTTTATATTAATGAAAAATTGCACTCTTCACGAAAATCAAAAAAAGTAAATAGTAAAGGGTGTTTTTTATAGAGGTATAGAACTTTAAGTTGGCGACACTTTTTTAACTGGCGGCCATTTTGTCAGCTGTCAAGTGATTTATGTTTAGTTTGGTTTGGCATTTCAACATGAATAGACTGACGCCTGAACAACGCTTCCACATTGTGCAAATTTATTTTGAAAATCATGGTTCTGTTCGAAATACGTATCGCGCACTACGTCCATTTTACGGTCAACATAATCGTCCCTCAGAGCAATTAATTCGATTAACTATGGAACGTTTTCGCACCGCTGTTACTCTAAATGATAATACGCATCCACAGAGATGTCACACAGTGCGTACAGAAGAAGTCATTGCTTCTGTAGAGCGTAGCGTAGAGGAAGACCCGAATCAGTCTATCCGCCATCGTGCACAGGAATTGGATATGTGTCCATTCACTTTATGGAAGATTTTGCGGAAAAATCTTGGTTTGCGTGCTTACAAAATCCAACTCGTGCAAGAATTGAAGCCACACGATCATCTAGCAAGGCGTAGATTCGGTGAATGGGCCCAAAACAAGATTGCCGTTGATCGCGATTTTCATAAGCGAATTTTGTTTAGCGATGAAGCTCACTTTTGTTTGAATGGATACATCAATAAACAAAACTGCCATATTTGGAGTGATGATAATCCTCAAGTGTATGTTGAGACACCGTTACATCCAGAAACACTGGCTGTTTGGTGTGCTTTATGGGCTGGTGGAATCATTGGTCCGTACTTCTTTAAAAACGATGCTGGTCAAAAGGTTACAGTCAATGGTGACCGCTATAGAGCCATGATTACTGACTTTTTCGTTCATCAATTGAACAACCATGATGTGCAGGAGCTGTGGTTTCAACAAGACGGCGCAACATGTCACACAGCTCGTGCCACAATTGATTTATTGAAGGAATCGTTTGGTAACCGCATAGTTTCACGTTTCGGACCCGTGAATTGGCCTCCAAGATCGTGCGACTTAACGCCGCCAGACTTTTTTCTGTTGGGATATGTGAAGTCGCTAGTCTACGCCGATAAGCCCGAAACGATTGATCACTTGGAGGACAACATTCGCCCCGTTATTGCCGATATGTTGGAAAAAGTCATCGAAAATTGGACCTCCAGATTAGACTACGTCCGAGCCAGCCTTGGCGGTCATATGCCAGAAGTCATATTTAAATTATAATGCCAGAAGGTTATCTTTCGAATAAAGTAAATTTCATGTCAATTTAAAAAAGTTATCTTTGTTTTATTCCATTTAAAAGTTCTATACCTCTATAAAAAACACCCTTTATAAGCAGATTAAACAAGAGAAACTGTTTTTAAGAATCTGAACATATATGGACCAAAATGGACCAAAATGTGAAACTTGGAAATGTTTTAGAGATTGAAATCCATTGTATATAATGTAAAACAGAAACACAAGTTCTTTGTTTAATTTTCACTATATTTTATTGTTTTTGAAAACTCATAATGCGTTTCGCTACAATGCAGCTTCTTCGGATGTTCCATTTTCGGCACTTTTAGGGGGTATTGGAGTTATTATCAAAGATAGAGTATTGCGGTTTCCACTTTAGTTTCCTACTTTTTGTCGAAAGGAAAGATTCCGTTGTCAAATTTGTCATGGCTCTGTTAGTTTTTAATCTACAGGGTAATTTTGAAAATGGTTTTTTTTAGACACGTCTCGTATTTCCGTTATGAGTTAATTTATCAAAATGATAAAAGCTGGATTTTATAGATTTTTTTACGTAGAGTTCAGTGACGCAGTTAGTTTTTTTCTAAAAAGATTAACTTTTGAGATATTAACCAAACTTATGATTTTTTTAAATAGGATACCCTATATATTATTTTAGATATTGATTAAGTATAATTTAGGCTTGTCAAAATTATGTAATGTGTTTATTTTATTTCGAAGAATAAGGTCAGAATTCGATATTTTCAATAATTTAATTAATTTGTCATGGTCAGTTTATAAGAAACAAAAGGCATATGTCCAGAATTTCACAGTTATGTCAGGTTGAAATTATTTATGAAATATTTTTGTTACGTAGGGGTTTTCATTTTACTATTTATTTATTTTGCGTTTTACAATGGCCGTTTATGATAATGGCGAAAAGTATGATATGTTAATATGTTTTATACAAAGCAATGAAAGTCCCAAGAAAGCTTCTGAATTATATTTCAATAGGTAATGTATTTAAAGCGTTATCATTAGGATAATTTATCATATCTGGCGATCGTTTTTGTTCATGTTAGGTATCTAGAAAGAAGACAACCCTTTCCAGGCATATCTGCGCGTTTAAAAAGAAATATAGTTGAACACAGGGGCGGATCTAGCTTCGCTCTTTGGGGGGGGGGGGGGCGGTGATATCACAGAAGTACAGTATGGCAAGCTAAAGCAAATTGTCGACGGGGGGGGGGGGGGGGGAGCGACATCGGAACCATTTCCATTTCTAGTGTAAAAGGTGGGGTCGGGTCTATTTTTCTGAATTTGAAGCTCTTGAAGAGGGGGGGGGGATACCAGCAACATACATTCCTAGTATTAGAAGCAGAATCGGGTCTATTTTCCTGAACTCAAAACTCTTGGGGGGCGGCTATCAGAAGAAAAACAAATTGTCAACGGGGAGGGGAGTGCCAGCAGCATACACATTCCTAATATAAAAGACAGAATCTTACCTCTGAGCTCTTTCGAGGGGGGTGAGGGGGATCGCAAGCATATACATACCTATATACCTATACTCTATTCTAAAACTAAAGAGAGTAATAAAACTCTTACCGAAACCTCCAACGTACTTGTACCAGTGCTGCAGATAAGTGAGGACTGCCGTAAATCTAATTATATTTATTTATATTTAACTATTATAAGCTTTCATAAATTTACTCCAACAATAAAATTTCTGATAGTTCAATTTAATTTTTGTCAGTGAGAAAAGTACACCTTACTGTGTGTCCTTAGTGATTTATCTTGTTTGCGCTGGTTTTTATATATTATTTAAGATTAGTAAGATACTCAAAAGATATGGTTTCCACCTCCATATTTACTCCAAAATCGTTAAATCAAGGCATTTTTTCCTCAACGAAAAACTTAATACGATGAAAGTTTATGATGCCTTACGATATCAATATCTAAATAATAATGTTGAGATGTGTTCCAACATGACAGGAGTTGGAACATCTACTATGTACCGAATACTGAAGGAGGAAAAAAAACTGGAATTGTTAGTACTCCCAAGCCACACTCGATCACAAGCAGACGAAAAACCTCGTTGGAAGAGGAGATGAAAACTGCAATAAAAGAAGTTGTTCATACATTTTATTATGAGAAGCAGATCCCAACCGTCGACAAAATTCTGACTAAAATCAATGAAGATCGGGATTTACCTGAAATTAAAAGAACTGAGCTTCGGAAATTACTCAGAGAACTTATTTTTTGCTGGGAAAAACCAGATAGGAAATCTGTTCTTATAGATCGTCCAGAAACTGTCCATTGGAGAAGGAAATATCTCTCTCAAGTAAAAGGTAGAGTTGCTTACAACTTACAAAATTAGTAATTCAACTGAACTTTTGAGATATTTTTTTGAATAAAGTTACTGCGGAAAATTGGGAAAAATCCATATAATAAAGGAATAAATCAAAATGTGGAAACTCGATCTCATGATCAGTGTAATAGAGGAACCAATTTTAATTAATCTGAGCGAAGATAGTTTCACTGACTTTATATTATTATTGTAACTGTGTCTTTTTCTTAGACGTGTAGAATTAACACGTTTATTTTATTTTTTTGAGGCTATCGGATTTCCATATAATAAAGTAAATTAAATTAAGATGTCAGTGCAATAGAAATAAAAATAAGTAGGTCTAATTTTAACTGTAACATATAAAAATTAATTACATTTGAATCCCTTTTTAGTGTTTAATTGTAATTGTGCAGATGGTTTAAAAAATAAATAAACTGAAACGTCAAATGTCCTAAAAATGGTTTTAATTAATAATAAAATGACCGATAGCCCCAAAAAAATTTTAATTTTATATGGACGAATTTATTTTTTATATATGTTTAACTTTTTGTATTTTTGACAATGGGTATTTTGCAAGTATTTAAATTATAACTTAGAATTTTTTGAAAGAATAGGGGTATGTTTTAGTCTGAATGTGCCTAAAACGGGTTTTATGCCAAAATTAAAAATAATAAAAATACAGTTGTTTTGTGTTAAATATGTCAAAATTATCTATATTTTGTAATGTATGTGAATTATTAAGAAATCATAAAAAATAAAATAATAAAAATTTTTTATTTTAAGTTTATTACCAAAATAATATTCTATGCCACTTAGTGATAAAATAAATCTCCTTCCGACGCCTATGACAAGGATTAAAATCCTTTTTAACGCTTTACATTTCTAAATATGTATTGTTATCCAACCCAAATAGTCCATTATTATAGATCGGTATTTTTGATTATAAAATTTCTAATCCATTCCTATGAAAAATATATGTGTCTAAGATTTTTCCACAGAACACAGGTAATTTGCGAAGAAAAAATGGGCCACAAAGGATTTATTACTCTCTCTAGTTCTTGAATAAACTATAGTATAAGATGAAAAATCGGGTATATTTCCCTGAACTCAAAGCTCTTGGGGGGGGGGGCGATCACCCTCACCGCCCCCCCCTCCTTGGATCCGCGCCTGGTTGAACACGGATGTTTTATTCAGCCGCATTCCAAAACATGCGTCAAAGAAGACAGGGAGAGAAAAGAAATAAATATGTTATTTTACGCAGCAGCAACAACTTCATCATCCTGTAGAAAAATAGAGGTAGACGTTGGTGTAGCAAAATCTGAAGCTGAAAAAATTTTGAAAAAGTATAAATACCATCCATATAAATTTCAAATAGTGTAACATTTACAGCCAGGAGATGATGAGCGCCGAGTAACGTTTTGTCACGCACCAACGGATCTTTTGGTAGATTTGTCATCTGATATGACGAATGTTATTTTTCAAGCCCGGGAATTTTTAATCGCCACAACACGAGGCATTGGTCATTTAATTTTCGAAACGGTACTACAAGGGCTCTTCGGGGTTGGTGTCTCGTATTTTATATTCGGCCGACGCATAGCCTATAGGATGTATGAAGGGGATCTCACAGTACATAGATACCTAAAAATTCTGGAGGAAATTATTCCAGAATTGCTTGAAAATGTCCCATTGGCCCATTTCAATTCCATTTATTTTCAACTAGACCGCGCCTCGAGTCACAACTCTGAGCTGTTAAGGCCATAACTTTCCTCAAAGAAGGATAGGTACCAATGAGCCAGTGAGATGGTCATCACGGTCATCCGATCTTTCCGTTTTGGATACTTTTTGTGGGGTTTTATACAAAATTAAGTCTATAAGAAACGACATGAATCTATAACGGAACTGCGTGAGGCGATTGGTTTGGCCTTCCAAACTCATCATAATAGACCTATAATTCTTTTAAATACAATTAGAAGAATAACAAAACTGTGACGATTTTGAATTCGAGAAAACGGTCGTCATTCTGAAAATTATCTTTAAAAAACTCTTGGTTGTTTTTAGTTTCAATGTTTCTGTGTGTTTTTGTTACTTTAGTTTTATGAAATGATGTTATTCTTGTTTCTTTGCTATTAAGTTTCAATATTCTGTTTTTATAATAACACTGTTGTTTAAAGTAAAAATTGTAATAATAATTATGTGTTTACAATTGAAAATATAGAAAAAAATTAAAATTACTTTTTAAAGTGTCTAATATTTGGTATAATTATTATTGTCACAATTTGTTTCTTATAAATTGGCCATGGCCTGTCACAAATAAAGTAAATTATTGAAAATATCGAATTCTGACCTTGTTTTTCAAATCAAAATAAACATATTATATATTTTTAAAAAGCCTTAATTATAACTAACCAATATCTAAAATAATATACAGGGTGTCCTATTTAAGAAATTATAAGTTTGGTTAATATCTCAAAAACTAAACTTTTTAGAAAAAAAATCATTGCGCCATTGAATTTGACGTAAAAAACTTTATAAAATCAGTTTTTACCTTTTTGATAATTTAACACATAACGGAAATACGAGATGTAGACTGGAAACCAAGAGAGCCACGACAAATTTGACATGGAAAGAAACGCGTTATGTGTTTTCAAAAACAATATAATATAGTGGAAATTAAACAAAAAACTTGTGTTTTATTTTATAGTGAACTAGAAGGAAATTTTTGTTTAACAAGATCTTTTTTTGTAAGTAAAGTAACTTAATCATAATGATTTAAAAATAGCCGCTATTTGGTTGTGGATATGAAGAGGGTTTTAAGGAAAAAATAACAATTTTATGCTTTAAAAAAAATATTTTTAATTATTAAAATTTCGCAGAACATGGGGTATAGTCAATATTTGACTTTTCGGAGTAAGGCCAATGACGGAAAAATTAAAATATCGAATACTTTATTTCGGGAGTTTTTATTATATACTTTAAAGGTTGTTTTTTGAGAATATGCTAATATGACTAATTGTAGTGCAAGTAATCTTATCTCATAGTAATTTATTTCAATTTTTTATTAGATTTTTTGTGAGAAAATTTGTGCGTAAATATTAATTACATTCATATATTGATATATTACAAAACATTTAACAATATTAGTTGATAACACTTACAACAGTATAGATAAATATTTTTTTACATATTAGGTATATTAACGGAACATACAAAATCGTTTTTTACTTTAAGTAGGGAGGTGATTTTAGCCTCAGTTAAATAAGCATTTTGCCGGGACACTCAATCATCCAGGTAGAGACCCGGATTTTCGGGTAATCTAGGCCTATAGAAATAAACCGTATATGTTCTCTGCACGAGATTTTGTGTCATAAACTTTCTGTAAACAATTACAAGTCGAAAAATGCATTTTTTTTGCACTTTTTTGCTTACCAGCAAAAACTAAAGAAATTTTTGGACAAAATGAGAATTGAAAAATCTACAAATTGATTTTTTACCGATTTCGATATTTTTATTTGTTGCTGAGAAAAATGCAAAACAAGGTCAAAATTGTTACAATATTCAATTAACAATAATTATTGCTAAATGCAATTTACGACTTTGCTGTTACGTAAAAGGTTGGGTCTTTCAGTGCTTATAATGCGGTAAAAATTTCAGATCGATTCATCAAATAGTTTGTGCAAAATTTAATTTGTTTATCATAGGCGAGTGAATTTTGCAATAACATTCTAGCTCCATCGATAAAAGTATGCCGATTCTGAGCACATTTCATGAAAGAGGAACTCTTCTTCTATGAGAAGTATTACATGAAATTGAGGAAAATTAATTTTAAATTTGTTTAAACTTCATTCATTCATTCATTCATTCATATCAGCCCGTTTTCATCCACTCCTGAATGTAGGCCTCTTCCATATTTTTCTATTTCTGTCGGTCCGTAGCGATCCCCATCCAGTTTTTTCCGGCAATTTTCTAGGTGTCGTCACGCCATCTCTTTTGGGGCCTGCCAACACTTCTCTTGTTCTCTCTTGACCGCCATGCTGTTATCTTGTATGTCCATCTGTCTATGTCATGTCTTGCGATATGTTCAGTCCATCTCCATTTTAGCTGTGCTACTCGTTTGCTCACATCTGTTATTTTCGTTTTTCTTCTGATTTCTTCACTTCGAACTCTATCTCGTAAACTAATTCCCAGCATAGCCCTTTCCATTGCTCGTTGTGTAACCCGAAGCTTATTAATTGTTTTACATGTTAGGGAGGTTGTTTCAATACCATAAGTAAGAACTGGCAGGATGCACGACTCGTAGACTTGTCTTTTCAGACTTATGGGGGTGTTACTGGATTTAAGAATGAATCCGAGTTTGCCAAAAGCTGCCCAACTGAGACTTATTCTTCTAGGAATTTCAGCCGATTGGTTTTCCTTCCCTATTTGTATTTTATGACCTAGATATATGTATTCTCTTGCGTTTTCTATTATTTTATCTTCAACTTTAATTTGTATTTGTTCTAGACTCATTATTTTTGTTTTTGACAAGTTCATTTTGAATCCTATCCTAGCTGATGCTTGATGAAGTTCTTGTATCATACATTGGAGTTGTTCTGGTGAATCACTGATTATAACAATATCATCAGCAAATCTTATGTGGTTTAGTCCTGTTCCGTCTATGTTAATTCCCTGGTCATGCCAGTCAAAGCCCCTAAATACATCTTCAAGTGCCAACGTGAACAAAATTTGAGTCTCGTTTCACTGAGACCTAAGACGTCCCATTTAATGTGATTAAGTTCTTCCTCCAATCTTTCGAGGTGTTCATCTTGTCTCAGTGTTCGTATATTATAAGTAGCGAAGTACATTTTTCTGCATCTAGAGGATTTGTTGTTGTTTTTCCGGGGTTTATGGTTAGTCGAGTTTCAGCCTCCCCCAGAATCCATGAGGCTGACTGACGAATCAGTGTGGGATTCAAAACGCCGTGCGCCACCCACCTGGGGTACTTTATTTTTGAAGCTCGACATGTTACCATGGACTTTTGGAAGGTAATTGGCCTAAAGACGCCACGCTGGCCGTGCGTGTTGGCGAATTTGGGGGTAGGATGGTAGTGGGATGATAATTTGGATTGGTTAAAAGGGGACATGCGTATCTCCCGGGGTTAGGAAGGGAGATATTTCATGGCTCACGTGGGCAGGGTCGCATCCCTGAAAAAGACCTGTCTCTGCCAAGACCGCAGAGAGTGTCTCTCCGTTACCCATTAAACTTCATTAGAAAACCACTATCATTTTTAGCTTGTAAACAAATTAAATAACATTTTTGTTTTTGCCGATAAAAAAATTCTGTTTGCATGTTTGGGAAGCTGGCATTTTTAGACGAATTTAGAAGAAAAAAAAACGGCTTAGGTCAATATCCGCCAAAGTTAACAATTTTTTAAAAATTCATTCCTATATGGTTAATAAAAATTAAGAAACGAAACTAGCGCCAATCGCAAGTTTAAGAGTTTAGGTTTAGGTGTGAGTTGTCCGGAAAATGATAACATAAAAACAAAAGCTTCAGTGAAGTTTAATAAATATTAGTTGTTTAAAAGACGACTTGGCTGGAAGATGAGTTGCTAACAAATTCCGCGCCTTCAAAAAATGAAACAGTAACTTCAAACTGCTACCATTAGCTATATGTTGACGGATTTTGATGATTCTTTTTTTAATTTGTGGTACCTTTCTGCGTATATTACAAACATGCATACTATTTATTGATTTGTTTTTAAATTAAGCATTTGATTTGTTTAAACATTTATTTCCACACAATTTTTTCATTAAAAATCAATAATTTTTGTGATATTTTTATTGGCAAACATGGTTATAAATCGGGAAAATTGAATAATTAAATTATTATTATAAAACATTAATATTCGTTACATTGCGTGTAAGAAAAATCTGTATCCGTAAATATTTTTTGCTACCGTAATATATACATGTTATAGAAATATATGATACATTGAAAAATTACTATGTTTTTAAGACTTTCATAGTTAAACATGGTAATAGGTTTTGAAAGTAAATTATTTTAAAAATACCAGTTTCATAAATATGAAAACAGAATTTTTTTATCGGCTATTCCATTTTGTTCCAAAAAATCTTTAATTTTTGCTGGTAAGCAAAAAAGTAGAAAAAAAAAATGCATTTTTCGACTTCTAATTGTTTACAGAAAGTTTATGACACAAAATTTCATGCACAGAACAAATGCGTTTTATTTCTGTAGGCCGGTATTACCCGAAAATTCGGGTCTCTGCCTGGATGAATGATTGTCCCAACTAGGTCTTTTTCTTACTTATTTGACTGGAGTACTATCAGAAATACACCTTGTGCGTTACTTTTCTCCACAAGCTAACCCTGGTATTTAGACTGGCGGAGTTAGGAGGTGATTTTGAAATTTATGACTACGTAGAAACCTACAGAATAATAAGAATAATTATGTAGTATCTTGTGTATCATTTTCTTTTTTGGGGGAAAATTTTTATTTAACAATTATGATGTAAAAAATAGTGTTTTCGAGTTCTAGAAAAATTGTTGTTTTTCAGTTAAAAAGTTTCAAACAAAAGTTGGCCGCATTACAAAATGAGCTCAGACACATTTAAATTGGATAATTTGTTTGTTAGTTATTGCAAAAAACTTACTAAAGTAGCTGTTTGTTCAATTGTTTATAAACAATAGAAAAATATATTGCATTAATCTTATACTGCAACTAAAGTTGCCTCTTGTTGCATACAAGTATGCAAAATTTCAAGTAAAAATATTCCATAGTTTTTTGCACAGTGAATTTGCTTATAACTTTTTATGTTTTTTTGAATGTTTATTCTCAGCAATGTAGGGGTCGTACAATGGTCTGCGGGCACGTAAAAGGAAGTTTCAGACTTATATTAACAATAACAAAAAAGAACGAAATGAGTTGTTATCTTAAATTGTTGAAACAAATAAATAATATTGGGGTTCGTTTTTCGTTATAAAAAAATGGAACAACTCTTCTACAATTGTTGATATCGAAATGCCGATAAGTGGACGCGACAGCTAAGAATTTAACTCACATTTTGAAAAAAAAAAATTGTGTACGACCACTGGAAGCTGAGATAAAGTTTTTTTTTTCAAAAAATCGCTGCGGAGTTGTTTATTAACATTAAGAGATTATTTAAGTAGTAACTCATAGGGAGATGGTTAAACTATTGTATGCAGTAAATTTTAACTCAATTATTTTAAAATTGTCGATGTACCAATAGTTTAAAGTTGCACTTACCTCCGAGAGTGAGCAGTTGAGGGGGGAGTTCTTTCAGCCTGCGGCGCGAGGAAAAAACGTCACTCGGGCGTTTCAAATTCGAACAATGGATGATATGTTTTTGTAATAAAATTATTATGAAACATAGCAATAAACAAATTGTTGCAGTTTTATACATTTTATGCATAATTATAATTTTACCATACTTACGTGCTTTTCAAATTGCGAAAAAATTGTTACAATGATCAACAGTATACGATTAATTAAGATTATTAAACATTAGATTGATTTTCAATGTACCATTAATATTTATCGAGATATAGCATGAAACAAATAGCAATATTTGTTGAGAGCATTATTTTTCGAGATGTAGAATAAACTACCTTTGATGATTATACTGTAAGCGATTATCCAATCAAGAATTAATGTAATATTACTTTTAAAGACGATTAAGGCAATATGATAATAATAATATTGATGATGTTGATGACAATAATAATTATGCCAATGATGAGAGTGATGATGATAATTGTAATGATAATAATGAAACCGACAAGATTTTCGAAAATGAGTGTCCATCCATGTCTAAGAAACGGAGAACGAAATAAATATTTTGTATAGATTTAAGCAAAAAATATGTATGTTAAGAAAAAATTTTGTGTGTGAAAAATGTTCGTCCGATAAAATAAACAAAAAAGTTAACATGTGTTTTTCTTGTACAACCAATAATTTAGCGGCGAACAGTTGCAACTTGGTTAATAAATATTGATGGTACATTAAAAATCAATTTGATTTTTAATATTCTTAATTAGTAGTATAATGTTGACCACTATAACATTTTTTTCGCAGTTTGAAAAGCACGTGCAACAATTTGTTTTTTGCTATGTTTAACAGTAATTTGATTACAAGTACATATCATCCATTGTTCATATTTGGTCGAGAAACCACAGTTTAAAAAAAAATTCTACGACCAATATTTGCCGAGATAATGTAAATTTTTCCAGCGAAACGAATGTGAAGCGTTCAAGTAAACTTTTTTTCCACGCGCCGCAAGTTGAAAGAACGCCCCCCTCAACTGCTTACTTCCTGACTGTTGGAGTAGGTGCAACTTTAAACTACTGCAACATCAACAATTTTGAAACAATTGAGTTGAAAACTTCTGCATACAATAGTTTTACCATCTTCTTTTGAGTTCCTACTTAAATAATCCCTTAATAATAAACAACGCAGCAGCGATTTAAAAAAAATTATATCTCAGCTTCTAGTGGAAGTACAGAATTTGTTGTTTTTCAAAATATGCGCCAAAATCTCACCTATCACGTCTACTTATCGGCATTTCAATATCAACAATTGTCGAAGAGTTATTCTAATTGTTTATAACGAAAAAACCGACCCTAACTTTGTCAATCTGTTTCAACAATTTAAAATCAACAATTAATTTGTTTCTTTCTTGTTATTGTTAATATAAGTCTCGAGCTTTCATTTGCGCACCCACAAGTCACTGTACGATCTCTAGATTGCTGAGAATAAACAGTCAAAGAACCATAAAATGTTATAAACAAATTCACTGTGCAAAAAACTACTGAACATTTGTACTTTTACATACTTGTTGTGCGCAACAACAAGAGGCTCTTTTCGGTGTAGTAAAAAGGTAATGCAATATATGTTTCTATTGTTTATGAACAATTGAAATAACCGTCATTTTGGCAGATTTTTTTGCAATAACTAACAAAGAAATTTTCCGATATGGATGAGCTTCAGCTCTTTTTGTAGGTATTTTTAACGCGCACAACTTTTGTTTGAATTTTTTTTTAATGAAAAACAATAGTTTTAACCAAAACTAGAAAAAACTGTTTTTTTTTACATCTTAATTGTTAAATAAAAAATTTTCCCCAAAAAGAAAATGAGACATACGATTCTACACAATTACTATTATCATTATGAAAGTTTCTACGTAGTCAGAAGTATACAAACAATAAATTTTTTCCAGATGCTAATTCAGCCGGCATAATTGAAACAATATAAATTGTGTTTATTTATAGATAAGGTATTGCAAATAAAATAGACGAGCGGCTTACTCCCAAAATTTTTACATGAACTCATAACTCTTTGGCAAGCGACCAAATTTGATACCAAAATGTTTATAGTAAACTTAATGAAATTACAAATAAAATGGCGGATTTTTGAAAAGGAAAGTTCAACATGTCAGATTTAACGCAACACAACTTAATTTATATATTCTAGCTTACAAAATTCATTTTGTAATAATGGATTGAGACGGCGCCTGCGGCGCTTAATGTGGCCTCAGTGCTGAGTGGTATTGCCACCCCTGCCACCCCGGTAGTTATTCTGGAGAAGAGCTATTTTCTAACATATGTTCAATTAATTCCAGTTCTGTTAAGGTGCGTATAAATATGGCGAGTTGAGCGCGAGTCGAGTATGCCTCGAACTTCCAACGAGACTTTTTTGAAATTTTGCCGATTTCTATTATTATCGAGGGCCATCGTCGGAAAATTTGAAAAGAGGTAATAAAAGCAGTTGGGTCACAAAAAGTCAATTTTTTTATAGTTCGAGTACCTCGACTAAAACTCACAGCGATCCATTTTCTGTCGGTTTTTTGGTGCCAACTCAAAGGATTTTTTTTATCTAATGGGACGGGTTTATGACACGCTTTTTCGAAAAAATTTACTTTGCAGTCAGACTGAAGACACGAAATTTTCTTATTTTTTTGTTAATGAAATGAAATTTATTTAGCACTTGGCAAGTTGTTAATAAATGAATATGGAGTGATTGGAAGAAAATAGAGGAACCTGAAAATAATTCCAAAACTTGTGAGTTATGGACAAAAATTTTAGAGAAGAAAAGAAGTAAACGTGTGAAATGAAATTGCGTCAGAAAATTTGCAGAGACTAGCGAGAAGAAAATTTCGAGTCTGCCATATGGAAATGGGCTGCTGATAATATATTTTTTTTTTTGGAAATGACTTCTTCTATTTTGTTTAACATATATTCAAAATGTAACGAAGGGATTTTGGTGAAATTTCTGTATTATCCGCTGATATGTTGGAACTATAAATTTTCTAGAAGTTCGAATCCTAACCATTTTTGTATACAAGGTAGTGTGCTATTGTAGTCCAAGTTTTCGTTTTTTATTTAATATACTTTTCACAGTAAAATCCCACTGCATAAAAGTAACAAAGCTGTCGTTTGTTCTTCATTGTTCAGACAAAGTATGATAATTGTATGCACACTTGTGATAAACCAAAGCCATAGAAATTCTCGAAACAGATTTCATAAATAATTCGGCTTTCCGAATTCGGATAAAGCAAGGGGTAGATATTGTATGTGTCTTAAGTATGTATTTCAGGGGAGAGAGTTGTATACTTAAAAGATAATTAGATTTAAAAGTATATATCTCAATTGGGCAATTAACAGTAATGACATTTTTAGGTATACTTTAGATGTGTATAAATGTAAGGCCTTGCTATGTTATTGTCTTACAACTTTCAGTGCTAGCTATTGAAAATTTCTACTTTTACTCCAAAACTTAGCGAATCTACAACTTAGAGGCGAATTAAGGAAAGGAAAAGTGGAACTGTGTGCTAGCCTGCAACCGTACCCTAGAAGAAAAAAATTATACGAATGCTTCAAAAACATACTAAGAAGACACGTTCATGAATTAGAAAGTTTTTAGTTAGAAAATAAAAAGCAAGTCTCGATAAAGTTCTGAAAGTTATGAAACAAGACCAGAATATACCTGGCATGCGAAAAATCAATCTGTAGAAAGTGCTGACAAAAATTAATTTCTCGTAGGGAAAGTGAAAATAGAGGTGATACAGAGGAGATACTTTTAGAGAAAACGGTATTTGCGGGAAATTAAAAAATACCACAGGGAAGGCATCTGGATGTAATCTGTCTCAGTACAGGACACATAGTACAAGAAATGTATGAAGATAAGAATATAACAATTTTTCGTGAAGCATTCTTAGAATGATTATCGACAGATTTAAAAGCCTTATTCGCTCAGGGCCACAAACTCATTACAACTCATATTGGAAGGAATTTATAGGAGTTTTGCAGCAGTTTGAACAGAAATCTACCTAAGATTAACATGAATAAATGACGCCGGATATCTTTCAAAGATATTTTTATCAAATGATACAATTGATTCCGGAGAGGTCAGTTGTAGATTTAAATAACGCCAGTTATCATTCTAGACTGGTGGAAAAGTTGCCCATAACATAGTTGAAAAAGTGATATTACAGATTGGTTATCAAAAAAACATATTTCCTTTATGAACGGTTTACTAAAGAAGGAAGTTGTAAAAATTGCGAATGAGAAAGGAAGACAATTTAAGAAATATGTGATAGACGAATAGGCTGAAGAACATGGAAATGTTGTGCTTCGAACACATTAATTAAAATCCATTAAACTTATATGGGCACAACTAATTCGTAACTCGGGATAACCCAAAATGTAAACTATAAGGAATACGTTAATTTCTCAATACATTAATAAAATTATCAGCGAGGACTGGTGAAACGGC
This sequence comes from Diaprepes abbreviatus, assembly GCA_034092305.1. NCBI lineage: Eukaryota > Metazoa > Arthropoda > Insecta > Coleoptera > Curculionidae > Diaprepes > Diaprepes abbreviatus. Next base: position 142,967 of record JASJET010000178.1, read on the forward strand.
ATTAACTATGTTATTAAAGAAAAATTTAATTGAAGTTCGCATCGATGCAGCCACACTCGCCGCGACAATCATCGCCAAACAAACTGGTTAAATTTCGCTTTTTACTTTGAAATATTAGGGATAATTAAAAGATAACACTCCTGAAAAAAGTAGGTTCTTTTTTAGCAACCTGAAAACCGCCATATTGAACCGTGAACAGATTACTGACGACCTACGTATAAGCTAATTTCGAGATTAATTAAGTAACATTTCGAAAATAAGAAAAACTACCTTTTATATATTTCAGAATGTAATGATATAAGGAAAATATGATAATAAAAAAAATTTCAGCCAATTTGACAGCATGAGGTATTGTAATATTGGCCAGCGAACGGGAAAACACAAACTCCTGTAAAGGGTGATTTCCAAGATTTATCAGTAGATCTTGTAAAAGTACAATGAAAAGGTATCTTTTTTATTTATAAATATAGGAGATAATATGTAAATAAAATCACTTAAAAAATTAGATTTATTTCTAATGTCCCGGCACCACAGTTATGTTGAACACCATATTAGCTGATTTCGGGATTCATTATTAAATATTTGGAAATAAGAAAAAATGAACTAAATTTCATTTCGGAATATAAAGGATGTAAGTAATCAAAACTTAAATATTTTTTTTCTTTACTCTTTATTGTTTATACCGTCCAAACGTTAGAAATCTCTTTTGGCGCCGGGTGTTGAAGAAGGGTTCGAACCGACAAAGATCTGTTCGTTGCAAGCTTGTCACGCGCTCGACTCGCTATATTTATACGCACCTTTATAGCGGTGCTAAAGAAAAAGCAGTAGGATTTCCGATCTAGAAACCACTATCTTGCGTTTTTATACGATGTTGAATATTTTTTCCAACACTAACAAGAAATCATTAAAAATATTGATTTCCACCCCTTATAATTGTGTTGGTCTATATAATCAAATGCTATTAGAGACTATCTAAAACTAATATTATGTCAAATTTATTTTATTACACATCCATATGATTGATATGTGATCTACGTGTCTATTGTTATTTTTTAAATCTTACCACCAATGCACGAAAATACAATAACAGGACAATTGTATATCAGACTCAATATCTTTAAACTATCCATCCAAGTATCCTCAATGACGAGAGCATCAAACGTTTCATTAGAATCTATAAGTTTTTTAACCTCTGGAATTTTAAAAGCTTTATTCCATTCTCGACCGAAATGTTCTACTAGATCTCTGGTTGCCCAGATATTGGACTCATCTTTGTAATTATAAGCATCATATTCGCCTTTTATATATGCTGAAATAAATATAAATAAAATTCTACGATGTTTGTAAGCCATCTGATGGAGAAATTAGGCGACTAAAACTTATGTTCTGGCGGAAGTGTTGATTCATGCTTAAATAGTACAGAGAACTAACATTTTTGCCAGGACACTCGATTATCCAGCAATTAGATATCATTTTTAGGTAATATGAGCCCCCAGGAAAAAGAACGTATACTTTTTCTTTAGAGGATTAGGTGTGATTTTTGAGTTAATAATAATTAAAGGTCAAAAAATGCATATTTTTGGCATTTTGCCTGCGAAGATGTCGATATCTTTATTTGTTGCTTAGAAATCTGCAAAATAAGATCAAAATTGGCATAATTTTTCATTATCAAACATTTTATGTACAATAATGAAGATACAATAATTCTTTCACAAGAAGGAGGAAATCTTATATTATCTTAATAAATCATTAAAAGTAGGAAAAAATAATTTTCATTATTTATTTATCTATTTATTTATTTATTTATTGACGGACAACACTGTCCATTTTACAATTAATAATTATAGAATTAGAGTGAAATATAACAATGTCAATAATAGTTTAACAAAAGAGTGTTTACAAAGGAAAAAAAAAGTAAAAGTGTACACATGTCAACCTGTAACAGCAAAAAGATCGATCGATAACCAACTCCAACAGCTTTCGTTTAAAATAACTCAAGGACATCAAAGAAATTCAAGTCACCCAGCCCATTTGTATATTCAGCCACCCTTGGTATAAAAGAATGACTTGCATAATTTGTTCTGTGAAAAGGCTGGTGAAATATATGGGAAGTACGAGTACTCCTGGGCCCGTAGCCTCGAAAGTGTGATATGAAAGGTGATGTGAATGGCGATGTGAACTTTTTGACAGTAAAAGCCGTATTCTTGAAAAGGCAATGTTGCCAGATATGAACGTGCTAAAACCGGAGAATTTCAAAAAATAAAATGGATGACAGATTGAATTGAGCTGTCAGACCGAAAATGTCCGTAGTATATTTTGACGCAAATTTTAGGCAAAAAGTAGTTTTGGTACGTTAAATTAATCGTAAAAAGTAAAAAAAAATAGTACTGTTGTTATTTTTGTGAAGCTATTGATGCCAATATTTAATTTTATAACTTGATCTTAAATTGACACTCTAGAACTGTTAAACAAAAATGCATACAAAGAGCTATGTACTTTAAGATTCCAATATATAAAGAAAAAGGGGTATCAAGAAAAACAGCAATCATATATACAAAGTAATATACTGACAGCAATTGCAGAAAGCCAGCACTGATAAACCTTGAAACGGTGGAAATTACATTTCTACGTAGTATGACTAAAAACCATCATCCCAATCCACTACGGAAATTATCCAGTCAGTTATTTATTGTATGAATTCACAAAATATCCAGTCTCTTACTGCAAGATGTTCTGTCCTGACAACTAAACTGAAAGGAAAAATCTGACACGTGAACAATGATAGAGAAACTGTTTATGACCCGGGACCAAAACAAAAGGCCAGACAGAAAACGTCAATTAAAGATACTGGCGGATCTCACATTCAACTTTTAATATATATTTTTTTTATTTTATAAAGATTTGTAGAGGCTTGAAGATTAAACGTATCATAAATAAGGTTTTTATGCTGAAGGACCTCATTCCTTTGTCTGTAGGGTTCATATTTATATGTCCCGATAAATTATTATCATAATATTTATTTGATTGTTTGTCGTATAGTGTTTAACACAGTCTAATGAAGAAGTGTTGTAGTTAACATAATTTAAATATAAACTTTGTTACTTATTTAAATAAAGTTTTAGATAGAAAACAAATTGTGATTTCTCAAATTTATTATAAGTTGCGTCGTGAAAAGAATTATGTTAGATTTAACTGTTTAAAACTAAAATACTCGGCTGTTTTGGACACAAGTATTTACATTAAATCCATAAGCAGAACTGGCCTTAGAAAAACATTTTTAAATAGCAGGCTCAGACAGAATCTCCTGCAATAATTATATATATCTGTAATCTCAAATGTACTTAATATTTGCGGTACATATTCCATTTTCTAAGGATATTTTATTAAAAAATTTGAAAATATTAAAAATATCAGGGTACCACCTAATTAACGTTTCAACTGTTTATTTAAAAAATAAAACGTCTTAAAGAAACGGCTCATCAACATATTATTTTTTTTTTAATTTTCAAGAATTAAAAATAAAATAAAAATTTTTAATATTATTTTATTTTTTGAAATCCATGCGTTAAATATGTCATTTAGCGGCTGACATTTCATTTGCGCGTGTTTCACCGTTCGCTTGCCTTCCACCGGGCGAACAAGGATATGGGTGGTGAACATTTAAAGAATACGCGTTCGCCACCTTTTCACCATTCACTTCACGTTCCCTAGTTCGAGGATAGGGCCCTGGGACAAACCCTCAGACCAACATTCGACAACAGGCGCAGGCAATCGGTGATATTGTTTATAATTTTAAAGAGAAGTTGTAAGTCTCTACCATTTCCTCTATAAGCAAGAGAGAGCAAATTCAACTCGGAGCACAAAGCAGCATAATCAAGATCAGCACCCCCATTGAATCTGAGAAACCTTCTCTGTACCTGTTCGAGTCGGTACACATGTGATTCATAGTGGGGGTTCCAAACACAAGAAGCATAATCAAAGTGTGTTCGAACTAACGAGCAATTTAAGGGACTTCACAGTGGAAGGCTCCTTAGCATGAATTTAAAAAACCTAACACCCTGAGGGAGTTACTAGCAATGTCAGCAATGTGAGGAACGAATTAAAGGGTGGAATCAAAAAGGACTCTCAGGTCCCGCACAGAATCAACGGAGGTCAGTGGCCTACCAGCCAAGTGATAGTGAAAGTCCAGTGGGTAACGTGATTTAGAAAACTTAATAAATTTATACTTAGGAGTATTCAAACTTATCCCATTCACTTCGCACCAGGAAACAAATCTATCAAAGTCCTCCTGTAGCTCCAAGCAGTCACTGTAACTATCGATGACCTTATACACCTTCATGTCATCCGCAAAGAGTAAGAGCTTGCTTGACCTAAAGCAGATTGATATATCATTAATGAATAAGCTGAACAGCAATGGACAATGTGGGATCCCTGAGGGACCCTTGAAGACACTGATATCTCAGAAGATACAAAATCATTCATCCGCACCATCTGACGACAATCACTCAGATTGGTCTAAATCCAACCAAACAGTGGACCAGAGATACCCAACCCCTGAAACTTATCCAGCAGAATCCCATGAGACACTCCATCAAAAGCCTTCGAGAAGTCAGTAAACACCGAGTGGACCTCAGATCTGCCTTCCAAGGCCTCAGACAAACCGCCCGCATAAGAAACCAGATTCACCTCAATGTTCCTGCCAGCACAAAAATCAAATCGCTCCTCAATGAGGGCAGACTTAAAAATAGAGCTGAGAAAAGCATTAAACAGCTTCTCGAAGATTTTAGGAATTGTATTAATTATGTTGATAGCATTGGATGAACGCCATCAGGGCTAGGACCCTTATAGTATTCAAGAGCATTCAGCTCGGTGCAAATGTCAGAAATAGCGCGGCGAAGTTGGGGACATTCAAATCAGCTGAGGCAGCCACACACCACACTTTGCTGAAATATTTAGCAAAAAGTTCAGCAACTCCAGGACCCATGACCGCTCTCTCGTCCTCTAAACAAATTGAATAATTTCTTACTATATTTTTTCATATTTAGGAAGCTGGCATTTGTAGACAACTTTTAAAAAAGAAAAAAGATCCTAGGTTAATTTTATGTATTTATATATATATATATATATATATATATATATATATATATAAATATATATATTTATATTATTACGAACTTTATTGCGTTATACATTTCATAGTATTAGTTTGTGTTTATAGTTTGTAGGGTATATATATATATATATATATATATATATATATATATATATATATATATATATACATATATATATATGCTGAAAATTCTTAGATAAAAGAAAAGTAGAACAAAAATTTATTAATAATTTTTCAAAATATTCTCCGTTATGCTCAATACATTTGTTCATGCGGCAGAACCACTTAAAGAAAGCCTCACGATACACATTTTTCGCAATGGCCTCCACTTCCTTACGAAATTCTGTTACCGCTTCTTGAGGAGTAGAAAATGTGCGTCCTCGAAGTTTCTTTTTTGCCTCTAGGAACAAGAAAAAGTCACAGTCATGATTTCGCGGGAACCTCAGAATCATGTTGATGATTGCTCCTTTTACTTAACCAAAAATTCTGGAGTTTCCTGGCAAAAGAAGACATAAAATTGACTATCCTAATATCCTCTTAGCCATGAGACTTGTATCTGCTAACGCTTCTAGCATACCTGTACCTAGGCCTCCAGAAAAATACGAAATCGACTCGGAATCGGATATACTAGATGATTTTTAAACAAAAGTCGGTACAAGTTTTCACGAGAAAGATAATTACGAATATAGTAGCAGTAAGCAGCCACATTTTATATCTCAGGAAGAGCTCAATGAACTTATTCGTGATTTGGATATTACCAAAATAAAGTCACACCTGCTTGGATTTCATTTACAACAGTGGAATCTCTTACAAAGAAGAGTGAGAATTTCTACGTTTCGAAAAAGGCAGTCTATGCTGGCAATATTTTCCGCAATGGCAAATGACTTAGTTTACGGTCATGATATTTCTGGTTTAATCAATGAACTTGGCCTTTCCTATAAACCTATTAAGTAGCGACTGTTGACTGACTCTTCGAAGACAAGTCTAAAGCCAGTTTTATTGTTTAATGGAAATGAACTACTATCTGTTTTCGCGAGTCATGTTGTAAATATGAAGAAATATACGAGAACATACTTATATTTTTTTTTTCTGAGCCCGTCCTGAAGCCGGATGTACTGCGGCCATAGTAGGCCTATTGAGCTCACCCTAGATTTATAACCATTCTGTTAACCTAGCCTCCTGGATTCATTTGTAAAGGTCTACTAAGGGGTGAGTATGTATTTCTTTCGGATCTAGGTTTGTTGACCCGAAGGTTTGTTATCGTTTTCTTTCCAGTGACTTAGAGTCACATATGATATGTTTTACCGTTTCCTCAGCTTGATCACATTGTCTGCAGCCGAGGTCTCCGTTATATAGGTTCATTTTATACAGATATTTTTTGAAAGCCATGTGTCTCGTCATTATACCTGTAATAGCTCTTAATTGATTTCTGATCATTTGGAGTAGTTTTTTTGCTAATTTCGGGTCCGGGTTCCCAATAAATAGCTTGCCCTGATCCAGTCAGTGGTTTCTGTGCTCTTTTCTGATCCATTGTTTGACTGCTTTCCGGGCCACACATCGCGACACCCCTAAAGCTGGTTCTAGACCAATATATTGAGATGATGAACCAGCTCTCGCTAGCTCGTTTGCTTTTTCGTTTCCCTGTATGCCTTCGTGCCCTGGTACCCATTTTAGCATAACTCTGTTGTCCCTTGCCAGAGTTGTCAGTTTACTCTGACATTCCCAGACCAATCTAAATGATAACTTTTGGCCCTTAAGGGCTTTCGGGGCTACTTGGTTGTCAGAATCAATGTAGATTTGCTTCCCTTTGCAAGCTCTCCTTTTTATCTCATCTGCACATTGTAAAATTGCATATATTTCTGCCTGGAACACTGTTGGGTATTTCTCCAAGGGAATAGTTATTTCTTTCCTCGGTTGTAATCCATATATTTTAGCTCCAGTACCCTCAATGGTTTTTGAACCGCCAGTGTTCCAGATGGTTGTACGAGAAGATGTTTCCAGTTTTCCTCTTTTACTAGCCATTCGTTCTTCTATTATAACCTCGAACAGTATATTATAGCGGTAGCCCGAAGTCATATGGTCCGTGTCCATTTCCAACTCTGGGTTCCTCATTTTATTCCATGTAGCTTTGTGTCCAGTCAACGGCTTTTGTGGTATTGGCGTTGAGTGGTAAAGCGATGGGGCCCCATTCTCGCCTCTGCCTGAATCACTAAGCATAGCGGAGGTAGATCCAGAATGCACTCCATTGCCAAAGTGGGGGGTCGATTTCATGGCCTCCGTAATGCTCGAGCAGGCGACTTTCAGTATGCCGTTTAGCTTTGTAATGGCTGTTATTTGTATGATCTTGGGCCATCAGATCAAGGCAGTATATGTGATGGCTGGTCGGCTGTTATTTGTATGATCTTGGGCCATCAGATCAATGCAGTATATGTGATGGCTGGTCTGACCACACTGCTGTATAACCAAAGCACCATTTTTGGTGAGAGACCCCATATTTTCCACATAATTTTTAACAATCATACTGTTATATCTTCCACGTGCTTGTTCCAGGCCAGCCTGGAGTCCAAAGTTACACCCAGGTATTTTACTTCCCTGGAAAGTGGTATGGGGCCTTCTTGTAGGATGATCGGACCGAGGTCCTCTAGCTTTCTTCGTTTTTTGAAGGGGATAGATAGAGTCATTAGGGAACTTATATTAAGTCCTTCCTGTTCTGCCCATCTTTCTAAAATACTGAGAGCCCGCTGCATTCTCTCTCTTACAGTCGTATTAATTTTACCTTGGGTTAAAATTACTAAGTCATTTGCATATACTAGAACAGAATGGCTCTTCCTGTTCAGGATTCGCAAGAGCCTATCCATCACTAGGTTCTAAAGTTGTGGGCACTCCACGGTCACCCGTGCCGTCAGCATTTCTCCAAGCAGTTCTGTGTACGCAACTCTTTTAACATGTTTTCGATCCATCCGCAACAGGTTTTTCCTAAATTTACGTTCCTAATTGAAAAGACGTATTATTGAATGCTCCTTCTATGTCTAGAAATGCTCCTACAAGCACTTCTGCATTTTCCAGATTATTTCCCATACTTCAAAGCATAAAATACGACGATTATAAATGGAATATAGACTTTAGGTTGTAACATGTCACTTAGGCTGCATTTTCTTCATTCCCGTTTGGAATTCTTCCCTGACAATTTAGGTGCAGTTTCGTATCAACATAGTAAAAGATTTCACCAGCAAATGGTTCAAATGGAAATGCGGTATAATGGAAAATGTATTTATAGGTAAAAACCGAAATCATATTTAAATTTAGTACGTTGCAGTGGATACAAAAAAACAAGAATATCAGAGAGAGACAAAAAATTTCAAAAAGCAGAACAACGTAATTTAAAATTTTCTACTTACAATCATAGGCTTCATAAAATCCAGTCAAATGAATATATCTTAAAGATCCATTTTTAGGTTTTTCCGAGGGTGCAAGGCCGGCAATTAAAGTAATGTGGTGGCCCTGATTAGCTAATGCTACCATCAATTTATTGGACTGAATGTTCATGCTTTTTCCGGCTGCTGGAAATACTCCTAAAATTTTTGCACTTTCTGAACATTTTAAAGAACTATACGACAAAACTAATAAAAATAAAATAATAGTGTTCATTGTTCATGCAATTAAAATGAGGTATAACCAAAGTATGTTGTGCATAAATATAAGTGCGGATTGTATTGACTTCGATGTATTTATTCTAATCTCAATTGGATGGGGGGGGGGGGGGGGATACGGGTGCATAATTATAACTTTTAGTAAGTTATTATATTTGAAAAATAACAATAAAGAAAGTTCTAGGTAAAAAAAAAATTAAGCAAATAAGGAGTGGGACTGTTTTGAAGCATTGTTGTAGATCAGTAAATTATTGTTAAGTAACATGTTAGCCCATAGTCACCGAGTTAATTATTTTATTGTAGTTTTTTGAAGTCGTTGATAATTTTATGGATAGATAAGAATAAAACACTAGTTAGTTTATGTTATAACTTAACGTTACCTATTTAATGTCTTTAAGTAGAATAATTTTGTCTTTGTAGTTTATATTAAATTATATCAATAAAACTAATAATGAAATAATTTTGTTTTTAAATTAAATTGCCATCACAAAATGGCACTAAAAATTGAAAAATAGATTAATTCCTATTTTATATTAGAATTAATTTAGTAATTTTAATTAATAGTAGATTAATGTAGTTTGCAGTTATTGTATATTAATTTTTAATTTTGTATCGACTTCAAATGTATTCACTAAATAAGTATAGCAACAAATATTGAATTGCAATATGAAGCAATTGTTCATTTAATTTTTCTAATTTTTGGATGTTTGTTTACTTTGTTGCTATCAGTGCATAAACTTATATAAGTTAGTTTAAATTAAAATAAATTTCTTTTAAATTAAAGTAGAAAAGGCCATGGTTCAAATAGAGACATAGAAATGGTACAAAGTTCTCCAAGCAACAATTTTATTTTTTCCTGATTTTGAGCTTTTGTTCATTTGCAATAAACTCATTGTGGCTTTTGGCATATTTCTCATCATAGATCGAACAAAAATCATCCGGCATCTTATCTAAATTGTGACCAAAAATTCATACTCAGTAATACTGAAACTCCCATATATTGATTTTGAGATGAATCACACTATAAATGATAAAACACATAAGGTAACAGTTCGAAAAGTCCCAAGATTGGCCCATAGGTGGCGACTCTAATAACATATCTATACGATTTTCAGTTACTACCAACCTTCAAACGAAACGAGTCAAAATTTGATGACGTCTTGACCATATATATATATATTGAAGTTTTAATAATGTACCATTCAATATTTTCAAAACAATGCAAAAAAAAACAGGTTTCGTACGTTGATAAAACACTTTTATTTGTTGGCCGCCAAAAAAAAATATTGCTTCAATGAAGAGGTGATCTCCGAAACTGAAACGTATTTTGATGGGTTGTGCAAGTCGTTCCACAAGAAAGGCATAGAAATGTTAGAGAGGCGCTGGAATAATTGTATCATTCTAGAAGTAGGCTATATTAGAAAGTAAAGAAGAATTTTGCCAAAAAATTGTGATTTTATGTGTTAGTCTCAGGATTTTTCAAACCACTCGTTATATTGAATTTTTAAATTCAAACTAACAATTCATACTAAGAAATTCTAAAAACACCCATATATAGATTTTAAATCAAGTTGTACTATAAGTACTATAATTAATAAGCCATTTTGAATATTCAGATTTAGAGTAATTATAATACTCAGGTACCCAAAAAGGTCCAAATGTCAATTTTAAGCTGAATTGGACCATAAATATCCATAATCTTGAATCCACCATCTGAATTTTTTAAGTGGTCGCGCAAATTCTGCACTCTATGATTACACAGGGCCACAAAAATGATTTCATGATAGTTGTTGGTTAGCTGAGGGGCATTTCCGAAATAATTTGTTGCATAGAATCCGAATTTCAGGTCAGAATTAGCCCGCGACATCAGGATTTTGAGATATTTGAGTTTATGTACTCGAAAAATAAGTCTTATGCTACTTTTGAGGTTATGTGTAGGATGCACAAAATTTTTTTTTCTTTTTCCCTGCGTGGATCATTTAATATCTTTGAAGCTATTGAGCTGTTACTTATGATTTCTCCTTGCAAAGTTATAGCCATTTTAAGAGCAGGTTAGTAGGTTTTTATAGTCCAATATCTTTTGTTGCAAATTGCATCTTAAAAATAAAAATTTTTGTTTTCGGACATAATATTCATAATTAGAGACTCTGAAAACCTCCAAATGAAATATTGTTATAAATTTTGATGCGCCATTTTCAATCGACCAATTTGAAAAGCAAAATTTCAATTTCCTGATTCCATATTTGTATGTAGCGACCTTAAAAAACATTCAAGTACAAATTTTCGAGAGAAATTTATACAGTGGAAAAGGATTATTCATGACGTTGTTGCGATATATTTCATAACTTAAAACTGCCACAACTTTGCAAGAAAAAATCTTAAATTACCGCTCAATAGCTTATTTTGAGGGCTAAGATTAGTATGAAATGATGCAATTAGAAAAAAAAAATTGTGCATCTTGTACATAACTTTAACAGCAACAAAAACATTTTTTTCGAGTACATAACCTAAAAGATTTTAAAATCTTGACGTGGTGGGCCAATTCTAACCTAGGTTTCGGATTCTACGTAGCAAATTATTTCGGAAATGATTCCCTGCTGCCCAAAACAGAATCTCGTAGACCTATGTTTTTAAATGAACTGCCATATATGACAGTTAATAATTTATCTTTTATTGAAGTTTAATCTAATCGTAAAAAATTTACGGTGGATGTATTTTTACGGGATCCCCGTTAAAAGATTTTATACTCTTATCAAAAAGTTCGCTTATCAGTAAGTTTTTTGCAGTTTTTAACCACCATGCATAAACACCGTGTGAAAGTGTATCTGCGGGTTCCCCTTGGAAGTTTCTCTCTCTCTCTCTCTCTCTCTCTCTCTCTTCTTCTTCTCCATTGGACTCTGTATCTCACTCCTATCAAAAATTATTAACTAAAATATTGTCTCTTAAGAAAAAATCATTTTATATAGGAGTGATGATAGGAAATTCTAATAAACCATTTTCTCTAAAAACGGTGAGAGTGTGCCATTTTTACCTTTTCTGGTCGCATAATTTCATATGAACATTGAATTAAATTAGAAAAAAAACCTAATAACTGATATTACCTTATTAGGTAGAAGTCTCACCGTCCCCTATATTGATTGTTTAGAGATTAAAATAGTTTTACTGTTTAATGCCGTAAAATTAAAACAATCTTAGCCATGCATTATAATGATATATTATGAAATCCCATATGTATGTATTGTTCGATAACGATATGACGGTTAAAAAATTTTCCGTTCTTTAATTTGATTAACACTGTAATTTATAAATTAAAAACGGAGGATCTAAAATTTAACTATCCCCAATTTAAATAAAGCCACTTCTGGGGTCTCGAATCATAGGTGATGAATTAATGTTGAAGACAATGTTATGTGAGAGAGAACTTATTTTTGGATATGGGTTTAAATACCTAGATGGAATTAACATACTGTCAAATAAATCTACAAAAGAATAATCATATTTTCCAAATTTACTAGGTATTCTTCTTCTTCTTCTTCTTCTTTAGGTGCCATGCCTGTATTCAGACGTTGGTGGTCATCATGTTTACAATTTCCTGAAATCTTTCTCTATCGGCTGCTGCGCGAAATAGTTCTTCTACCGTGCAATCACACCACTGCCTGATGTTACGCAGCCATGAAAGCTTCTTTCGGCCTATCCATCTTTTTCCTTCCACTTTTCCTTGTATTATAAGGCGAAGTAGCTGGTATTTAGGTCTTCTAATTATGTGACCGAAGTATTCTGTTTTCCGCTTCTTTATAATGTTCAAGAGCAGTCGATCTGTATCCATCATTCTGAGAATATCCTCGTTGGAAGTGTGCGAAACCCATGATATCCTTAGGATTCGACGGTAGCACCACAATTCGAATGCTTCCAGTTTGTTTAGCGTTGTGGTTTTGAGTGTCCATGTCTCGCAACCGTATAATAGAATAGACCATTCATAGCATTTCAGGACCCTTTTACGAATATGCGTTGATAGGTTCCTGTTGCATAGAACTGGTTTCCATGTCATAAAGGCCTTCCGCGATATTTCTATCCTAGCTATTATCTCTTCATCTGAGTCCCCATTTACATTCAACCAACTGCCAAGGTATTTGAAATGGTTTACACGCTCTATCCTCTTCCCATCGTGCCAAAGTTGACATTCATCTACAGTAACCTTTCCAACGGCCATCCACTTTGTTTTTGAGATGTTGATTTTAAGGCCTCTTCGGCAGCTCGCTTCATTGACTAGGTTTACTAATGTTTGGAGATCCTCGATGCTTTCCGCAAGAATGGCCGTATCATCAGCAAATCTAATATTGTTGATTACTTCTCCGCCTAGTCTTACTCCTTCTTGTCTGTCATCCAAAGCCTCCCTAAAGATTTCTTCAGAGTATACATTAAAGAGACAGGGTGACAGAACGCAACCCTGTCTTATTCCACGTTTGATGGGTATGTTTTGAATACGACTGTTTTCCATTTGAATAGAGGCTATTTGATTGTAATATAGATGTTTTAGCAGTCTTATATCGTAGTGGTCTAGACCTGCCGCTTGTAGGCACTCAAAAAGTTTATCATGTTGTACTCGGTCGAATGCCTTTTCAAAGTCGATGAAACAGACGTAGATGTTCTCTCGGAATTCACAGCTCTTTTGTAGGGGAACGCGCATACAAAATAGTGCCTCTCTTGTTCCTAGACCATTTCTAAATCCAAATTGCTTATCACTCACTCTATTTTCGCATAAAAGGAATATTCGGTTCTGTATAATTTGTAGCAGTATCTTAAGTGTGTGGCTCATTAAACTAATCAGCCTAAAGTCGCTGCATTTGGTGGGTCTACTTTTCTTTGGTAATGTTACAAACAGAGATTCTAACCAAACATCTGGTATTATTCCTTCGTTGTAGATTTTATTAAAGAAAGTGGTTAGGTAAGAAATATTTTCCTCATATAGAAGTTTAAGCAACTCAGCAGGGATCTGATCTGGTCCAGGTGCCTTATTATTTTTGGCTTGCTGTATTGCTTTCCTGACTTCCGACTTCAATATACTGGGGCCCCTGTCTATCGCGCTGCTGCATATAGTATGTGTATGTGCAGCGTTTTCTCGAGTAGCATCGTCAAAAAGGTCACTGATGTATCTCTCCCATTCTCTGCACTGTTGTTCGTGATTACAGATTCTTCCGTCGGCGTCCTTGAGCATTTTTTGGTTTTCTGATTCCGGAGATATATTTAAGTTTCCTGTCGAGATTGAAATTGTCGTGTTTTTTTGGAGGTTCTCTATTTCTTTACAGGAATTTTCGAGCCAGAGTTCTTTGGCTTGCTTAATTTTTTTTTTATGAGTTTATTGACTTCACTGTATTTGTCAGTATCTTTATTTTTATGTTTCCGTCGTACCTCCATAAGGTCAAGAATTTCCTGTGTCATCCACTCATTTTTTGCCATTCTTTTAGGTGTTTTCAGAGACTCTTCCACTTCTTTCAAAATCGAGTTTTGTATATCGTACCAACATTCGTTAATGGTTCTGTTTCCGTTTAGTATTTTCGATATTTTGTGCATTTCGTTATTTATTCGCTGCGATATATGTTCACGTGTTTGAGGATTTCTGAGGGGGTCGAGGCACATCCTGTTTTGTTAAGATGGCTTTGTTAATTTCTTTAATTTAATTTGTATTTTGGAGCAGAGTAAGTTATGGTTTGAGTTTATATCAGCGCTGGGGTAAGTTTTTACATCTTTAACATTGTTACGAAATCGGTGGTTTATTAGAATGTAGTCTATCTGGTTCCGTACTATTCTGCCATGTTGTCCGTCTTGAGGGGATTTCCACGTATACAGACGTCTTTCTGGAAGTTGAAACCAGGTATTTGCAATGACAAAGTGAGCTTCCTGGCAGAATTCGATTAGACGTTCACCTCTTTGGTTTCTCTCTCCCAAGCCAAAGTTTCCGGTGATGTTATGCGTTGCCTTCCGTCCAACTTTAGCGTTAAAATCTCCCATGAGTATAGTTGTTTCGTGTTTCTTTGTTGTTTTTAGCACTTCTTCTATTTGGTGGTAAAATTCTTCAATTTCCCTTTCATCCTTGTCAGCAGTAGGAGCATAAACTTGAACAATGTTTATATTTACAGGTTTGCCATTTAACTGTATTAGTATTACCCTGTCTGACAGTGGTACGAAGTTAATGACATACTTACTAATATGTTGTTTCATAATTATTGATACTCCATTTCGGTGCATAGGGTCTTGGTTTCCAGAAGAATAAACGGCATATCCGTCTGATATGTATTTTCCTGTGTTTTGCCATCTTGCCAGGTATTCTAGGTAATACAAACCATTCAGACAAGTTGGAAAGATGACAGAACCAATAATAAATCTGTGAATGATCCTTACTCATACGTGAGTTTTAAACTTATGTTGATAATGTATTTTTGCATGCGGGTATTCGTCAGCATAAACATGTTGTGTTATATAAATCTGTACCTCTTTTTGTAAAGCAACGCTCATTGGCATATTTTTTTTATGAAAATTTACGTGATATGCTTTCCGTTCATTAGTGAATCGACAGGAGTCTAGTCTCAATTCGAGATTGAGAGGTAGAAGCTCTTGTATTTTCTGGAGGTGGAATGGATGTAAGAGTTGTTCTCTTAAAGTCCTATTTCTGTGTCTTTAGAAACTATAAATTTGAAATCTAAGTGTCTAGTGCTCAGACTTAGATTTTCTTCAATTTGTTCTAAAATTTGTTTCTTGATCTTCGATGTTGTAAGATTCCTTCCATAATTAGTCATTGCAAGAGCAGACTCCTGCAAACGGAATATTTTGGGTAGCGTTGACCGTTCCATCTATAATCATACTGCTGTCCCATATTAATTTGTAGCTAATTTAAAATTCTACAAAAAAATTATCACAAAGACAAATGCTCCCAGGGAGTTCTGTCTTGTATTCAGTCTCTGACATATTTATGGCGCTGTCGTGGTGTGGCAGTTTGGACCAAATCACTGGTGGAGCTTTAAGCTCTCTCGAGATATTTTTTGATGGAATTATAGATGAAATCCGTAAAGCTTTCGCATCGGAGGTTTCTGTAGATGATAGTATTTCTAATGTAGTTCGGAGCTCCACAGATCATGCGGAGGACTGAATTGTTCATAGGGTAAAATGACAAAATATGTTAACATGTAGAAAAAAATGAATTTTTTTCATTGCTACAAAAATTTTTTTTAAATGGGTGAAATAATGGCTTCTCATTAGCAAGTATAGCATATAATACTCTGTAAACAATTGTTTACTACATAAAAATAATTTAATTGCAAATCCTGTCCTAAAATATATTAGGATAAAATAAAAAAACTATTTTATTTAAAAATGGCGTCGGTCGATGACGTTGAAAACGTGACTGCTAAGAAAACGCATTTTAAGTGCTGCAAAACAAAAGAAACAAAAATTTTAATATGTGTAGTGTGTGGATTAATGTGTCATAAAGCTTGTGCGACCAAAGATTGGGTCAAGAAGGTTCAAATTATTAATGAAACACAACTGAAATGTAACAGCTGTGAAGTAGTAAACATAACCCCACCTGAAGTACAAGTTAACAGGGAGGAATTAAGTAACTCAGAAGAAATTTATTTATTAAGAAAACTAATAAAGGAAATGGAGGATAAAAATAAACTACTCATTGAAAACAAAAAGCTTCGTGAGGAAAAATTGGAACTATGTTGAGTGAAAATAAGTCGAAAAAACAACATATAAAAGAGGCGGGAAGAAATTCTGTCGACGAGAAGAAAAATCTACCGCCACCCACAAATAAACAGGTGGCTACTACATCAATAACCATGAAAGCGAGGGAAGAAATAGATAAAGTTGCACGTATCAGGAAATACTCCACTCATCAGAGCCCGGATGCTAAGGATCAAAGAAAGAAAAAAGACACCAACCGACCTCGTTTGACAGTTCAAAAACGGGTGGCAGTGGAAGTAGAAAATGAGGTTAATGAAGAACCTGATCGAGAAAGTGAGAAAAATGTTGGGAATAGAGAAAATTCCTGGTAGTATATGGGTAATCGAAGAAATAAATCTCAACCAAAAATCCCCCGACCAGCTCCAATTAAAGGAGCTGAGCAATTAATAAATGCAAATCTGAAGATTGCCAGTAAACAATCTTGGTTCTTAATTAGTGGCTTAGATCCTGGTACTACAGATATTGATGCCAGAACATACATAGAAGGACACTTAAAATTAAAATGTATGGTGGAGAAACTCAGAACTAAAAGAGATAGTCAAAGAAGCTCCTTCAAGGTAAGCACTGAGGAAAGGAACAAAAGTGTAGTACTTTCACCAGAAAGTTGGCCGGAAGGCATAATAGTTAATTATTTTCTCAACCTGAGACGAAGCCCACTGTAACGGGACGAAATTTTGATGAAAAGACCAGCAATCAATATGGACAAATTCAAGTACTGCACTCAAATCTTAGGTCAATGAGAAATAAAATTGATCAAATAGAAGCTTTCCTATATGATAAAGATGTGAATGTTGTCTGTTTCACGGAGTATTGGCTAATGGAGGAAGAGCTTATCGAGTCAGGAATCGATGGCTACACTTGTACTGGATTCTTTGCAAGAAGACTACACATTAGCGGTGGATCCGCAATTTATACCAAAATATTGAACCCATTGACTGTATCGTAGGATTAAGTATAGAAAAATGTATAGAAATATGTGGTGTTTTTATAAAAAAATGTAATATATGTTTTAACTGTTTACAGATCTTCGAGTGGTCATTTCGACACCTTCTTGTCAGTAATTGATGATCTTTTAAGTCATTGGGGTCTAAACAAGAGAGTGTTACTGGCTGGTGATTTCAATGTGCATTTTGGAACAAATGAACCTGAATCTGTTGAGCTGTGTGACTTACTGGGTGGCTTGGGTTTTCACAAAACGATTGATGGGCCGACCAGATCGTCTGCATGCCTTGATAATATATTTATTAATTTCCCAGTGGAGGAACTTGCATCGGGGACTATTGATTCGGACTTCTGTGACCATAATTCTCAAATAGTTCAATTCAAAGTACATTTAGAATATAATTTTAGACAGGAGTTTAGAAAATGCAGGCCAGTTACCCAACGAGGTATGTTAAACTTCTATAACTTAATAGAAAATGAAAATTTTAGTTTTATTAAGGATCCAGGTTCCAGCGTAAATGATAAATGCTCCAGATTTGTGCATATTCTAGAAGAAGCTTATTTAAAGGCTTTTCCTGAAAGAGTTTACAGGGTTTGATCGGATCAGTCGGGTAATGCCAGTTGGTTTAACGATGAGTTAAAGAGAATGAGAGAACATCCCCAATTTTTAGGGGAGCTCACTAGGCAGTACCCTGGTCCTGGGAACACTCAGATTTATAAGGAATTTAAAAAACTTTATAAATTATCAATTAAGAATGCCAAGAAGGCAGCTAATGATAGAATCATTGCCTCTGCCGCTAACCCTATTAGGGCTATGTGGGATATCATAAATAAACATAGGAATTTAAACAAAAAGAGTGAAGCGGCACCAAACATAACCCCGGATCATTTCAATGACTATTTTATTAATATTGCACATCAGTTAATTAGCCACATCCCTAAACATTAGGTTGATCCTTTGGGAGGTTTTATGGAGGTTGTTTCCAATGATCATTTTGAGTTTACAGAAATTTCTTTCAATGAAATGAGAGAAATAATCGATCGTTTGAAAAACAAGTCTAACAGGGATATTTTTGGGCTTAGTATAAATCTAATAAAATTAATAAAAAATTTAATCATAAGTCCCCTGACTGGGCGGGTAAATGGGTGCTTCAGGGAGAATATTTTCCCTGATATACTCAAACAGGCCATGGTTATTCCGGTGTTTAAACAGGGAGATAGAAATGTTGTGTCAAACTATAGGTCAATTAGTTTATTGCCGGCCATATCCAAGATAATTGAAAAATGCATGGCGTTAAGGATGGTCAGCTTTTTTGAGAACAATGACTGCTTTAGCCAATGTCAGTTTGGCTTTCGTCGGGGGAGGAGCACGGTGCTGGGCATTCTGGATCTGATTGGGAGGATTACACGGTCGTTTGAATCAAGGGAATATAATGCCATCTTATTCTGCGACTTAAGTAAGGCGTTTGACTGTGTTGCTCATGATCTCCTCATACAAAAGCTGCACTTCTATAACTTTAATGAGAGCAGCTGCAAGCTTATAACATCTTACTTGGAAAATAGGGTTCAGATTGTGAGAGTTGCAGGGGAGTCCTCGGCCAAGGGAGAGATTTCGATAGGGGTGCCCCAGGGTTCGGTATTGGGGCCAATTATCTTTTTAATCTACATACTAACTACTATGGGCAGAGATGCTGCAGATTTTACACTCTTTGCCGATGACACCACTCTCTCGGTTTCAGATGTATCTCTGGAAGGGGCTTTGGGCAGGTTGGAAGCAGCACGGTCTGGTGCTAGGGAGTGGTTTGACGCAAATGGACCATTTTGAAAGAAAATAAAACCAAGCAAGTGGTATTTTCTCTACGTGATGTGGGAGATATAAATGGGAATTTGCTGAGTGCTAGATTCTTGGGAGTCCAGATTGATCCTGGCCTTACTTGGGAAGCTCATATAGAGCAGGTTTCAGGGAGGCTCCGTAGCAGCCTGTTACTTTGAGGAGTCTGGCGCTGTGTGTTGGCATGTCGGTTCTGTGGGCTTCGAACTTTGCTCTGTTCTATTCGGTAATGTTATATGCACTGCTTGTCTGGGGCCATGCATCGCGGGCGTCTCGCGTGTTTGGGCTTCAGCGTAGGGCTGTGAGAGTGGTGCGGGGTATGAACTTTAGGGAGGACTGTAGAGCAGCATTCTCCGAACTAAAAATATTAACATTGCCTTCGCAATACATTTTGGATAATCTACTGTATGTTAAAAAATACAAAGAAATTTTCAAAACGCACAGTGGGGTCCACAGCTGGGATACGAGGCACAGTGATAATTTGGTGCCAGCATATTTTCGTTTGAAAAGGTGTCGGAATGGGCCTGGTTGTCTGGCTATAAAATTATTTAATGTTTTGCCTCTGTCATTGAGAGAGCTTCCAGATAATCTTAAATATAGAATAAAAGAAATCTTAATCCAGAATGCATTTTATAGTTTTGACGAATTTATTCATTACAAATTTTAATCATAATTTTTAAACTAGACTTAGCCAAGTTTCATGTGTAACGTATATAATTAAGATTTTAAATGTAAATGTATTTGTAGAGTTTTTTGTTTTATATACTGACGAATGTAAGTATTGTAAAACATGATACTGATGAATACATTGAAATTGAAATTGAAGTACTGAAGTTTTCACTAACTTTGTAAGGACGTAACCGTTAGTCATTTGAAGTGTCAGAAGCGAATTAATACATGCATTAAAATATTTACAATATTGGAGTTGTATGTCAACGTATATTTCAAGTGTGTATTATTTCCTTTATTTACAAAAATAAAACAATTATGTTCAAAGTCGAGTAATTGTATAGGTTTGGGTAAAATTCATATTTATTTTAAATAATATAATGAACTCAAATAATAAGTATTATTAGTTTTAGCATGGTTGGACATTACAAAAGGTAAAGTACACGTTAGTCATGGGCTCCATCATAATTCAAAGTGCAATTCAAGCAACCAAAATGGAGAAATGGGCTGACCCTTAGATTATGAAGGAAAAGGATGTCGCGGAGCGAACTCGTGGACGCCATACAGTGAGCTGGTGAATGGTGAATGAGATTTCATCAAAAGGTCAGCTGCCTTACTTACAGTCCTGAGAGGGACAGTACATACACGGGATGCCGGAAAACCTTTGATTATACATCACACCCGTGAGAATATTCGACATAACATGTATATATATATATATATATATATATATATATATATATATATATATATATATATATATATATATAATTTTTTTATCTGAACTAACCTCTTCTGGATTTAATCCCACTTCTGACACCAATTGGTTCCGAACGGCTGTTATCTATACACGACTGTTTGGCTTTAAAATCTTTTATTGTCACAATTTTGACACACAAAATAAATCAAGTTTCATCGACAAACTCTCGAACTAAAACTGTCCATGAAAGCCGATCTGGACCCTTTATATACCCTTTTGGTCGATACCAGAAGATTTCATACTACATGGTGTAACGAAAATAGGAAAATCTGGCGATTTTTAGACTTTCTGTCATAGGCATTCCATGTTGAAAATAAGGAAACAGAATTTTCTAAAAAGTTCTAGACCTTCTTTCATAGACATTTCCTGAGGAAATTAACAAAGGTCAAATTAATTAAATAAATTATGAAATCGTAGAAAATAAAAGGGAAATCCTACAAACTATAAACACAAACTAATACTATGAAATGTATAACGTAATAAAGTTCGTAATAATACATATATATATATATATATATATATATATATATATATATATATATATATATATATTCAAATAGATTTATAGAATGTATATATATATATATATATATATAATATATAAATATATATATATATATATATATATATATATATATATATATATATATATATATATATATATATATATATATATATATATGGCGGATGGCGTATACATGTTTATGCGGCTTTCACGGATTCCTCCGTGTGAGATGCAATAGCAGTGGTTATATCCACATTATGCTTTTGTAGTGGTGAAATCACATTCAGCCAACGTACAACTATATGCAACCCCGCGTATGAATGAAGTAAAATGCGAACAGTGAATGCAAACTTTGCTCCATCATATCCTTTCCATGTTAGAGAATGCACAGTTTGAATAAATTGCTGAAAAACACAATTCATCCTGTTCCACCACCATCGAGATGGTGGCCTACCTGTACCACCACACTGAGAAGAAAGTTAAAAAATTTACCTCCTCCGCGACAGTGGTACGGCAGAGGTACATGTTTCGTCTCTTATTAGACTCATCAGGGTACCGACATGCACCTGTCTGTGCAAAGGACAGGTCGGATGGAAGCATGCATCACTGAACGAGGCATCGCCGACCTCCCGCCGGATGGCGTTTACGTATACATATACATATATATATATATATATATATATATATATATATATATATATATATATATATATATATATATACCCAGCCCTATCATTTCGTCGGGCTGGGTCAAGTATACTTTAGTTTTTAAATATCCTTGCAAGAAATGATCACGTAGGGTCAAATCTGGTGATCTGCTTGATCACTCAAATGTCCCTCTTCTGCCTTATCTAACGATTCGGAAAAACCTCATTCAAATAAGTATGGACAGGGGCAGCGTAGTGGCATGGCGCTCCACCTTGTTGGAAAAAAAGGTCACGCTGGAACATATCGGATTCTTGTGGAATGCGAACGTTTCGAAGAAATTCCAAATATCTCGCACCATTGAGGGTACCCTTAAAGAAATAAGGACCTAGGATTCTTTCGTTAACTATACCGCATCACACGGTCACTTTTTGAGGGTTTTGGTTGTTAACTGCTATGAACCAATGAGGATTTTCAGTTGCTCAATAGCTCTGTTAACATGACCATTTAAAGTGAATGTTACCTCGTCAGAAAAAATAAATCTTTTTTCAAAATTATTGTTACCATTGCATAATTGTTGCATTTGCATACAAAATACAACATGCTAAAACACTTTAAGTGCCCATTTGGCTGGGTTTTAATTTTTAATTGAACTTAATTTTAATTGGGAATTAAAAAATTTGAAAAATTTATTTTGTTAAAGTTATTTGTCAGAATAAATCGAGTTTGTTAGTATCCGTAGTTGGGCTTCTATTTTTTTATTAAACAGTGAACATTTTTATCTTTTAATGAGCTTATTTTTATTTTTGTCAATTTAATATTAAGATCTCACGACGTTTCGCGGATCTTTCCCAACAATTTTTCTTAATAATTACTAATAATTACTAATAATAATAGCGATTAGTGTTTGTTAATTGTTGCAATTTTTTAATTAACTTTAGATGTTTCTTATTTTATTTATATTATTTTTGGTAAAATACCTGTATGAGACTCTTATTCCGGTTTTTTGAAAGGTTTGATTTTTCTTGGAATGAATTAAAAGTGCAACTGTTTAACAAAATTGCTAATTTTTAAATTTTAACGAAAGGTTTTATTGATAAAGATAACACTAACGAACTTAATTGGTGTTAATTGATTTATTAGTCATTTTAATAACTTATTAAAGTTCCAATGAACTTTTATTTAAATAATTATTCAAGTGGTCTACTATGATAATTAATATATATGTATATATATATATATATATATATATATATATATATATATATATATATATATATATATATGTGTAGTTTCGTGACTGGACTAGATAAGAAGAAGCCCTCTTTTCATCTAATAATATAATACTTTAGAAGAACCTTTACCTCCGCTCCCAGAATGATTACCAGTTCATGGGCAGTGTAAACTTTTTCTATTAAAACTGGCTTATGGCGCCAACTGTCAGTTGGCAATTTCATTCATGAATTTAAAATGGCGTTTCAACGTCACGTCCACGTGCTAGAAATAAGGTTCTTAAAAAAATTAGAGAATTTAATTTTTGCCTTTTAGAATATTTCTTTTCATATTATGTGACCTTAGTGTTAAGTGCATAATGACTGTTTCGGTTGAACGAAACCTGGCATCTCATATATAGTCACTTTAGTAGGTCTTTTCTTTATTTTTATTTTATAAAAATAGAATTACGGAAGGTTATTTTCTCTTTTGTACAAGTTCTGATGAAGGGAATAAAATCACTCGCAGTTGGACTATTAAAAAAAGAGTTTTCTTATATATATATATATATATATATATATATATATATATATATATATATATATATATATATATATATATATATATATATGTATGTATACTTAGACTTACTATAAATGTATTTTCATATATATTTTTATAAATAAATCCTCTTATCCTTAAAATATCTTGTTTTTTTATTGTTTTAAACTTATAATGTAAATATTATATAAAAATGTTTGTATTAAATAATGGTAACTGATACATTCTATAACTCAAAATCTATACGTATTGGAAATTTTGCGTTGTTGAGTTCGCACGAACAGCCAGTCGCAATTTATTTTTTTTTTTGTTTTTGTTGACTAGTGTAATAAGTCAAGAAACATTTTTGAAATGGATATGTAAAAACTGATACATACGCTGTTGATATGTCTTGCATAAAATGAACGTCCATAACAAAAGCATGTCGTTTTGAAGACAAAAGCACACCAATTTTAATGTACGGTAAATAAAAGTTTCATTATTGCCTAATTGGACCGATCACTAAAAAAATTACATCTAAATTTCGGACAAGGAAACTAAACTATTTGTTTAAGAAAAACGAAAAAATAATGCAATAGAGTTACTCTATCGCTAATTAATTATTATAGTAATAACACATTTCAAAAAAAACCTCCTAAAATAGTAAGAATATCAAATTTTTTTCTCGGAAATTTTTTTACAATAATTTATTGAAAGTGAGGATGTTTTTGTTATAGAATTAGCGTTTCGAGACTTATATTACAGGTTTTTGGTGAATCTTACATTTAAAAAAAATATGACCAATATCATTTATTAATTAAGAAATATTTGCTAATTAACAATTTATTATTTGCTTACGTAAAATATTTATTGTTGAAATAGACGCTATTTGAGTTTGTGATATTTAACGATGCTACTTGTGAATTTCAGACGTTTAATTCGATATTTGTAGGAAATAACGTTTTTGTTTATGTAGATGTATCTCAGATGGGCAATTTAGAGATAATAAACAATCGCCTTGATCAACTTCTAAAACATCATTGATTTTTCTTAAGTTTTGAGAAATTTTTTTTTCGATGCATTTAAAAATTTCGATGCACCGCACACATATATATATATATATATATATATATATATATATATATATATATATATATATATATATATATATATATATATATATATATATATATATACTAGCGACCCGCCCCGGCTTCGCACGAGTGCAATGCTGATACTAAATACACTACAGAAAAACTGTGACTATTTATTTTATTTTTACAACAATTATTACATCGGCCTCCGACGCGCTATTTATAGGCACGGTGCCGCCGCCCCGATCGGCCAGTACCGCCGCAAGCGCTACTTCCCGCAATTTTAAATCTGTAATATCTTCGAAAATATTCATTTAAATCTTGTGCTGTAAAGGACCATATAGATCTATATTAAATCAACAATGTATTTAAGCTATTTAATTGGATAAGGATTAATGCTGTATTGGTTAAAATCGCTTCAAAATTTGCCATTATTTGTCGTAAAAAGTAAATGACAAAAAAATGTTATTGGTGGATATCCATAAGAGATAGACATATACCATCGCGGAGTTTTCTGTAGACCTTTTCAATGTGTACAAATAATTACTACATTATTTTGATAAATCTCGTAGGGTTCAGCCTGCGTTTGCAATGTAAGCGGAAAAAAATATGATAATTAACGACATCACATTAGAAACCTCAAAAATAACAGTATTTCTCCACTATTTAATGGATGTTATTATACATATAAACCTTCCTCTTGAATCACTCTACCTATTGAAAAAAACCGCATCAAAATCCGGTGCGTAGTTTTAAAGATTTAAGCATACAAAGGGACATAGGGACAGAGAAAGCGACTTTGTTTTATACTATGTAGTGATATATATATATATATATATATATATATATATATATATATATATATATATATATATACAGGGTGATTCAAAAATCGATCACGAAACTTAAGGGGGTGATTCTACTTGACAAAATAAGGGTAGAGCTTCATATAATTTTTTTTCAAAATGTCATTCGTTTTCGAGTTACAAGCCGTCCAAGTTCAAGTTTTTATTTTTTGTTTTTTGAATTACTCGCTTACAGGAAAACCGATTTGACTAATATTTGAAAGATAGGCTAAGTCTTCTGCGCTTCATCATTTTAGTAACATTCACATTGATTGCCGCTAGAGGGCACTTTACCTACATTGAAAATTGTTTTTTTGTCATAATTTTTTAGTGTTGACAGCTACAGTAGTTTTTGGCATAATTTCTGAAAGACTGATGCCAGGCCTTTAAAAAAGGTGCTCTTTATTTACATCGCTAAACCCAACGGTTTAGACGTAAATCACCCTTAAAAATTAAGTGGTAAATTTACTTTTCTCATTTCATTACCACCAGCTACCAGGTAAATAACTATCAAAGTATACTAGAGCTGTCAGTTTAACATCAAATAAATTCACTTTTTAAACTATTTAATTTATAATCTTAAAATAACTAATAATGGCTAATCAGTAAATATTCATATTATGGATTATTGCGATATACATTTAATTGATAAAAATTAATGAAACAGTACTAAACAAACTAAAAAAGATTCTCAAAATGTCCCCCATTTTCTTCTATACATTTCCTAACACTCTTCAAAAAATGTCGCCTAACTCGATGAAAAATTTCTGGTGTTTCTTTAATAATTTGGCACTTTTCGATTATCCTGAAGCGAAGATCCTCGACGTTGATTACTGGAATATCGTACACCAATTGTTTCAAATGACCCCAAAAGAAAAAATCCATAGGATTAAGGTCTGGTGACCTCGCTGCCCATGCCAGTGGTCCACTTCGTCCTATCCATCGCTCAGGATACGTTGCATTCAAATACTGTCGGACACGTATACTAAAGTGGGGCGGAGCTCCGTCTTGGAGGATCCACATGTTGGCCCTTACTTCCAATGGCACATCTTCCAGATACAATGGGAGACGATTTTGGATAAAATCTAAGTATACGTTACCAGTCAATGGGCCATCAAAGAAATGAGGACCAATAAGGTAATCTCCTATTATCCCTGCCCACACATTTAGTGAAAATCTACGCTGATGTTTCGTTTCTACCACATTGTTTGGGTTCTCGTAAGCATATGTGTGGATGTTGTGTAGATTTGTTATGCCATCACGAGTGAAACCAGCTTCGTCAGTGAATAATATGACGCCAATTAATCGATTATCGTGTTCATACTTAGCTAGGATCTGATTGCACATTTCCAACCGTCTCGGCCGATCATCGTCATAAAGAGCCTGCACCTTTTTTGAATGAAACGGGTAGAGTTGTTCTTCTCTTAGTATCCTCCATGAACTAGCCTGACAGAGCCGCATTTCATTCCCAATTTTTCTAGTACTAATACCTGGATTATCTTCAATAGTTTCAAGCACTCTTTCTTCTTGTTGCATGTTTCTAGCAGTTCTAGGTCTTCCCCTATTTCCATTATAACTTTTAAAGGAACCACATTCCGCAAGCCTCCTGTGCACACTGGAAAATGTTTGAGCATGAGGGATATTTCTTTCCGGATAACTCTCCATATAATATCTTCTTGCCAACTCTGCATTACCATTTGCTTTTCCATAACAAAAATGGATATCACAATATTCGATATTTGAATATTGGTGATTAGCCATTATTAGTTATTTTAAGATTATAAATTAAATAGTTTAAAAAGCGAATTTATTTGATGTTAAACTGACAGCTCTAGTATACTTTGATAGCTATTTACCTGGTAGCTGGTGGTAATGAAATGAGAAAAGTAAATTTACCACTTAATTTTTAAGGGTGATTTACGTCTAAACCGTTGAGTTTAGCGATGTAAATAAAGAGCACCTTTTTTAAAGGCCTGGCATCAGTCTTTCAGAAATTATGCCAAAAACTACTGTAGCTGTCAACACTAAAAAATTATGACAAAAAAACAATTTTCAATGTAGGTAAAGTGCCCTCTAGCGGCAAACAATCAATGTGAATTGTTACTAAAATGATGAAGCGCAAAAGACTTAGCCTATCTTTCAAATATTAGTCAAATCGGTTTTTCTGTAGGCGAGTAATTCAAAAAACAAAAAATAAAAACTTGAACTTGGACGGCTTGTAACTCGAAAACGAATGACATTTTGAAAAAAAATTATATGAAGCTCTACCCTTATTTTGTCAAGTAGAATCACCCCCTTAAGTTTCGTGATCGATTTTTGAATCACCCTGTATATATATATATATATATATATATATATATATATATATATATATATATATATATATATATATATATATATAGTTTTAATTACTCTAATAAACATCTTGTTGAACCCCTTTTTTGCAAAATCCAGCCTCATAAAGTTACCAGGGGTGATCGCACAGTAGGTGTAGTATATTTATTTTTTGATCAAAACTCTATATGATTTCTCAAAAACTAATGCACCGATCTTATTGAAATCTTGCACACTTCTTATAGATAAAATTGACCGGTGATTGAAAGAAATTTTTTTTCTTTGATCGCATTTATTTTATACGTGGTTTAAATTTTACCGAAAATGTGGTTTTTTTTGCATACAACTCTGTCAAAAATATATATATTTTTTAAAATTCTTCTTTCAGTCATGAGTTATACTCACCTACTAATAGGAAAAATTTGATTTTTCACTTGTAATGAAGCTATCACAAATTATACTGACCATCGAGAGGATACTTTTTTCTAAGGGGACTCCGAAAACCAATTCTCAACAACTGAATTTTAAAAATTTTTGCATGAAAATTTGAAAAAATATTGCTCAAATGTTGTTGTTTTATATGCTTAACAGTTTGAATAAAATAATTATTATATTAAAAAAAAATAGAGGAAATATATTTTTATTGACGTTCAAAACATATGCAACCTCTTAAAGAGGGGTAAACTCCTTTGATATATATATTTGTAACAGTAAATCGTGTTTTTTAAATTTATAACAATTTAATCTAGGTCAGCTATGAACAGATCGAATTTAATTTAAATCTACGAATTCTAAGCTTAACTTTTCCTTTTTATATTAAAAAAGCTATTACTTTTTTACACTTCAGTCTTTTTACAATTAAAAACACAATTTTTACCTATTGCGTTTTTTGCTTTTGATGACTTTTTCTTTTATCAAAAATTATTTTAGATAGTAGGAAATAACAAAAATACAAGATCGCAAATAGAATACCCAGAAGGAATAAAATAACATCTACAGAATAAAACTGATACCAAGGCATTTTCAAACCAACAACTTTTAGATGGTCAGCACCTTTGTGTCGAATGATATATTCTACCCAATAGATAGCTGTGTCTATTGGTTTCATAGGTCTATCATGGAATAACTGCTGTATCTTCTTTGCGTTGTTTCTATACTTTGGGTTATACAATACTTCTTCTAAAGCTTTCGTGAGAGTTGCTTCGGTTTCACCTTTGAGGGATAGTTTTAATGCATAACCCTTTTGAACAGCTTGGTTGGCATTGTTGAACTGGTCAAAAAATAGCGGAAACATTAGTGCTGGTACACCATTATAAGCGGTTTCTATAGTGCTTCCATATCCCGCGTGCGTTATGAAGAGTTTGACATTGGGATGAGCTAAAATTAAATTAAAATATTAGTAGTATTTTATACCAAATTATTACCTTAACTGATTATAAATCTGGGGCCAGGTCAATAAAAGAACTGATAGGATCAACTTCCTGTATATGTCGATATTTCGACCTCTATAAGATCATCCTCAGGACTTTAAAATAAACATTTATACTCTTCTAGTGATATTTGAATTACAATATAATTTTTCATTAAAAATATAAAATACACGCAATAATTTAGTGATAATTTTTTTCTTAGTGATAATTTTTTGTTTATATTATTCTTGTTTCTATCATCTCGCTGATTAGTCTTTTTTATAGTTACTCTAATTAGACAGTATAGACGTTTGGTGAAAATTAAATTGATATTGCCGGATTTCTTCACAATGTACAGCTCGTGCAATTTTATTGTTGTTGTTGGCTGCCGGGGGGGGGGGGGGGGGAGTTCATTCCCGAGATCAAGTAAGTGTTTTCCCTCTATTTTTTTCCTGCTGAATTTGAATATGAAACTTGTTTTTTCGTCAAGTGGCCAAATAATTTGTTATTGACAACTCAATTGTTTAAAACGCCGTAAAAAAGTATCCATAATAGCTATCAATATAAAACCAATGCAATTGATAATGGTGTTGAATGCAGATAGATCTATTAAAAATTTTTAATTAGAACTAAATTTACTGCAAATATACTGCCAAAAAAGTGGAAAATTGCGGGATGTTCAAGCCTTTTTATTTATAAATTGGCTTGTAATTATTGAAATAAGCCCTACAGATACTCATTTGACCAGACTGTAAGACATTTGTTGATAAATATCAAGATAAACAGAAACCGTTACGGAACAGTGTTAAATAAATACTGGAAAATTTCAAAAATTTTGGCACCGTTAAGGCAAAAATGCATGAAAGGAAACCTATTTTCAATGATGTAAATGTCGAAATTGCAATTCTGGGATATTTTGCGGCATATGATATGACATCGTTAAAACAAGAAGAGCTCAATACACAGAATTCTGTTGAAACACAACTTCCACCCTTATTTAATATTTTTGGTTCAATGCTTAGGAAATATTGATTTTCCAAAAAGAGTGTAATTTTGCGAATTTATATTAACGATGATACAAGACGACCCTCGATTTTTGTACTGATGAAGCAAAATTTACTAAAAATGACCTTTTTGACAGACAAAATTCCCAGTTTTAGAGTGATTCAAATTCTTATGAATGTAATATTACGGAATATTCAAGAACCTTAGCAATTAAAAATATTTTTTGCTGTAAAAAATGATCGAATCGTAAACACTGCGTTTTTATGAAGAAAACCTTAATGGGTATTCATCATATAATATAAAGCAAATAATGTCTCCATTTTAATTGTTGTAGGGGAAAGATATTTGAATGTTTTAAAGGAGTTAGACAAACAATATTTAAGCAATTTACCTCTGGCGGAACACAGGCAAATTTTTTACTAATCTGATGGCGCCCCACCACCCAGAATTGTCCAATTATCAACCTCTAACAAGCAACATTTTATGACAAGTGGTTTGTCACCAATGGACCGTCTCGTTCTCCTAACTTGACTTTTGTAGATTATTTTGTATGGAGAACGATAAAAAACGTCGTTTATTATAATCCAGTGACAACCATCGAGGACTGTATGGTAAGGGTAAGGGACGCGTTCAAAAGTTTATCTCCAGATTTAATTAGAGCGGCCATTCATGATGAACTAACTCAGAGATATGAAAAATGTTTGGTAGTTCAGGGTGAAAATGTTGATCATTTATTAAAATAAGTTGTTTCCCTATGTAGGTAAGCCATTGCCCATTTTTACAATACAAAAATGTTAAATTATTTTAAGTTTTTGGAATAGACAACCTTATTTTTTAAAGATTTTAGACAAACAAGACAACTTTATAAAAACAGGGATTTTACTTTAAAATAAAATGACTTTTAATGATTTTTTCATGTTAATAATGTTGAGTTTATTATCAAATATCAACACAGTTTACTAAAGTAGATTCCCTTCTAGAAGGAAAGCAATCCCAATTAAATAATAAAGGCTTTCATGTAGGAGAAACTGACAGTTATGTTTAGAGTTATTTAGTTACCAGTGGCAACATCGCGCGAAGGTTCGCGAGACAGTCCCGGAAGACAGTTTAATTTTAGGCGAAATATCGTGTTTAAAAATCTGGGTTTAATTGTGATCATTGAAAATCAGTGAGTTATTTTGTTCTTCCACAAAAAAAATCGTGTATAACCGTATCGGACCGGAATCGGGACGAATTCCTGATGCGCTTTTTGTCGGTGTTTTGTGATCCGAACTGTTTCCATACAAATTTTATCGCAGCATTGCCATATTTACATTAAATAAATCTTCAGGGCGTTTATTCGGTGAACTTTGGTGAAAAGCAGTAGAATGTCTTGTTCCAAATGCAATGACAGCTCTGTTGTAAATAATAAGACTGTTACTTGCAGACTGTGTCTGGATAAATACCATAATATGCGCGCGGAACTTGAAAATAATATATCTAAGTGTGTCGCTGATAATGAGAATTTATTTTGGCATCGCCATGGATGTGTTGGCGTGGTTTCTGACAGGCTGCAAATCTCCTCTAAATTAACTCAATTGGAGAACGGGTGTCACTTGGCGATAGGACTGAAAAGTTTATAGATTCAGAGGGAGTAGTAATTATAAAGCCAATTAAACCTAATAAGAAGCAAAATACTGTTTAGAAAATTCTGCACTAATATAAAAAATTACAGACCAGTTGCCGTGCGCTCTGCAATGGCCGAAATATTTGAGATAATCTTGTTTAAAATATACAACTTGGTCTCGTCTTTAATTTCATCTGAGAAGCATGCGTTCATGAGGATAAGGTCATTGGTGGGTAACTTATTCTGTGTGGTGAACACCTTGTCGGGAGCTTTGGATAAACATAGTCAGGTAGACACTGACTTTGCCAAGGCCTTCGATGTGGTGTCCCATTCTATACTTTTGCAGAAGTTGAAATGGCAATATGGGGTTCATACAGCTCCACTGACGAGATCATGAGGTGATCGAAACGCGTATGGAGAGAGGACCAGAGCGATATTTGCAGGAAATTAACTGTTTGTACATATATTTTTCATATTCTCTGCCTGAAAGGAGAATTACATATATAACAAACTATTTAAATACGGCAGAAAGATTTCTTTATTTCTTACTGAAATTTTGATTTTTAAAAATTTCACGTTACTCCGATGATTCATAGATGTCGTTCGACTGGCGATATTTTTCAGTCTGACATCGAAGTGGGTAGATGGCAGGTGCAATATCCTGCCGACATACCTTGAAATTTATGGTTCTTATATTAGTTATTTCCTGCTAATGTTGCTCTCGGTTCGATATAGCTCCACTGACGAGATCATGAGGTGATAGAAACGCGTATGAAGAGAGGACCAGAGCGATATTTGCAGGAAATAAACTGTTTCTATATATATTTTTTATATTCTCTGCCTGAAAGGAGAATTACATATATAACAAACTATTTAAATACGGCAGAAAGATTTCTTTATTTCTTACTGAAATTTTGATTTTTTAAAAAATAACAGTTATACTTAGGTATAGGACATTATACGTGAAATATGTCTATAAATAACATTTATAGTATTCAATTTCAAATAAGCAAGAAGGCATCAACTTCCGGTATAACCGGAAGTGCCACCATCTGGAAAATATTGTAGCCAAACTGCTCCCAACAAATTTAGTAAATTATCAAATTTTAAAAATATTCCAGAGTGTGTTTTTCGAGAAATCGATCGCAGCAGATTGTCGTGGAATACCCTGTCTATTTCTTGGCATACTATATTCCAGGGGCTTCCTTCCAGGATTCAATAAAACTGCTTTCCGGCAAGAGTTTTGACTCCTTCTTATCAAGAGCATCTGGAAGAGGTAGAATTGGTTGTTGTTCGAATGGTTCATTCGCGAACTCCATCTTTGTCACATTTGTTATCTCGTTCCAGAGATTCGATCATACCATATAGATTTAAACAACAATAGGTTTGTTTGAAGGCTGTTTATGGTCGGTGGGGGAGAGGCTCTTTTGATGTTTGACAAACATAAACATGTTTACTTATTTTTTCTTTCAGTTTAATTGCTTGTCAGTGTTTTTAAGTGTTAGAAATTAGTACAAATGCGAAGTTTGCAATTAATATTAACAAAAAGAGGATTTTAAAACTTATTTTTATCGGTAAATATTGTTAGATGTGGTTTACATATGGAAAATAATGATAATAATAATTTAGGCAACCATAAATTCATATTCTAGAATTGACGTATCGATTATCGTATGATACTCGTTTAAATAATGTAATTAGAAAAGGATAGCATAAAATCGGCATGTGTTTACCAAGAAATTAAATATCTACTGTTTATCAACACTTTTTCAAATATAAATAAAAATATTATTACGTTATCCCGCGCTCAAACAACTGGGCCCTAGTTGTGACGTTATGCTAATTTTATAGTTCGAAGTTCCAGAGTTTACCTCAGTGAGCCAGGACCCATTGAAGTAAAATATGCTTATATACCAGTTTTTAAAGCTCTGCAAATACCGTAAATTAGTTTTAGTCCGAAGAGACAGATCAGTGTATACAAATAAATTTTGAAAAATTGTGAAGGCATCAATAAAACAGTAAAGTCTAAAACAAGTTGGTTGACGAATTAAAATCTATCGTTGTACAAGAGACACTGGTTTATAACAGTTTATACAGGAAGTTTAGACTATTTTCTTGAAAATTGTCTAAATTATTCAACAAATACAGATGAATACCTTGACGATATGAATGTCGATGTTTCTGAAGAAAGATTTGAATAAATATTAGACCTAATTAAAAAAAACTTAATTAATGTGGACACTTGGTCAGGGTTATGCATATGTAATTAGTATTGATTGTTCCGTGATTCAAAAAGCTAATATAGTTTATTTTACTTACCCAAAATATCCGTTTGTGGCAACCATTTTCTCATTAAAATATTTTTAGGTTTATTGGGTAAGTCTTCTTCAAATTTCCATAACACTTTTTGCTTTAATTTTCCGAAAACATCCAAGAACATTTTCTTCGATGCTTCGGGCATGTCTTTACTATCGACGTGTGTTCCAAAACTGAAATAAATAGCACCATCTGTTGCTCCATCTAGAAATTCTTGAAGATCTTTGGGTAGCTTTTTGGGTGGGTCTATATGAAATCCTCCAATTTCAATCATATTGGGTAACAGTGGACCGGATTGGCGTAAACTTGTATGTGAACCCAGAAGAACTAGAGATATGTTGTTATAAAAAGTCGCAATATCTGGAGGATTTTCAAAATTTGATCGCAAGACTTCATTGTGTATTGGAAAAGAAATATAATATTTTATGTATGTGTCTACTAAGTAGAAAATAAAATTACAAACTCTTTGAAAGAAAGTCATTCCATTAAAGTAAGGACCCACAAACCAAAGATGTGGAATATAGGAGGGTGGTAAAGGATTTCCAACAGCAGCATTTAAATAGTTGTTATTACCTAAAACAAATTATTATTAAAATTTCTAGCTTCTAGTTTTTCATGGAAATGACTGTAGCATTTTTTTTATATCAATGAATGAAA
This sequence comes from Diaprepes abbreviatus, assembly GCA_034092305.1. Classification (NCBI taxonomy): domain Eukaryota; kingdom Metazoa; phylum Arthropoda; class Insecta; order Coleoptera; family Curculionidae; genus Diaprepes; species Diaprepes abbreviatus. The sequence goes on from JASJET010000178.1 coordinate 177,840, forward strand.
AATTGCACTCTTTACGAATATCAAAAAAGTAATTAATATTAGCAGATTAAAGAAGAAAAACTCTTCTTAAAAATCTGAAAACATATGGATGAAAATGTGAAACCTGGAAATGTTTTAAAGACTGAAATAAAACTTTGAATTGTGGAGGCTCTCGCTTGAGAGAAATTCATTATATATAATATAAAATAGAAACAAAAGTTTTTTGTTCAATTTCCACTATTATTTTTTTGAAAGCACATAACGCTTTTCGCTAGGATATAGCTTCTTTGGATGTTCGATGTACTATAGTACACTGAATTTGTTCACTTTAATATGGAAATTATAGCTGAAAGTTTTTCTTTGAATATAACTGGTCCTCTTTTGTTTAATAAATATTCAAAATTGGTAAGAGATATTCTGATAAAATTTTTGTTCGCTACTATGTTGGAAATTTATATAGGCTAAAAGTTCCGATCCTGATCATTTTTTATACCAAGCAGTACGCCAACATCGTCGAGGTTTTCGTTTTTTATTTAATAAACTTGATGATAATAAAACCCCACTGCATTAAATTAATATAGCTACCAGTTGTTCTTCGTCGTCACATAAGGCAAAGCAAGTTTGCTTTCTTCGCTCACTTTTTATTAACTAAAACGTCCTTGAACAATTTTGCGTGTTGTGCTGGACTTCAACCAAAACTTAAATATATTTTTTTCTTTACTCTTTATTGGTTTACACCATCCAGACGGTATAAAGATTTTTAGCACAAGTCTTTTGCACACTTCAGAAATTTTCTCACCATTTGTAACATCACTGGCATATGGAATTCACAATCAAATAGATGAATTTTTATTTTGAAGGTTGACGAAAATCCAGGTTCGCTATCTCTCTGCGTTCGTTATTAATTAAGCAGTTTCGGAACATTTATCCAACACTTCATAAACATGTTCTTTTTTTAATAATTTCAGAAGTTATGTTATCTTATTGTAGAAAAGATGAATTTTCTAACACATGGTTAATTAGATAATCATGGTTCTTGGGTTTAGACCGTGTCAAATTAGAATTATTATGTAACGTTTCGCCTACGATTGCACGAGGCATCTTCAGGGATCTTTACTCTACGAGATTAGAACACTGAATGACTATCGAGGAGCAACAGCTCGGTATTTATACCCGACTAGTACTCAGAGAACCGTGATTCAGCGTTACAATCGCTATCACCTGTGGTAGCTAACATCTTCATGGACGCTTTCGAAGAAAACGCCTTGTCTTCTGCTCCTCCAAAGCCTAAATTTTGGTGCAGATATATAGATGATACGTTCGTAATTTGGCCGCATGGCGCAGATAACCTCCATAATTTCCTGGATCATCTAAATCAACAACACCCTAGCATAAAATTCACTATGGAAACTGAATTAAATGGTGCCCTTCCCTTTCTTGATGTACTAGTACAAAGGAAAGAAAATGGCAAATTAGGACATTCTGTGTACAGAAAACCAACACATACAAATCGATATCTCAATACAATGTCACACCATCATCCTTCTCAAAAACAATCCGTTGTAAACTCTTTGGTACATAGAGCACTTTCAATATGTGACGAACAATCACTGAAATCAAAAACGGACTAATGCTCTGAGAAACAACGGATATTGCGCTAAAGATATAAGACGTTCTATTAATAAATATAAAAACCCAACTTCTCAACAAAATGTCATAAATGAACCTCCTGTGGACAGTGTTGTCTTACCTTACATACACGGAACCACCGACAAGATTGTCAGATTGCTCCGAAAATCAAATATTCGGACAATTTTCAACACATATAAGAAAATTGCACAATGTTTGAAATCTCCAAAGGACGCAATTCCTTTTCAAGCAGAAGGCGTTTACAAGATACCTTGCTCCTGTGGTAAAGTGTATGTAGGTGAAACAGGACGGTATATATCCACTGGGCTTAAGAAACATGAAAGATGAATAAAAAATAAACAAATTGTACAATCTGCAGTAGCTGAACACCAGCGTTGCTCAGGTCACACTTTTAATGTAAAAGAAACTAAGGTTTTAGCATCAGTGTCTGGTTTCTTTAAACGTAAAATTAGAGAATCAATTGAAATTTGTAAATATCCAAATAATATTAATAAAGATGCGGGTTACAGTCTACATCACACGTGGAAATAGATTGTAACGTTGGATCACGGTTTGCTTAGCACCAGTCGGGTATAAATACCGGACTGTTGGTCCTCGATAGTCATTCAGTGTTCTAATCTCGTGGAATAAAGATCACCGAAGATGCCTCGTGCAATCGTAGGCAGAACGACGGATAATAATTTCAATTTGACACGATCTAAGCCCAAGAACCACAATTTTCAACTTGACCAAAGCCGTAAAAGCTTTCGTTCTTTATTACATGTTCAATTAATTCTAGTTCTGTTAGTCCTGCTAAACAAAAGGAAGGATTTCTGATCTGGAAATCACTAGGCTTATCTTATCTATCTTAAATATTTTTTACATTACTAATAAAAAATCGTAAAAAATATTGGCACTTCGATTCTCATCCTTTATAGTTATGTTGGTTATGAGACTGGATTACAAAAAGGGTTTAATTAATTACTTAATAATCAAATGCTATCAGAGAATATGTAATGTTAACATCAGTTATGTGAAATTTAGCTTACTCCATTGTTAAATGATTAATTTACGTTTTTTTTAACTCTTACCACCAAAGCTCGTAAATACAATAACAGGACAACTGTATTTCAGACCCAATATCTTAAAACTATCCATCCAAGTATCCTCGATGATGAGAGCATCAAATGTTTCATTAGAATCTATAAGTTTTTTAACTTCTGGAATTTTAAAAGCTTTATTCCATTCTCGACCGAAATATTCTACTAGATCTCTGGTTTCCCAGATATTGGACTCATCGTTGTAATTATAAGCATCATATTCGCCTCTTAAATATGCTAGAATAAATATAAAGTAAAATATTAGAGTATTTGCAAATTATTGGGTATTAGACGACAAAAATTTATATTTTGAAACCATCAAATACTGATTAAAAATATTAGGCATTTTTGCTCCCTTTATCGATTTTTTAGTGGGATTATTAGCAAATTTAATAAAGAACTAATGAAAAAAACATTTTGTAAGTTATAAAGAAATCTTGACAGTCGCAGAATTAAGTTCGTATCTTGAAGATCTTTATTCCATCTCTGTAGGATGTTAAACTTGCATTGATTTTCGACGTCAGACTGTAAGTCATATGAAATAAAAATACTTTTTTCTTATTTTAGTAATGACGCAGCGATAAGACGTTGCCACATTATTGGGCCACATTCTACGTATGTCTGTTTTAGAATGTTCAGACAAATATACATGAAGTACCTCTATTTGTTATGGTTATAAATGATTTGGTTTTGCGTTTCTGGAGCCAAAAAAGTCTAGATCATATGGCAACAATAATCGAAATTAAAAGTCTTAGTGCGACCATGGTTATCTTCAAAAAAAAAAAAAAATAGGGACCGATTATTCCTTGGCTTGATATGGCAGCCCAAACGACAACCTTAATATTCATAACTGTGCTTGTTCACGTGGCCGTTAAGGTGGAAATTTGATTCACCAGAAAACCAAATTTTACTGAAACTCCTAAAACGGTTTTTAATTGTCGTGCAGAATTCAAGTCGTTTAGCTGTATTATCAAGCTTCATTTCCGACACAGTAACAATTTTCTAGAGACTATCGTGGATCGTCATTTTACGCCCAGATAATTTATCCGTCATTGTGTTTCCAGTTCTTTCAAACTTGCCAACTGAAGCCTTGATCAAATTCGCTCCTGGCACATTTCTTATGATCGTTAAATTGAAATCTGTCCGGTACAGACGTCGAACAATTATGTAGGAATAGTTGTTTTTATAAAAAGCTGGCACGCTAAGTACACGCTGTGGTCCTGTGAAACGTTCCATCGCTTCTAAACTTGAAAAGCCAAACAAGCTTTGACACCCCCCCCCCCCCCCCCCCCCGCTATCAGTATTTGGCGTGTAACGGTCAAACCGAAAAACATTCTGAGGGTATTTTATTATCTGGTATAGATAAACTATATTAATGGAATTTGAAGAAAATCTATAACAAGAAAACAAAAATTGTTGGTATTTGTTTAAGGGGGCATTCCGCTTAATTAACTTTAAAAAATAGATTTTTTTAATTTAATTTTTGAAAAGTACGAACATTCAAAAACAGATTTAAACAGTTCTTGTATATTTTTGAGAGCGTAATTGATTGGGTCTCCGAACGTGCGCGTGCTTTGCCTTTTGCATGCGTGCGTGGTCTTGATTGTTTCTAAACCGCCGCAGTTCTGAAGCTTTCAGGAAGTTCAGAATCCAGCGAAGAGATCACAAAGAATCGCTTATTTTTCATAAAAAAAAAACTAAAACGGGTTTCTCTCGAAACGGAATTTTAAAAAATTATTGTACCGATCATCTCCAATTTTTTACTGCATGTTCTAATCATATACGGCTATATCTTGAAGAGAAACTAAGACAAAATATCAATATTTACTATTTTTCCCGACATGAAACATACAAAAAAGTCTTTCGTTTTTGTTTAAATATTCGCCATTTCATTATTTTTCCATGAAAATTTATAATTTTATTATTGGGAATAGCCACAAACATACTAATTATGAAACAAACTTGTTTTTTTTTTATTTGAGATGATCCAGCGACCTATCTTTATTTAACACTTCATGTTAAATTACAATTCTTTTTTATCAAACATATATAAAATCAATAAAAAAAAGTTTTTCACTTATTTTAGTAGGAATTACTAAAAAAATCGAAAAAAATTACCTTTTTTAGAGCGTCTAAAGAGAGATGCCCTCTTATCTAAATATTTTTAACATTTCTTCAGCATAGACCACTTTCATGAACTAATAATTTAAAAGTTTCTACTCACCATCATATTCTTCATAAAATCCAGTCAAATGAATATATCGTAAAGATCCATTTTTAGGTTTTTCCGTAGGTGCATGGCCGGCAATTAGAGTAATGTTATGGCCCTGATTAGCTAATGCTACCATCAGTTTATTAGATAGAATGTTCAAGCTTCTTCCCGCAAGAGTAAATACTCCTAAAATTTTTGCACTTTCTGAACATTGTAAGGGACTATAAGACAATACTAATAAAAACAAAAGAATAGTATTCATTATTTATGCAATTAGAATGAGATAAAACTTGATGCTATCTGTGTACACATAGAAGTGCGAATTGTATTAACTTTGATAGGTCGACGTATTTATTCTAATCTTAAATTGATGGTGGGGACACCGGTGCATAATCTTTCTTTATAGTAAGTATGCTATTACATTTGAAAAATAACAGAAAAGAGAGTTCTAGATAAAAAAATTATATAAATAAAGAGTAGACTGATTTTGGAGAAACATTTTATTTTCATTGTCAAAAATGTACCTCAGAGTAGAACGTTAATAACAGTACAATGGGTATAGTCAAAGTACTGAGAGAAATTGTCGATTTACCAGACAAATGACCTAAAAATAATATCGATAATGGGGTTTAGGGAGTTCAAAATTTCCGTGCTGTAGTAGCCCAAAGTCACTGAACTTATTATTTTATTGTAATATTTTGAACTCGTTGATAATTTTGTGTCTTAGTAAGCACAAAAATACTAGTAGGTTTCTCTTATACTATATACCTATTTAATGTCTTTAAGTGAAATAATTTTATATCAAATGGCAAAGAAAAACCTAAAGTTCGTTCCTGAAGTTTATATTCACATAATACCAACTGAAAAAGGTTATGTTCATCAGAATCTCACAGGTCTGTATTTAATGTCATATTTTTTTTCGAAGTTTATTCAAAATTTGGATTATTTCTTGGTAGTTTATGGTAAATTGTACCGATAAAACTAATAATGAATAAGCCTTGATTCTTATTATAGTGCCGCTCTCGATACGCTCTCAGTTCGCTCTCGGTTCGATACACGAGATTATGATATCGAAATCTCTGCGAAATCGATAGTGTGAATAGGTTCATTGTTTCTTCTGTAAGAACACTTTATTGGACCGGGAGTGGCCCTACAGTGAGAATCTGGCCTTAATCTTGTTTTTAAATTGCACCCCCATAAAAAAATGGCAGCAAAAAATGAAAAATAAATCGATAAATATTTGATGTTGCAAATAATTTAATAATTTTAGTTAGAAGTGAATTTGTGTAGTTTGTAGGTATTATATATAAATTTTTAATTTCGGATCGATTATAAAAAAGACTAACTAAATAAACAAATATTAAATTAATTGCAATAGGAAGCAATTGTTAAATTAATTTTTCTTTTAATGCCATTTTTGGTCGGTTTACTTTATTTCTTTCATTGTATAAACACCTAAACGATAGTTAGATTAAGAAGAAATTTCTTTGAGATACAGGAAAAAAGGCGATGGTTCAGAAAGAGATATGGAAATGGCACAAAGTTCTCCAAACAATTTCTTTTTCATGATTTTTAGCCTTATTCTCTTTGCAATAAACTTATTGTGTCTCTGGTACATTTCTTATCATAGATCGGACAAAAATCATCCGGCATCTTATCTAAATTCCGACCAAACATTTTTACTCAGCTATACCGAAACTCCCATAAGATAAGAGATGGTTCGAAAAGTCCCGAGACTGGTACATAGATGGCGACTCTAATAACAGGTATATTCTTTTGAGTAATTATCACTTTCAGTTCTGTCGAAGTAATCATGATCACTTCGACACAATGACAAGTAAATGCATATTTAAAAGAACATGAAGTTATAAGTTTCACTTTGTTCACTTTGATCAGTGATAATTTACTCAAAAGAATACAGCCAACATATGCATATGATTTTTAGTTAGTACGTTGATGAAAATACTATTATTTGGTGGGAAAAAATAGAGTTAAAAGTAAAGAATGGTTTGAAAAGTGTTATAAGGAATCTCTTCCGTCGAAAGTAACCAATTGTCGCTCATTTACTGAATTCAAATGCGGTCGTACAGGCATAAATCATGCTTAACATTCTGGGTGCTCGGTGAGGCTGTTACAGGGGAAAACATGTCACAGTGGATGAAAGATAGATCTATCACTAAACGCCGAAGTCAAATCTGCAGTAAGCTGAGTGAACAGCGAAGAATGAAAGACAACCAAAGTGACCAAAAATGCAACAGTCTGCTGGCAAAGTTATGGTGTTGCTACTATCAAAAGTTATTTGAGGATGAAGTCTGTTTAAAAGTTAGCAAATCAAAAATTTTTTCAACTTTATCAATTCTTAATTCCCTTAAAAGAGATTTGTGAGGGAACAAAAGTTCATTGTGATTTTTAATTATTTTAACATTTATTAACTCTAAATAAAATTCTACTAAACGCAAGAATTTACTTGAGCCCCTCTGTATAAGGATTTGAACCGTTGAAATGTATATCTCATGTCTAGCCAAAAATGGTCACGTATCAGGGAATATATTTCCATGAACATGCATAAACTTAAGCTCAGTTTTATGACTTTTGGGATAGTTAATTTTTTTCTAAAAAATAACATAAACTCAGTCACTTTATGAACACATAATGAGACCCTCTCTAAGATTTGCCTATAAATCAAAGTAACTTAATAATCTTAAAATCTATAACGTTAGGGGTTAAGGTTAAGTACTAAAGTGATAACCACATGTGGCCGACCGTGAAAGAGCTTCCTTTTACTTAAACTGAGCAAATTTTCCCATCATAAAAAAAGAAAAGAATATTTAAATAAAATGACCAAAGTGCAATATTAGTATTTGTTATTATGTACAAAGTCGCGTCTGTTACCCATTTACTCTCACCAAAAAGTCCGCTAAAAAATTAGAAACAGTCCAAAGAGCGATGAAAAGAAACATGCTTGGAATATCATTAAGAGACAGGATTAGAAACACCGAGATAAGACGCAGAACGAAAGTCACAGACATCGTGAAGGAGGTTGCAAAGATGAAGTGGCGATGGACACGAAGAATCCTGGAATGGAGACCGAGGGAGACAACAAGAAGCACGGGAAGACCTCAAAAAAGATGGGTAGACGACATAAGGACAGTGGCGGGTATACAGTGGATGAGATTGGCAAAGAATAGAGAAAGATGGAAACAATTGAGAGACACCTACATCCAGGAGTGGATGGACATAGGTTGACAAAGAGAGAGAGACCCATTTTTCCCCCAATTAACGAAAATAAGAATAAGAAAATGCGAAAATGGTTAAAACCTTGGGGTTTTTTTCTATGGGTTCTTACACGATCTTTTAGTATATTAGTTTTGAGCTCTGGTCAGTTTCAATATTAAATTAAATTAAATTTGACGCATGGATGACTTATGCCATCTATGAACCAGAGGACCGAAAACTTACAGACACTCGGAAACGAAAACGACCCTTCGCTGGTGGGGATGCATCCCGAAAGTACGTTCTATTGGTGGAAAAGCACGTATGTCGGAACTAATGCGTCTAAAACAAGGGATGAAAGTTGAATTTGATTTTTAGAAATTAATTAAAGTCAATTATAATTTGAAATTCGTTAGAATCGGTACCACCGTTCAGTGCCGTGGAGAAATTACGTAACGGATATAATCGTCAGGACAGAAGGTTTTCTTTGCTTTGTTTTTCAGTTAATTTGAGATATTAAGGGAATATCGTGTGTTATTTTAGACGAGCGTTTCGCGATTTTAATAGTGTTTGATTAAGAAATATAAATAGCCGTCTTTTCGCGTTTAATTTCTTTTTTTCTGTTAATGTTTATTAAGCGTGTTTTTTTCAAAATTGGGTTTTACGTTTTTGGTTAAAAGAACGACCAAGAAGAGCAATTATGTTAGTTTTTTTTTTCGTAATTATTATTAGTTTTAAGTTTCTCATTGTAAATAGTTCATTTTTTTTATTTAGTCTACGATCAAATTCTGTCACAGATTTACTTAGGAAATATTTTTATGTGATCACTTTAGAAAAGTCTTTACAACGTTCTGAAAATTTTTTTAGAATATCTCACTCCTGGCAAAAGTTAATATCTAAGTTATTTTTTCATAAGAAAATCTATTGTTTAATATAGAAGTGATAACACCCAATTCAAATAAATCATTGTCTCTAAAAACGATGAGTGGTGTACCATCTTTACCTTTTCTATTTCCATAACTTCATAGGAACATTAACTCAAATAAAAAAAAACAATCCTAATACCTGATATTACCCTGTTAGATAGAAGCCTCACCGTCTCCTATATTGACTATTTAGTTTATAAAGATATACTAAAGATTAAAATTAAATAGTTTCGCTGTGTAATGCAGCAAAATCCAAACAAAATTCCTCTCAATAATTTCAGTTATACATTGTTACGATATATTATGCAACCGCTGCTTAAAAGTTTTTCATACACTTACTAGGCTTTTGCATGCAATTTTTGTATATATTCATACGTAGATGGTTGAGAGAGTTATTAAGAATCAGAATAAGCATTTTTTAAAATTTATATTAGATTGGATTTAGACCTGAGTAGTTGTAAAAATGCTCTTTCAGATATTATTGATGATATTTTAAAAGCAAGTAATGAAAATAAGATGAGCGTTTTGGTTTTGCTAGATTTGAGTAAGGCATTTGATATTCTCATATTAATTTTCTATTATATTGGTTTTTCTGAGGGCGATTAAATAATTTTTATCTGATCGGTCACAACAAGTGGTGTGCAATCGTAATCATTTTTACTCGATGGATGTTTGTTTTTAAGTACCTTAAGGTCGTATTTTGGGTCCCTTATTATACACTTTCAATTTTTTTAACTTGTTTGGCATTGTGATTACCATTTTTATGCAGACGACACTCAAATTTACTACTATTTTTGTCAGAAATACTTCAATATCACCGAGAAAAATATACGCTCCGATTTAAATGGCTTTTATAATGTAGATACAGATCATCCCCATAAAATTGATGATAGCAATCCCTCAATTGTTTTAATTGGAAATGGAAATGAAATTATTATTTAAAAAAAAACTAAATGCGAATTAAATTAGCTCTGCCTTAGTGATAAGAAAAAATTTGGGTTTAATATTGGAATCAGGGCTGCGTTTCAGGGAGTATGTTGCAGAATTACATACGGTAAGTTAAAGCTTATTTACAGTAATAGATATTGACTTTCTCGGAAAGCTAAAAATTTGCTGGGCGATACTCTCGTATTGTCACAATTTAATCATTTTAGTGGCTTCTGTGTATCCTGATTGCATGGGATTGATCGTAACCGAGTTCAAAGAGTTCAAAATTCACGCTTGAGGTTAATATACGGGATCCGAGTTAAAGGGGTCAGACGTAGTAGGAAAAATACCTTGCTACTACTGGTTGGCTTAATATATTAATCGTTTTCGGTTGCATGTGGCAGTCCTCTACTTTAAGTTAATTAAATTCAAAAATACCTGCATGATGATCCTTCTCTCTATGCACATTAGCATATTTTCAATGTATCCTATTTCTTCTACCTTCTCCCTAGCCCCTCCTTTTTTGTCCTTTCCAAATTAAGAGCATAATATTTTTTATTAATACATTGGCATAGATTATATTATAATTAAGGGCTCGAACAGTATCTGGATAAACTAGATGTTTGCTTTTTTTAAGGCATATTGTTTTTATTATGTTATAAAACATGTTTGTAAATTGTACAATTTATTATAACAATAAATATATTTATTATTTTTATTTAGATTTCAAGCCAAATGGCTTCGCACTCCCTCCAGGGGATATTAACTCATACCAGGTATACAATGATACCAAAAGTATAAAGTTCTGTGGGAACCCTTTCCATGTTATTGGGTCCTAGGTGACGTGGTCTGCTGTATTTCCTACGAACAGTCCACGCGGTTTCAAGGAGAACTGCTTTCTGAATCGACTTATATAGATGCTCACTAAAACCCAGTCCCTTGATGTTCTGCAGGAGGTTCTTCACTATCACTTCAGTTGTAGATAAAATTATGGGAATCGTTTGGATGCTACTCATTGCCCATTGTCTTCGAATTTGGACCTCCAGATCTTTTATTTGGCGATCTTCTCGTTGTATTTTAGCCTTAGGTTGTTAAGTACAGCAATGTAGATTAGTATAGTTCGTCTTGAAATTTTATGCGTTAGTATAATGTCTGGTCTATTATGAGTAACGGTCTGATCCGTCAGAACCGTTCCGTCCCGATATAACTTGAACTGATTGTTCTTAAGAATCGGCTCCGGATTATATTTCTAATAAGGCACTTTCCTATTTGTAATAAGTTTAACTTATTTGCTAACTCTTGGTGGAGTATCTTAACGGCTGAGTCGTGTCTTTCCTTATACTCGGTTTCGGCAAATGCTTGGCAACCTCCAGTTATGTGCTGGATTGCTTCTGATGTTCGACAGCCATATCTACATTGGTCATTTTCTATTAAGGGATCTCTGATAATAAACTTCCGATAGTTCTTCGTCGGAATAACCTGGTCTTGGATAGCTAATAAGAAGCCCTTCGGTTCTGGAAACATCTATCTTGAAATTAACCAGTAGTTCGACTCTGAGTTGTCGACATGTACAATTTATTACTATTATTATCATTATTAGGTATTATTTAATAAATTACATGTATATTATTCTTATTATTCCGTATTTTCGAAATTTTTTTCATTTGATAATTTGACTGACATAGATATCTGAAGGATCCTAAATAACAAGCACTGTAGTTTATGAACTGAAATTGGCGGATTTAAATTTTACCATTCCCAGTTTAAATCAATCCACTTGGGGGGTCTCAAGTTCCTAGATAATGAATTAATGTTGAAGACTGTGTTATGTAATGAATATGGATTTGAAAACCTAGATAGAATTAACATTTTGAAACAAATTTTACAAATTTACTAAGTATTCTAGGTAATTTAAACCATTCAAACGATAAGGTAAAATAACAGAACCAATAATAAATCTATCATTAATCACTGCCCATACGGTAATTTTAAATCATGTTGATAAGGCAGATTTTCGTCAGTATAAATATAATATGTTCATTATGTAAATTTATCATATCCCTTTTGGTAAAGCAACACTTATCGGTAAATATATTTTTTTTATGAAAATTTACATCATGTGTTCTCCGTCCATTAAAAAATCGATATCTCAATTCGAGGTCGAGGGGTAGAAGCTCTTTTACTATCTGGAGGTGAAATCGATGCGACAGTGGTTCTGTTAAAGTCCTATTTACTATATCTTTAAAAACTCTAAGTTTCAAACTTAAGTATCTAGTGCTCATACTGGGATTTTTTTCAACTCGCTCTAAAATTTCTTCCTTAATCTCCATTCATAATCAGTCGTTGCAGGAGCAAAACTATTGGTTTCTGTCCTTGGCAATAACCGTACACTAATATCATATCGGTCATTTCTGCGTTAGTCTGACGTCCAAGCACAGCGAAAAATTTAACAATTAAATAATGAAGATTTGTCGGATTGAACCATCTGACAAACTAATGACGATACTGATCACTGTTAGCTAGTAGCTATGTGAATTTTCATTGTTGTTGGCCCTTTGGCCCTTAAACGCGCATTACGATATAAATGTGTCAACAACGTAAGAAAATTAAATTTTTTGCATTATAAGAAAAACTTAATAGCTTTGTTACTATTATTTCTTTTTCCTTTTTTCCTTCCAGCAAGTGTAGCATATAATACTCCGTAAACAATTATTTATTACACAAGAACTAGACTGCAAATTCTGATCTAAAGTATACTACTTTGTCAAAACGTAACGATCAGTTAGATACTTGACGTGTTGAAAGCGTATTAATACATGCGTTAAAATATTTACAATATCAAAGTTGTAAGTCATCTTATATCTCAAGTGTACATTTTTTCTCTTATAGATATAAATAAAACAATTATGTTTAAAAATTCGTCATTGTATACATTTGGATAAAATCACATGTCATTGGGTAAAATAACATGGTATGCCATTTTATTCATATTTATTTTAATAATATATTGAGCCTGAATAATAGGTATTATTTGTTTAAATATGATTAGAGATTACAAAAGAAAAAGCATGCGTCGGTCGTGGAATCCATCACAATAAAAAAAAACAATTATAGAAATAGACTGCCTAAAACATCAATGTGTACTTAGCGAAGACGAGCTCCCAATAAAAATAAATCAATAAGGAGGACTAATAAAGGCATTTGTCATTACGAGCATATAAAATAGTTAAAGTAAACATTATTGCGTTCTCTGACTTATCAGTTAACAGAACGCAACAGAATATCATATAATTTCAAAACAATCAAAAATTGGCTGAATGCGATCGGATGAGTGGATTTAGAACTCGATATCTCATCATATCGCTGAGACGCCATGTCAGCAGCAAAGACGCAATCTTGCAACAAGATACAAATTACCAGAAAACGCTTCCAAAACAGAAATCTAATTTCAAAGGTGTATGGAATGTAGATGAAACAGTGTTATCTGTGGTCTAAAAACTACGCAACGTGTTTTTTACCAGGAATTGGGCTAATTTGGAGTGCAGAAATGGGACAGCCTACAACCATGGTTACTTATATGAACTCAGTCGGTAGTTATATTCCACCTACAGTCATAATTCCCAGAAAAAACTGCTGCTACACGGGAATTTTAAAAGGCTCTGGATCTCGTTGAGAAGTGCAAGGTAAATGATAACGTAGCTAGAGCAGAGCTGAAGGCTAGTGACAGCACCAGCGAGTAAAGTGCCAAGCTAATCCCTATGCCGGAGAGTAGGGGTGGGTAACTAAGGGCGTCACTGCATTTGAGCCAGGTAAAACACAGAAACTCTCCACGTTGTTGTGTGGATCTACCTTTCAGCTTACTTTGTCAGAAATTAAAAAAAAAATAAAACCAAGTTGCTTGGGGATCAAATAAAACTCTTATTAAACTTTTAATGATAGCCTTTATAAAACTAAAATTATACAAAATCATATATTCAATCAAGAGATCAAACCTTACACTGTCATGTGTAGATGTAGTTGCCTGTAGGCTAGTCAACAGGCGGTGACTAGTTCTATGCTGTAAGGTGAATAGTCGTAACATTCTATCCCGTAGTGAGGACAGCCGTAATTCTCACCGGTAGGGCGGATGGCAATTAACAATTCTGCCCGGTAGAAAGGATGTCAGTTAACAACTCTGCCCGGTAGGGAGGACCCCGATGTTTTTGAGTCTAGACTGATTCCTTCATTGGCATGTACAAACTGCTCAAAATTCTTGTCTCCTTGTTTATTCCAGTAAAAAACCCATAACTGCCAACCAGACAAAAGATACGGTACTCCAAAATTCAACCAAATATCAGGATAATTTACGTCTTTCCATCTCAAAATCCTAAAAATTTTCGCAAGTAAAAATTGAGATGGATGTCTGCAGCTATTTCGGCCGAATCAAACCAGAACAAAGTCAAAATCAAGGCAAAATGGCCTCCATTTATTACCATGGCCCAGCTTGCGCCTTAAACGATTTCCGTTAGGCGCGTTCAATTGCCATGTGTGAAAGAATTGACAGCTCAAAAAGAATGACACTGGGCAACAAAAGTCGGCTGATATGCCTTTGTTATCCCAGTAGTTATTGTTAAATTCGAGAAATACATATTAATACATTAATAGGAATTTCCTGCAACCCAATATACATACAATTCCATTCAAATGTAAATATAAATGGCAGGAAAAAAACGAGATCCATCTGAAATAAAAAAAGGTTGCAGTAATTTCAACATCGATAAAAAAATACCTAAGCACAATGTAGTGAAATACCAAAACAAGAAAAAATAATGGTCAACTTGAAAAATAAAATTAATTGAGACTGTATTTTATGAAATGCTTTTCTTCAAAGAATCCCTGGGACATACTTAAGGGAAATGATACTGTGTTACCCATAACACCAATATTTGCAAAAAAAGAAAGTTAAATTAATTGAATTAACCATAGTGAACTTAAGCGAAAAATTGAACCGTGACACTGCATTAAGGAGTTGACAGATGGGGCATTATTGGGAATCCTAGGAATAGCACAAGTGTCGGATTAGATGATAAAGATGGATGCAACATTTCAAAGAATATGAAAACACTGAAGTGTCAATTTTTGCAAAACAGTGCGGTATGGTAATATTATGTTTTCCGCCTCACTGTACCCATCGTCTGAAGCCGCTAGAAGTGGTATATCATTTTAGGTTGGGTTCCCCTAATTGTGCGTTGATGTGTGAAAAACTGAACAATTGGATAATCTGATATCAACTTAACTATGCTAAATGAATTCGGGATCACTTTTTATTTCCAGCCTAAATTACAACGAGCTTGGTTCTTCCATTAGAATTAACGCTTGTCTACATAATTATTTATCTTCCTTCAAAATGAGGGGTCTCTTGACATGTCATAAAATTTTTCACCCTTTTTTCTATAATCTGAATTTCCGTCATCCGGAATACATATTCGGATTATTCTTGTCGAGCCGTTGTAATGCGTGCCTAGGATCCATATTACGTCACTGGGTTCCAGAAATCTGTTTTATGTTCCTAAAATCTCTGATTGGCTTACGTGAAGTTCGGTTGCAATTTGTGACAAAATTTCTGAAGTGTGCAAGCGAGTTTCTTGATGGTTCGGTTTTTTCATAAATTTTTTTTGTTCGAAATTTAAAAAAAATACTACCGGAAAATTTGGCGAAATTCGCATTTTGGTTTAAGTTATTTTTAATACCTTTCTTTGGACATTATATTTTTTTACGATTTATCCATTCGCTAATTTCTGGTATTATCATGGTAACATAATCGATAGTTTTGACTTGAAATTTTTTTCCAAAAAATATTCAAAATTTTGGAACATATAAAATATTTTTATGTCCTCGATCGTTCTTCGCTATTTATGTTATTAAATATCAATTCTTATCTGACTGACAGTTATTTAAGCAAATGAAAATATGGAAACTTTTATCTGATCAAAAGATATATTCGTTTGGGTCTCGGCGCTGCGTAGCAGTGACGCTAGTGCGTTTTCGAATATTACTAGCTCAATATTTTTCATTTCTTATCAATCTTGTTTTCACAACATTTACAGTAACTGATTTTTTGGAAAAAAGTGGTAAGTTCACCTTGTAAGCTTGATCTGTATGAGTTTTTTTTCAGTGCCACCAATGCCGCCACATGGCCCTTTACCGTGTGAAGTGATAAAAAAAAGAGTTAGCGTTATACCGGTGGAATACGTTGTTTGAGTAATTTAAAAGGAAAATTATCCAGATCCTTTAAAATGAGTGTCTAATGCAGACTTTTGTCCATTTTTTCCCTGTACGCCGTCTGAGAAATATGACATTTTTTATTCTCTGTGAACGAAACCTTCTTTTCAAATAGGTGATCAATTTACTATTGAATTAATGTATTGAATTTGCATCGTAATGTACGTACATCTTTTGATATCAGTACATAACTTAGATTTTTTACCTTGTTATTTTAAACGACGTAAAGGTGCAATGTTGCTTGAACCGTTGACTAAGGTAGTTTTCAGTAAATTCTAAAGTAATGATGAAATCTCCCGTATTCACTTTTTTTTATGTTATAGAAATAAGCACTTTGTGTCATCGCCAAAAATCATGCTTCGCCACTGCGGCTAAATCATAGGTACTGATATTGGGAATTAATAGTGTATTGGATGATTCCTTTGCATTTTTATTATCATTGAAAAAGATTTGTTTCTACTCGTACAATCCTTATATTTAATTTTATATGCTATCAAATTATATAGAACTCTAAACTCTCGTACATAATTTCCTGATTATATTCCTCGTTAAACCGAGAGATATCCAATTCCCAAAGGCACTCCAAACAATAATTATTGTTAAATTTCCCTGTCATTATACCTTTGCTTGTGTCCGCTAATGCATAAGAACTCATTATATTACCACTAATAATGCTCGTATCAAGTGTTTGCCTGCAGTTCTACTGCAAACTTTCGGTAATATAGTTGCAGCATAAATACTTGATTCGCATTATGCACAAGTTGTGAGATAATTTTCTTAACAAAACATATAGAATAATTAAAATTTGATTTTAAAACAACTCTATATATTTTAGTGGCGGAGGAATATTTTTTTCTTTATCATGTCCACTCCATGAGTTATTATCGATAATTAAAAAATAACTTTTTGTATTTTTAAGTATGAAAAGGAAAGTCTATACAATTGTGATGGGTAGATTCACAAAAACTTTAATTGATCTAGAACTGCTGGATTTTGGTAACATACAGCACGATAATGTTATTTAAATAAAATATGCGATATCGATAAGGTAGTAAAATGCCATTTAATTTATTAAAAATACAAGTTGTGACCATAGATAAAATATTTATAGATCCACAAAGTTTTATCCCAAAAACGGCAAATTTACGACAATAAAATGTACCTAAACATCGTAGATCAGATGTCGGCATGCGCACTACAAAATGATCAGGTGATCATCGACAGGACCGAACTTCGAAAATCTATTTAGTTAGTTAAATTAGTCATAAATGGTGTCTAAATCAAGCAAGTTATCAAAGTTTCAACCATGGTTGCAATCTTTAGTAAAAAAGTCGGTGTCATGTAACTTTCTTGTTCTGGGAGTCATATCATATGGGCACAAATAATATCTGAAGCAGAAGGGAATAGTCCGATCTGTGTCTACCGATGAGAGTTAGTTTAGTCATTTCTTATACTGTGAAAGTAAAATTGTAAAGAAAATGTATCTTACTATTTCTCTAATCTATTTTTTCCGTCTGTGTGCCTCAACTTTCTTGTTGTAGGGTGGAAGTGAATAATTAACATTTTTAAGGTCCGGCAATTCATTCTCTAATTATTAAAAAATAATGACCTTCTTTTCCTTATCTTTTTTTTTTTCATTTTTTAAGAAAATATTGATAAGAAATGGGTTTGTCAACGGATATGCAGGATTTAAAAATAATTTTATATAATAATATTTTTCTGCCGCATTAATTTTTTCGACGAAATGATGAAAATGTTATTTGAAATAAAATAAGTGAACAAGGTCATTGCTGGGGGTGAATGAAAAAATATACCAACAAAAGAAATTCACATTTGTCTAACTTAATTCGTAATATTTTGCTTTTGTTAACATATTAATGAATTTTTTATTTGACGATGTCAAAGTGGGGATTACCATGACAACATGAATCATGACAATTTCATACATAACTAATCTGAATTTACTTCCAAAACTAGTATTAATAATGAACAACGCTTTTTAATGGCATGTCCTCAATCTTCAGACATACAAAATAATAAATCATAGAATGGCTGCAGAACAAAAAAAAAACGTGTGAGCTGGGTGGAAACATCGGTTAAATATAAGGTGGATGAAGTTATGCAAGAGTATGGACATTGTGCAAATTAGCATCTGGAAAAAAGTCGTTGGCAATTTGAAAAAATAATTCAAACAGAGCTTAGAAATTATAGAGTCAATAGCGGATTCTGGCTAAAATATAAAACTTGTACTGAAATATTTTATGTATATAACAAAATAATAATGCATTATAATTATTGTAAGTTATATATGTATATTTTAAAATATTCCAACTTCATTTTGAGGATGTATGTTTTTATTTATGTAAGTAATGTTAGATGGAGAAATTGTATCATTTCTTGACATATTGATGAATGTACTTTTTTTCATATGATAGAATTAACTATTCTATGGTTTGGTGCGAATTTTCAAATTTTTTTAAAGAATTGATTGCTTAAAAGTTCAGTTTATCTTTTGGTAATCATTTAGAAAGGGCTAAAAATATATCTTACTACATGTTTTGGAAATTTAATGTTATACGAAAACACTATAAATCCAAAAATGTTGTAAAACAACACTATTTTTTACCCTATAGAGAACAAGGAAAATAAAACAAATAAAATATGTACACATTCCATTATATTAAATAAAAATACAAAAACAAATAAAATAAATCACTTAAAACGCTATAAATCCGTTTAAATCGCAGGCAACTCACAAAGCAAAAATAAACACAAAAATGGCGTTGAGTCGATACTGTGCTGTTTACGGATGGCACTACGAAAACAACCGATCGATAATAGGAAGTCGCTTATGCACATGCCTTTATCTGATCAACGTCTAAAAATATGACTGGCGCCCGATGTGCAGAAACGCATTTTTTCGCCCATGGTTTGCCATTTTTTGGCTTTAGTAGCCGACAAGAGTAGGGGTACATAGTAGAGGTCAGTGGTTGTGACTATAAAATAACGAGACTGATACTTTTACTATGTACTATGTAGCGTGAAATCTTCTTTTTCGAATGTGGCGCCTCCCGTATCAGTGGACAAATCAATCTGGGTAGCTATTCTGGTTCTTCATAGGAAGTGATCATTCTCTTGAGAGAATAGGGACAATTCCATCCCACGGTTATTCTCTTGGTGGTGTATTACCGTATTTTCGGACGATATGATGGGAGATCGGAAACGAAATCTAGTAATCTATGTTGCCAAACGTCTATAGTGTATGTAACCATATAAATAGTGAATTTAACCCTAAAAAATAATATAAATATGGACTTAACCCTAGTTAGCAAGAAAATGTTCGAATTTAAAATAAATATAATTAGAATTTTTCATCTATTTAATATTCTTATTTAGAGGAAAGAATTAAAAAAGGAGTTTTATAGAGAAAAAATAAATATGTAAAAGCACAGATCGAAATATTTTATTGGAAAAATATCCGTAATCCGTGAAATTAGTATCACCTTCAAAGATGTAAAGAATATCATGCGAAATAAAATTAACATTTTCATTTCCTAAAACACAAATTTAATTTTTCTACTAGGTTGGCAAAAGAAAAATTTTTCTTATTTTTGTAAAAATGTTATTTTTTATACTCCCTATAAATATCAGAAAATTAATATACAAAGTAAGAAAACAAACTGAAATAAAAAAATGTATTTCATCAATAAAATAGATTTTGCATATTTGAAATATATACATAATATTCGGCTAATAATAAAATTATTAATTTTCCATAAAGTAGTTAATAATAATGTGTTATTGGATCTGTCTTGCTTCTTGTAGATCAGGGTGTATCTTTTGTTCTTGATGAACATTTCCCATATTAAAAAATTATTATCTATCCATCTTTTGGAAAACGTCTAAATCTGTTCTTCAAGAAACCAAAACATCTTTCAACGGTACTTCGCAGTGAACAGACATCTATTAAATCTTTTCTCTGGTGTCCATACTTGTGAAACGTCTTTCAAAGGCCATGGCCTTAAAATAACCCTGAAAAAGTTAAATTTGGTTCACTTTTCTGTATATATTTAAACATATTCTTTATTAATAACAAATTATCAGTTTATCATACAATTAATTTACCTGAATCTCTAATGAGGAAGAATAAATCTTCTGGTTTCTTCTAGAAATCATTTCCATTATATTGGAAATGTTAGATTCATTCCAAATATAGGAATTATGGGTACTACTAGGAAATTTAGCATTCATATTCATGATATATAAAGTCTCATTACAAATTTTGGGTCATCTGTAACTGATCTTGAAATTGCAACGTGAGTGCCGTCAATGTACCCTATAATACTAGGGGAAATTATGTTTAGTATAAAAAATAAAACATTATATAATCTCGTAAATTTCAAAATTAATCTTACATATTACCTATTTAACACGTTTAATTATTTCTCAAAATTAACCGTCAAAAGACAAACAATAGTGTCATTGTTGTTATTATTGTGAAGTAATCTTTGTTTTTCTCTGGATTAAATTTATTTTATATAACTTAACAACCAAGTAATATGCACCAAGCCATCAGTCAAATATTTAGGTGTAAATATAGACCACAAAATTATCTTAAATTGGCATTTTGGAACTGTTAAACAAAAATGTATACAAAGGGCCAAATACTTTAGGAGTCTAATATACAAAGCAAAAGGCATATCAAGAAAAACAACTCATATATACAAAGCAATATACTCACTTTAATAGGAATACATACCTCCTACATACAGTAATTGCAGGAAGCCATCACTCATAAAACTTGAAACGGTAGAAACCACTGTTCTATGTAGTATGACTAAAATCCATCGTTCTAGCTATCCACCAATCAATTATTTTATGAAGTCACTAAACATCCAGCCGATTATTGCAAGACTTCCTGTCCTGACAACTAGGTTTGAAAGAAAACCTGAAACTTGACCGGTGATAGAGGAACTGTGTACGACCAGGGGCCGGAACCATAGGCCAGCCAGAAGACCTCCATTAATGATACTGTTCAACCTTTAATATACTTTTTTATTATTTTTATTCTGAACGACCTCGTTTATTAGCCTGTAGGGTTCAAATTTATATGTCCTAATAAATTATAATCATAATAATATTTATTTAATTGTGGTGTAGTATAGTGTTTAACACAGCGTAAGGAAGTAAAATGTTGCATTTACCATTATTTGAATATAAAATTTAATGTTACTTATTTAAATAAAAGTTTTAAATATCTTACAAATTGTTACTTCTCAAATTTTTTATAAGTTGTGATGATGAAAACAATTATGTTACACTTAACTGTTTCAAAGTAAGATACTCGACTGTTTGGGGATATAGGAACACAAGTGTTTATATTAAATCCATAATTAGAACTAGCCGTAGGAAAACAATTTTTAAACAGCACGCTCATACTATTGAGATATGAACAGAATTTAGTGTAATAATTTTGTATGTCTATAATCTCAAATTTACTTGAAATTTGCGAAACATTCAACTTTCTAAGGATATTTTAATTAGAAAATACTGAAAATAACGAGGTATTACCTAATTAACATTTCAACTGTTTTTTCAAAAAATAAAACGTTTTGAAGAAACGGTTCGTCAACATCTTGCTTTTTTTAATGACTAGTTATTTTTAACAACCAAAAATATAATAAAAATTTTTAATCTATTTTTACGACTGACCAATAGTATGGCAGACATTCACACATAACAAGCAATTGACACGAATTGGATAAGTTGGGTAAGGTTATAACGTAATACTGTCATTTTATCTCTTTCTACCATTCGTTTCGTTCAACTACTTATGTCGATGAAATTTCGGAAAGGTATGCAAATTGCTTCAAACCTTGTCAGTGGGAAGTAAACGATTAGGTTTAGTCGTTATAATTTTTCAGTGGCGACAGCGTATTCACTGTTATTATAACTTCACTTTACCCAAAATGGCGCATAGCATGGTCCGGACATTTTCTGTTTATTTAACGATCAGTACATATACTTGATATGTGCGTGTGTATTACAGTATTCTCGGACGATATGATGAGAAACCGGAAACGAAATCTAGTAAGCTATGTTACCAAACGTCTATAGTGTATGTAACCATATAAATAGTGAATTTAACCCTAAAAAATAATATAAATATGGACTTAACCCTAGTTAGCAAGAAAATTTTCGAATTTAAAAGAAATATAATTAAAATTTTTCATTTTTAATATTCTTAATGAGAGGCAAGAATTAAAAAAGGAGTTTTATAGAGAAAAAAGTAAATATGTAAAAACACAGATCGAAATATTTTATTGGAAAAATAACCGTTATCCGTGAAATTAGGATCACCTTCAAAGATGTAAAGGATATCATGCGAAATAAAATTAACATTTTCATTTCCTAAAACACAAATTTAGTTTTTCTACTAGGTTAGGAAAAGAAAAATCTTCCTTATTTTTGTAAAAATGTTATTTTTTATACTCCACATAAATATCAGAGAATGAATATACAAAGTAAGTAAACAAACTGAAATCAAAAAATTTATTTCATCAATAAAATACATTTTGCATACTTGAAATATATACATAATATTCGGCTAATAGTAAAATTATTAATTTTCCATAAAGTAGTTAATAATAATGTGTTATTGGATCTGTCTTGCTTCTTGTAGATCAGGGTGTATCTTTTGTTCTTGATGAACATTTCCCATATTAAAAAATTATTATCTATCCATCTTTTGGAAAACGTCTAAATCTGTTCTTCAAGAAACCAAAACATCTTGCAACGGTACTCCGCAGTAAACAGACATCTATTAAATCTTTTCTCTGGTGTCCATACTTGTGAAACGTCTTTCAAAGGCCATGGCCTTAAAATAACCCTGAAAAAGTTAAATTTGGTTCACTTTTCTGTATATATTTAAACATATTCTAAATTAATAACTAATTATCAGTTTATCGTACAATTAATTTACCTGAATCTCTAATGAGGAAGAATAAATCTTCTGGGTTTCTTCTAGAAATCATTTCCATTTTATTGGAAATGTTAGACTCATTCCAAATATAGGAATTATGGGTACTAGTAGGAAATTTAGCATTCATAATTATGATATATACAGTCTCATCACAAATTTTGGGTCATCTGTTACTATCTTGAAATTCCAACATGAGTGCCCTCAATGTACTCTATAATAGTAGGGAAATTATGTTTAGTATAAAAAATAAAACATTATATAATCTCGTAAATTTCAAAATCATCTTACATATTACCTATTTAACACCAGTTTTAATTTTATCTTAAAAAATAAAATTACTTATCAAGTTTAAGTTTGCAAAATACGTATTACTTCTAGTATTTTATAATTTAGGATTTAACAGAAAATTACCCAGTTCGACAAGTTCATAATTCATTTAAATTTTTTAGCAATTAGATCCACTCTGAAATAGCATCTTCTCTATATAAAGCATCTGGATTTTTCTTCTGCAATACTCCAACTGACTAATTCCAGAAATATATTCAACTCAGTAATTTTATGGTAACTGCCAGTCGCAAAAAATCTACAAAGCCGCAAATATTAATATTTTAATAAAATTATATTAATATGGGTACGTAAATGTAAAAAGGAAAATTAATATTAGCTTAATATCCTCCAATTTTTTTAACAGTAAGTAAAGCAGGTAATATATTACAAATATGTATAATCCAATCAAATAAAAAACATTAATGACTTACTGATCTCGCATATGTAAAGTTTATAGTTGCCAAATATTACCATGGCTTCTGGCAAAGGTGATGTTGCTTTGTTTCAAGCCCTGGGAATTCTAGAAATTTTTTTAGTACAAGATATCTTCGCAGATCTTTACCAAGCCGTTAAAATAAATTAAACGAAGTACAATCCGCCAAGTTTCACAAATACTTATCTAAACAGCTAAACAGCCCTGTGAATTCCGAATCATTTAAATCTCCCAATTGACGCAACCGTGGCAGAAATCGACGATTATAATTTGCCATTTGTTTTTCCATTAATCTGACATCCTTTGGTCCATCATGGTTCCAAATTACTTCTTCAATACCCATTTTATATATGTATATTTGCGAAAAATTTTTTTTTTATAAAAATTACAATACTTTCAAAACAATCATGAATTTTCTTCCACTTTTATAACCTAAAAATATCGCATAATAACGGGAATGATAGTATAGCTCTCTCAAAATCTCGCCGTTTTCTTGGTTCGGACCAGTATAACAAGTTCTCTCAAGACTTGATAGATGTGACAATCGCTTAAAATTACCAGAATACGATTCCATACTTTTTCGTGAGAACCACGCCCACTTTCCATCAAGATGATCGTTTTCTCGAGAACGAGAATAGCTACCCTGGCCGCGGTCTTCGATTGTAAAGGGTATCCCAAAATTTGCCGCCATTTGTGTCAGTCAAAAAAAAAATCAGTTTGACAGCTTACAGTTTAAAGTCAGTAAAATGGAGCAGTACACGACAGAACAACGCATTTTCATTGCTGAATAATATTTCAAATAGCAAATATGGTTGAAATATTAATTTAACTTCATTAACTGTGAAGAGAGTAATTGAAAAATTCAGGGAGACTGGATTAATTGGTGAGACTAAACATACTGGCCGTCCAATAACAAGCCGTTGAAATGTAAATATTGAAGCAGTGCTTGAGAATGTTAGTAAAAGTCCAGGACCATCAATTCGGCGTCGTGGACAAGAATTGTAAATTTCAGGAAGCTCTCTACAGCGTATAAGACCCACTAAAGATTTGGAACTTTGGTGTAGAGGTGACGTCATTTTGACGTATCACCTTTTAATATTTTATTAAATTCCTAGAGTTAGTTTTAATTAAAAGTGTTAATAGTTATATAAAGACACTGTATTATCAAGAATATTTCGTTTTTCTAAATGCTCTTAGGTGACTTCACGATGTTCAGTCTGTGCAGGTAATCCCAGAATCCGCCTTAACGAAAATCGTAGCTTGTGATTAAGTCGTACGTTTTAAAGTCTACGTTTCATTTGTATTGTCACTAACTGTTTTGCCAAGTTTACTATAAAGTCACATTTTCTAAGACAGTTGTTTTATATAATTGATACAGAATGTGTGAGTTAACTGCAATAATGTACAAAATTCAAAAAAAAAAAAATGGCTTTGGGCCATCTTTGCGTTTTACCAATCGAACTATGTTTTGAGCACTTTTGATCCATCGCATAAACGCCTTTTTTAGTTTGATTATAATACGAGATCATCTCGGGCTTATAGTTTTTAGGATCCACATTATCGTCATGATGCAGCGAAGATACCTTTATAACTGCTTTCCCTTTCCCTGTCACATTGGAGACTAATATCATGCCTTTTGTGAATTCATAAATAGAATAACCTACTGCTCTATGTTTGTTTGGCAGAAATTCTAGTGGAATTTCTTTCTTACTCTTTCAAAAGATACCAACAAATGTTAGACAATTCGTTTTCAATAAATTGACAAGTTCAATTGAATTAAACCAATTGTCTGCTATAACATTGCGATTTGTATGAAATAAAGACTCGGATAAACGCAGAACTTCATGGGTCGAAACTGACTGACAGTTCTTTAGGAAAGCGTGAAATATTTGGGATATCGGAGCTGGATGATTGTATTTCCTTCTGTCGTTTGTGGTATTCTAGTCATCAAATCGAAGACTGATTAATATTATTGCAACCCTTTTTTGATTTATCAATTTATCAAATAACAATAATCCAAAAAATGCTTCCATTTCAATATTCGAAGGTTGTCAATAATATCAGTGTATATCAGGCGCGGATCCAAGGGGGGGGGGCGGTGGGGGCGATCGCTCCCCCCAAGAGCCTTGAGCTCAGGAAAATAGATCCGGTTTTGCCTCTTTTACTATAGTTTATTCAAGAACTAGAGAGAGTAAAAAATCATTTTTTATCCTTTTTTTTCTTCGCAAACTACCTGGGTTCTTTAGTCCTGTGTCTTTGGCAAAATCTGTTAGACGCATATTTTTCGTAGGAATGGGTTAGAAAATTTATAATCAAAAACACCGATCTATAATAATGGCCTATTTGGGTTGGATAACAATAGATATTTGGAAGTGTAAAGTGTTAAAAAGGATTTTAATCCTTGTCATAGGCGTCGAAAGGAGGTTTATTTTATCACTAAGTATTTATGGCATAGAATATTATTTCGGTAATAAACTTAAAATAAAAAGTTTTTTTAATATTATTTTATTTCTTATGATTTCTTAATAATTCACATACATTAGAAAATATAGATAATTTTGACATATTTAACACAAATCATAATTGTATTTTGATTATTTTTAATTATGGCATAGAAACCGTTTTAGTCACATTCAGATTAAAACGTAGGTTTTTCTCTCAAAAAATTCTAAGTTATAATTTATAAAAACTTACAAAATACCCATTGTGAAAAATACAAGAAGTTAAACATATAGAAAAAAATAAATTCGTCCATATAATATTAAAATTTTTTTGGGCTCTCGGTCATAATTAATTAAAAACATTTTTAGGATATTTGACGTTTCAGTTCATTTATTTCTTAAACTATCTGCAGAATTACAATTAAACACTAAAAAGGGATTTAGATATGATTAATTTTTATATGTTACAGAAATTTAAATAATAAATTGTGTTTACGCTGGTAAACATTAAGTATCGAATTCGTAATCAAAGTCAGTGAAACTATCTTCACTCAAATTAATTATAATTGGTTCCTTTATCTCACTGATCGAGTTTCCACATTTTCTTTTATTCTTTTATTATATGGATTTTTCCCAATTTTCTGCAGTAACTTTATTTAAAAAAATCTTTCAAAAGTTCAGTTAAATTACTAATTTGGTAAGTACCTTTTACTTGAGGGAGATATGTTCTTCTCCAACGGACATTTTCCGGACGATCTATAAGAACGAATGGTTTTTCCCAGCAAAAATTAAGTTCTATGAGCAATTTCTAGAGCTCAGTTCTTTTAATTTCAGGAAAATCCCGATCTTCATTGATTTTAGTTAGAATTTTGTCGACGGTTGGGATCTGCTTCTCATAATAAAATGTATATACAACTCCTTTTATTGCAGTTTATATCTCTTCTTCCAACGAGGTTTTCCGTCAGCCTGTAATTGAATTTGGCATGGGAATACTGACAATTTCAGTCATTTTTTTCTCCTTCAGTATTCGGTACATAGCAGATTTTCCAAATACTGTCATGTTGGAACAAATGTCAAGAGATCTTTTAACATTATTATCTAGATATTGATGTCTTAAGGCATCATAAACATTCATCCTAATAAGTTTTTCGTTGAGGAAAAAATGCCCTGGTTTAACGATTTTGGAACAAATATAGATGTGGAAGCCATATCTTTTGGCCACATTGAAAGGTGTACTTTGCTTACTGACGGAAATTAAATTGAACTATCAGAAATTTTATTGTTGCAGTAAATTTATAAAAGCTTATAATATTTAAATATAATTAAATATAACTAGACTTGCGGCAGTCCTCAGTTACCTGCGGTACTGGAGCAGGTACATTGGAGGTTTCGGTATCAGTTTTATTACTCTCTCTAGTTCTTGAATAGAGTATAGGAATGTGTTTGCTTGCGATCGCCCCTCCCCTTCCCAAGAGCTTTGAGTTCAGGAAAATAGAACTGACTCTGCATTTTATACTAGGAATGTGTATGTTGCTCGCATCCTCTCCCCCTGTCGGCAACTTGTTTTTCTTGTGATCGCCCCCCCCTCTCCAAGAGCTTCAAATTTAGAAAAGTAGACCCAACCCTGCCTTTTACACTAGAAATGGGAATGTTGCTGGTGTCTAAACCCCCCCCCCCCCCGTCGACAACTTGCTTTCGCTTGCCATACTTTTGTGACATCACCGCCCCCCCCCCCCCAAAGAGAGAGGCTGGATCCGCCCCTGGTGTATATACTCCACAAAATCTAAATGGCCATTGAGAGATTTGTACTATTTGGGCTTTTTTAAATAGGCATGGTGTCGTGTATTGATTTAAATAATTTTTTCATTTTATTATAATTTTTTTATGAACCTCTACAATTAAAGGTAGAAAAAAAAAAACGAAACGTCAAATGAGGTTTTAATTTAATTTCCTTAGTCTTTATTTTAACAATAAATATGTAAAATATATATTTACAAAAAACATTTAAAATGAATCTGGAAGGGATATCATGTGTTTTAAAGAGCATATATGAACCATACAAATATACAAAGAAGACTTAAAGTCAGGAATTAATTCATTATTTAAAACCAGCTGGGTTTTTTGAAAAATTACTCGGACACGTCGACTTCATTTTTTTTGGTACGACTTTTTTCCAGTATATTAAATTTTACAGGATGGTTTGAAAGAAACTGTGGTATAATCGATCCCAAGTTTTTGTATACTCCCTGCAAAATTCTGAACATTTTTTCCATTATATGGCGATAGTTAAAACATGAAGTGAAATGCAATAATTATTTAGAAGCATAATTGATTCAATGACCTGTTTCTTTGTCGTATTTTGTCGAATTGTCATTTTGTGTTAATTTTAACTTAAAATAAAATTACTGAGGCACAGAGGGTAGAAGTTCTTATGATGATAGGATATGACGATTTCAAGAAAAAATATCCAAATCTTCTGCCACTTTCACAATCGACAGTGAATAAGATTGAACAGAAATTTCACCGCCTTGGTCATGATGCTTCAAAGTGGTCGACCAGCACTAGTCATAACAAAATGCAAACGTAACATATTATTAAGTGTCCAAAATAATTATCATATTAACTGTAAGAAGACAATTACACACTTGGATAGTATGAAAACAATGGTATTAAAAATATTGCATATTAAAATACTATACTACAATAAATGCGTTTTCAGGATCTAATTTTTATTAAAAATATGCTGCTTAATTTTGATCTCAACACACAAATTGAACGATAGAAGGACACACTCACTAAAGACGAGAAGTAAATGTGTGGGCTGGAATCTTGTATAATATCAATATAGGGTCGATATTTTTGACGAAAATTTATCTAGTGAAAGATATTTACATCATATTCCTGTTCTTTCGACTGTGCTCCTGAAGAAGATAATTCGGATTTAATCTATCATCGCTACCCGCTACATTACACAACAGAAGTTCGTTTTTTTATGTTTTCGCAAACATGTGGATTGGAAGAAGAGGACGTATTAAGTGATCACCGAGGTCTCCAGACTTAAATCCTTTTGACTTCTTTTTATGGGGGTTACATTTAAGGCAAATGACATAGAAGACTTAAGGAGCTGGGTTATTCAAAATATATGATTGATTACTATGGAAATAGCAGTAAATGTTTGGAATGAATTTATAAATCGCTTAGGTTTCCGTTAATTAACCAACGGGAGGCATTTTCAACATTACACAAAATGATAAATTAACTATTGTTACTATTCTATTTCGTGTTTTAACTGTCGATAAATCGGAAGAAGTCATATTTAAGTATAGGACATGAAATAAAAAGATGTTCAGAGTTTTGCAGGGAGTCTAAAAGTGCAGAAGAAGCTGAAGGTCACAGCACAGCTTCTTTCGAGGCACCGTGTTTGATTTAATATATTACAAAAAATTCGTCGTGTGCAAAAAAAAATGAATTTATTACACACTCTTATTCTCGTTGTATAAATATCTTCATATAAGAAATATCCTTTAAAACAAGTCTTCATTTTTCGAAAAAGATACTTGCAGATCGATATTTACGAAAAATGTATGTATGGCATCATTGTCAGGATTTAAAAAAGAAAAAAAATCGTATACACAAATAAAATTATTGTATTTGTTATAAATGTAACTCAACAAGCAAATTAAAAAACTAGCCACATCCTGTAATTTTACAAATTTTGTTGCCTATAAGTGTCATATGGCTCTTTTTATAATTATATCTCTTTACCAGACCCAAAGATGAGGTTAACTCTTTGATATGTATTGATACCCGTAAATCTTATTTTTTAAAGTATTTTAACAATTTAAATCTGGTTTTGCTACGACTAGGTCAGTCTTAAAATATGAGGTTGTTTGTTATTTATTTTAAATGTAGAAATAATTCTAAACTCAACTTGATTGTATCAACTTTAAATGGGTGCAAAAGAGCATAAAAATTATTCTTAAAAAAACTAACATTTTTATTTACAATTCAGTCTTTTTAAAATTAGTAATACTATTTTTCCTCATTGTGTCTTTTGCTTTTGTTCGCTTTTTCTTAGAGAACCAATTATTTTTGAAAATAATAAGTAAGAAAAATACAATATTGCAAAGAAGGATCCTAGTAAGAATAAAATAACGTCAACGGAATAAAATTGATACCAAGGCATCTTTAATCCAACAACTTTAAGATGCTCAGCGCCTTTGTGTCGGATAACGTATTCTATCCAATAAATAGCTGTATCCATTGGCTTCATGGGCCTGTCATGGAATAACTGCTGTATCTTCTTTGCGTTGTTTCTATACTTTGGATTATACAATATTTCTTCTAAAGCTTTCGTAAGAGTTGCTTCGGTTTCACCATTGAGGGATAATTTTAATGCATAACCTTTTTGAACAGCTTGGTAGGCATTGTTGAATTGATCAAAAAATAGTGGAAACACTAAAGCAGGGACTCCATTATAAGCGGTTTCTACAATGCTCCCATATCCCCCGTGCGTTATGAATAGTTTGATATTGGGATGAGCTAAAATAAAGTTTAATTAGTAAAAATGTTCTATAAAATTAAATAAATATTGCGCCATTTAAATTTAACTACAATTTTATATTAATAAAAAAAAATGGATCGCTTATCGTCCACTTTATTTCCTGTGATAATATAGGACAAAATACTAAATAAATATTTAGTTATTATGAATCTTAAATCACTTAAAAGAAAATTTAAGAACTTTAATAAAAAGGACATGAAAATAAGAAACCCTTTTTTTATCGGTGCATATTCATTTTAAGGGGGTAAAAACTGACCGTAAAGTTTTACTTTAGAAACAGTTTTTTTACGTATCTGAAGTTCTAAATAAGATATCTTTACAAAACAAAGTGTAAAACACTTATTATTCGATGTGAAATAAAGGTAAGCTAGCAGTTCATTCACGTTTAAAAATAATATAAATAAATAGATTTCTTTGAGAATAATTTTTTTATATAAAAATAACACAATTCTTTTTTTTTTGTATATCACGTTCTAATCGATACATCTTCATAAAACAAAATGAAAATTACTTGTCATTTGAAACGAAGTAAAATTATGTTGGTTGTATCCTCACGGACATGATCCCTTATTTTTGATAATAATAAAAAAGATTGTCATTATTGTATAACTAGCAGTCCTTCATACTGCAATATGTTCTGTAAAATATTGTTATGTGTAAATAAATAATATTTAGCCTGTGTATGCATATATAAATTTATAAATTATTATAATATTTTATTAATTACAACAAAAATAATTAGTTAATAGATGTAGTTGACGTTTTATAAATTCAAGTCGATATAAGCATATAATTTAATTTAAAAACATATCTTAGGTCTTTCCTTAATTTGCAAGATAATTTGTGGGGGGGGGGCGCACATACTTTTAGTTACATCTCTGTTCCTGGTTAGAGATAGATATTAAACAATATGGATTCATTTTCTTCCTTACATTCTCAAAGATGAGATGTTAGGCTTTTCAAAAATACTTTGATACTGTGTGATCACAGCTATCACTTAATCATATTATGAGCTTGAAAAACGCCAGTAGCAAAAAGGTGATTTTTAGTTGTATCGCGTGAATTTTAGGCGTTTTTTCCACACATTTTTAAGGCTAGATAAAACGAGCTAAAAGATGATAACACAGAAAAATTTCTATTTATAAAAAAAAAGATTTCAGTTTATGATTTGATATGATTTTTTTATTTAATAAATGTTAAGTATCGTGTGAACCAACAACCGATCTTTTGAACAATTCGTTATAAATTAAAAGTAAATACTTAACTATCAGAAAGAATTTCATATCTTAATACTATATAAATAAACAATTAGACTAGATAAGTATGTTACAAATATTATAAAGTTATTTGGCATCGAATTCTTTGATAATAATAATCTGAAATGATACAAAATCTTTCAAGATTAATATTTCAATAACATGTGAATTCTCAAGTTTTTTACAAATATTGCAAACTATAGAGCCATTAGTTTTTGATGCATTTATATAAGCTTTTCACATAAATCATCATAACTAGGATAACTCCCAAATTTGATCACAATCAACCAACAGAGAGGGCAAAATTTTGATAGAGTTACGGCATAAATGATCATCTACTCAACCCTAAAAAGCAAATACAACAAATCCCTGATCCTAGTGTTTAACAAAAAATGTTGAAAGAGCTGACAGATTACCGAATAGACCATTATTAAATAAATATATGAAAACGCCGTAGGTTGGGTCAGGATACGCAAAGATACCCATAAATTCCTAATACGCAGAAGAGTTTGGAATAGAAACACCATTTCTACCAAATTATTTACAAATTCACTTCAGTACACTTAAAACGAATTAGGCTTGAATGTCAATGGAGAAATCCTGTGTTATTTGAGATTGTGGATGACATAGTCTTCATATCTGATTGCATCCATAAAGCCAGCAAAAAGGGGTGGAAATACCAAATACTTCTTCTCCACAGGTGAACATGAAGTTGAACATTTTACAGATTTAACTAGTGATAAAATCCATGAAAAACAAGTCGAGGAACTTAAAGCGATAAAATATACATTAGCAGAGACAATCAAATGTCAGAATTCACCAGAAGGATTATATTAGCCCAGGCAGCAGTGAGTGACAAGAACGAGGAACGATAGATGGACCTAAAGGATAATTGAATGGAGATTATGATAAGATGCCTTTCAAAGTAGGGACCGCACCCTCCTCCCCCATAAGGAAAGTATATGTTAATTTGGGGCGTATTTATACAAAGTAGATAAAGCTGTACAAGGTTGAAAGAAACAGGAATAAACAATTTTTTTTATATAAACCGAAGTCGTAGAGTTAATTTAGAGTTTAATCTCTGAAGACCAAATTCCGAAATTCCACGTCCCTAGTGTCACCCCAAAATTGGGCGTGGCAATGTGGTAGAGGTGCCGGGTACTCTGAAACTTTGTAAGCAGGAGTAGAATAGGAAAGTTCTGGATACTCTAGAGCTTTGTAAGCAGGAGCAGAATAGGAAGGTGCTGAATATTCTAGAGCTTTGTAAGCAGAATAGGAAGGTGCTGGATACTCTGGTACTCCTCAAAATCTTCCGAATTTTTATTTAATTCCTGTAATGTTTTTAAAAACCCTTTGTTTAGGGTATCTAATTTTTTCATTATTTTCTCTTCGCTCTCTGCAATTAAATTGAATTTATCTTGCGCAACTAAACCACAATACCACGAAAAACCATGTCCAATGAAATCTAGAGCTCTTTTTCCCTTTTCTGGTCTTTCTGTTTCATTCCAGAGATACTCTCCTGCTTTTAAGAGATTTAGTTCATGTAAAAATGCTTTAGTAAGTTTATTAACGTGATGCGAAATTATACTCTCCTCACTTTTCGGTGTTTAACTCATGTGGACTGTTTCTAATGACTGATTTTCTATTATAATGTCATCTTCAAAATATTTTGTTTCATAGGTTATTGGTAAGGTAGCTTCGTATGTAATTGTGCAATCCAATTATCCAATCCAATTATGAAATATTCTATTTTTATGTTTTTCCCTATGTGACAATATAATATAAAAAATAAAAATATTTAAATTTACTTTTTATTTTAAATGCTGTTGACCACCTATTTATAATCTGTAATTTGGTTGGACCAGGTCAATAAAATAACTTCTAGGATACATTTCCTGTATTTGTCGACGTTATGAGGTCCTCCTCAGGAATATACAGCTATATCTCCTACGTAGAAAATAAAAACATTTCTGAGAAATGTTTCTATTTACATAAATGGGGAAGAAAGGGCCAGAACCAGATAAAATATCAAGTTGTACTAGCGTAAATGGATTACAACTATCCTGCATAGTGTTTTCTAGAAATGTTTTTGTTTTATACTCAAGAGATCTAGCTATATAGTCCCAAGAATGACCTCACAGAGGTCGAAATGATGACATACAGAAACTGAGTTGTTTTATTGACCAGACCCAACCAAATTACAGAGCTAGTTTTAAATTTACTCATTTATTAAATATGATTAAAGCGCAAGTGATCTTCAGACTTCTAGAATGAGTCCATTGTTAATGAATGAAAAAAAAAAATAGACCTAAACTCCTTGAGCTATGAAAAATAAGAAGGTTACTGAGTATAGAAAGTATTGTGGAATTTACTGCAATTATAATAGCAATTAGTAATTTATAGATTTGTGAATGAAGGTAAATTTATGTAATCAAAATATTCAAAATTTTTTCTAGTCCTCAGAAATTTGAGTCGAGCCTGAGAACTGGATTGCGGCGCAAGATATATAAATATGTATTTTAAAATTAGAAAAAATTTGGTCTGGGTCTAAAAATACGCATGTGTCGGCTTTAATACTTCGTAAAAAATTCTAAAAGATGACTATGCAATATGAATATATTAGAAACTGAAGTTAAGTTCACCGTTAGGCGAAGAACATAGCTTATTTGTTTGATGTTTCTCAAAGTTTAGAAGATCTGGTTAAAAATAAAATAAATGAAACCAGAAATATAGAAGAAGATCATGAAAACATGAACTTTAATGTCTTTGAATAATGCTTTGAATAAATACTGCACCATTTTCCTAAACAAACCTTTAGAATTGGTATGAACAATTCAAGGTATGTTTTTAGACTTGTGAACCAACAGATATATGAATTTTCTACCGGATTAAATGATGGACTGATCAACAAATAGAAAGCGAAATAGAAATTATTTATACGTATTAAAACAAAAGGGGAATATAAGTGATATAGTATGAGTACAAGTAAAGAATGAAGCTGCGAGGTGAAACAAAATTCTTGAAACGATGTATGTCAATGGAAGGAAGTAGAGGATGTTGGATACAACATTTGTAAAATAATAGCAGCGTTACAAAAAATAGAGTGATTAATCAGAGAAGAGTGAAAATATGACTGTCTATTTTCAAATAAAAAACATAATAGGCTGCTTTAGGGCTATCATTGAACACCCCGAAGGGTTGTTGCACACGTAATACCTATTTACTTACCCAAAATATCTGTTTGTGGGAACCACTTCTTCATTAAAACATTTTTAGGTTTATTAGGTAAGTCTTCCTCAAATTTCCACAATACTTTTTGCTTGAGTTTTCCAAAAACATCCAAGAACATTTTCTTTGATGCAGTCGGCATATCTTGACCTTCAACGTGTGATCCAAAACTGACATAAATGGCGCCATCGGTTGCTCCATCTAAAAATTCTTGAAGATCATTGGGTAGCTTTTTGGGTGGATCAATATGAAATCCTCCTACTTCAATTATATTAGGCAACAAAGGACCGGCTTGACGGATACTTGAATGTGAACCCAGAAGTACCAGGGATATGTTGTCATAAAAAGTTGCAATGTCGGGAGGATTTTTAAAATTTGATTGTAGTACTTCATTGTGTAATGGAAATGAGAGATAATACTTTACGTATGCGTCCACTACGTAAAAGATAAAATTACAAACTCTTTGAAAGAAAGTCATTCCATTAAAGTAAGGACCCACAAACCAAAGATGTGGAATGTAGGAAGGTGGTAATGGATTTCCAACAGCAGCATTTAAGTAGTTGTTATTACCTAAAATAAAGTTTCATGATTAAAATATTTTCATAAAAATAATTGAAGCATTTTCTTATAACAAATGAGCCTTGTTAAAAATGACTTCTTTAGAGAAATCAAAAAAAGTAATTAAGTAATCAGTCTGAGCGAGTTGAACTAAATAAACTGTTTTTAAAAACCTTAATAAATATGGAGGGGCACGTGAAGAAAAAATAATATTACTTACTTTGTTATAATGAATAGAAGAATACCAAAAATTGGTATCCGTATATATATATATATATATATATATATATATATATATATATATATATATATATATATATATATATATATATATAGAATTCTGTTACTAAAAAAGCTTCTAAAAGTAAATAGACACACTTGGTCAATTTTCTTTTTTTAGGATATTTTTTTAAGTTTCATTTTAAAACATCTAGAAGTTATCTTTTAGTAACTTAAGAACTTGCTCGACTTAAATTCATATACGTACATTTTTAGTTCTGATAAAGAACTACTTCTGACTAAGAATTACTTATGTTAAAATACAAATTTTCTTTATTTTCTCACAATCTCTAAATGACATAATTATTACGGTCCTGTTTCAAGTTAAAAATAACTGAAAGTTTTTTAGTGCTAATTTATAAATTTTGAAATGGTAATATTAACCCTTTATTTAGTTGACGTTGTGCGTACATATGTATTATTATATTTATGTTTGAAAGTACAAGTAACAGAATTTTATTTGTGTTTTCCTTCAAATAATATTGTGTATGTATATATTTATGTTTATGTCAGCTTTTGGTAATAAACTGCTGAAGTTTTCAACCTGAGCTTTAATAAAATTATGCGAATACTAATAACATTGTTTATTTGCAGTGCAAAAATTTAAACCTGGATTTGTTAAAAACTCGGGGTCAATAGATATAAAAAATCAATAAAAGGAAAATATGCATCTAATGTTAAATTTTGAGCTAAAGGATCCATTGAATTGAGAGAAAAATAAACATGATTAAGAAATTTTCTGCTTAAAACACGAAAACCCGAAAAAATATGATAAATTTTCAATCATTATTTTTTTTAAATTAAAACAGTTACCAGGCTGAAAATGTGATAAATGTCTTAGTGTATGCATTTTTTTTGCGTCTATATATATATATATATATATATATATATATATATATATATATATATATATATATATATATATATAGGCATGTTAAACAATCTTTGATCCCAACATTAAAGGACAGATATATATATAAATCCCAATAAGTCTATCTCCTTGTTTGCAAGATCTGCGCGATAGTTAAGCGGTGTCTTCAATATAAATATGCTTTTTTTTTATTATTGTTTCTTTTTGTTGTGTTTTATTCGCTGTTTAATTTATGATTGGAATTATAATGAATGTTTTAATATTTGTACATTGTCAACAGTTTTGATTGTGGATTTTCTAAAACATTTTTTTTTCTAGTTTTACTTTAATGTATTTTGACAATAATTTTAAAATCTGTATATTTAAATAAAAAAAATTGCTTCGTTAATGAGAATTTTTGTTATTTTTTTTTGGACGACAAATATTCTTAGAGTAATACTGATAAAAAGTTCACCTGGACACATGACTAAATGATCTATACAACCAACCAAATATATTTACATTTATTAAATTTTTTGTATTCTTACCACCAAAGCTCGTAAATACAACCAGCGGACAATTGTATTTCTGACTTAATATTTTAAAGCAATCCATCCAGGTATCCTCAATGATCACAGCATCAAATGTTCCATCAGAATCTAGAAGTTTTTTCACCTCTGGAAGTTTAAAAGCCTTATCCCATTTTCCTGCGTAAAGTGCTACTAAGTCTCTGGTTGCCCATATATCAGACTGTTCTTTCATATTATAAGCATCATATTCGTATTTTATAAATGCTAAAATAAACATAAAATAACGTGTTATAATATTTTCATAAGATATATCGAAGAAGATTCGACGACATAAATTTATTTGTTGTTTGATTACTGAGATTGGAGAAAAATTACAAGATCGAAAATAGTTGAGAGATAGGTATTTTAGCTCACCTTATCGACTTATTAGCAAGTTTATTAGCATATTTGAAAAATAATTGATCATTTCCGCCCAAACTCGTTGTTTGTCTTTATAATTTATAATACAATTATTCAAATTTAAGATATTTTCGGTAATTTTGCAATAATGAAATTTGACATGTAAGTCACATAAAATAATGAGTAAATTGTCTAAAAATGGGTAATTTTTTTTAAATGTAAATATTTTCAAATTGAACGTTAAAATTTCTCATGTTAATAAGACTTAATACACAGAGTACGAAAACTGAAAAATCGGGAGATCTCTCTTAAACTGAAGGCAAACGTTGCCATTTTTTCATTTATTTAGATACTCGCTTAATACATTCCATTAGTGGAGTAAAAAATAAAAATATGTTTACTCTAAATATTTTAAATAAAAAACAGATCATATTGTACATTTGGGTGTTTATTTTGAATACAACATAAGAATATTTACGTACAATTATGTTGTAGCGCCTAGCTCCCCTAGTTCATCTATATAATTATAATATAATTGCGGCACTAGTTTACAAAAACTAATCATTAATAATTCAACTGAATTAGGGAGCAACTTTAAATATTCTTTTATTTTATCTTTCACAAAATTAAATTTGACAGAATGCTCACCAGCAGGAATTGTGGCGTAAAGAACATCTGGCTAATAGATTTTCGTGGTCAAAATATGTCAACGTTAAAAAGTTTTTTACATTTGATTATTCTGCATCACTTTAGGTAATAATGAGAAACACCTGATAAGCACACGTGTTCTATTGACGTCACTGATGTTTTAAGCTCTTTGATTATTTATGTTGGTACTAGCGGTCAATATCTGCTTAAAATATATACAAAATTTTTAATTTAGAAGAATAGGAATTCTGAGAAAAAAAAATTGAAAAGAATAGGAATTCCGAAAAGAAAAAAATTTAAAACTTAATTATTATAAAATTTCCTAAAAACCGATCGGGTACCTCTGCGACTACCCTCATAGGTTACTTAAGAATTGAGCTGCCTGAAACTTTTCAATTGGTAGTTTATATGTATTATCCTTTCATGCAGGGAAAAGGAAGGAATATATACAAACATTTTGTTTCCTGCAAATACAACTGTGGTCCTTTCTACATACGCGTTTCGATAACCTTGTGGTCTCGTCAGTGGAGCTGTATAGAAACCGAGAGAAACATTTGCAGGAAACAACTGCTATGTAAAATATAAATTCCAAAGTATATCTGTAGGATATTCCACTGACGAGACCATAAGCTGGTCGAAACGCGTTTAGAGAGAGGATCAGAGTTATATTTGCAGGAAACAAATTGTTTGTATATGTTTTTTACTTTTCTCTGTTTGAAAGGATAATACATATAAACAACTATTTAAATACGGCAAATAGATTTCTTTATTTCTTACTGAAATTTTGATTTTTTTTTTAAATTTTCAATTAGTAGCTGTTCAAGATCAGGAGAATTTGAAAAACATTTCGTTTTTCAATTAGTGATAGACTTCAGATCAGGGGCGGATCTAGCCTCTCTCTTTGGGGAGGGGGGCGGTGATATCACAAAAGTACAGTATGACAAGAAAAACAAGTTGTCAACGGGGGGGGGGGGGTAGTGCAAGCAGCATACTCATTCCTAATATAAAAGGCAGAATGGGTTCTTTTTTCCTGAACTCAAAGCTCTTGAGAGGGGGGGGGGGCGATCGTAAACATACACATTCCTATACTCTATTCAAGAATTAGAGAGAGTAATAAAACTGTTACCGAAACCTCCAACGTACCTGCTCCAGTGCCGCAGGTAACTGAGAACTGCCGTAAATCTAATTATATTTCATTATATTTAATATATTTTATAAATTTACGGCAACATAAAATTTCCGATAGTTTAATTTAATTTCTGTCAGTGAGCAAAGTACACCTTACAGTTTGTTCTTAGTGATTTATCTTATTTGCGCTTGTTTTTATATATTATTTGAGTATAGTGAGATACCCAAAAGATATGGCTTTCACCTCTATATTTATTCCAAAATCGTTAAATCAGGGCATTTTTTCCTCAACGAAAAACTTATTACGATGAATGTTTATGATACCTTAAGATATCAACATCTAGATAATAATGTTAAAAGCTCTGTTGAAATGTGTTCCAACATGACAGGAGTTGGAAAATCTACTATGTACCAAATACTGAAGGAGAAAAAACGACTGGAATTGTTAGTACTCCCAAGCCACATTCGATCACAGGCAGACGAAAAACCTCATTGGAAGAAGAGATGAAAACTGCAATTAAAGTGGGTGTATATATATATTTTATTATGAGAAGCAGATCCCAAAATCAATGAAGATCGCGATTAACCTGAAATATAAAAAAATACTGATCTCCGGAAATTGCTCAGAGAACTTCATTTTTGCTGAGAAAAACCAGATAGAAAATCTGTTGCTATAGATCGTCCGGAAACTGTCCGTTGGAGAAATAAATATCTCTCTCAAGTAGAAGGTAAAGTTGCTAGAAATAACACAATTAACAAAATTAGTAATTTAACTAAACTTTTGAAAGATTTTTTTGAATGAAGTTACTGCGGAAAATTGGGAAAAATCCATATAATAAAAGAATAAAACAAAATGTGAAAACTCGATCTCATGATCGGTGAGATAGAGGAACCAATTATAATTAATTTGAGCTAAGATAGTTTCATTGACTTTGATTAGGAATTAAATACGTAATGTTTCCTAATGTAAACACAATTTATTATTTAATTTTTTGTTTTTGTTGTATTTTATTGTTTAATGTTGTTTATATGTTTTTTTTAATTTTTTTATATATTTTTATTTTAGTGCGTCCGACTCTTTAATTTTATATATATTTAATTCTAATTAGCTGTAAGTTTTTTATTATTTTATTATTGTATTTGTGTCTTTTTCTTAAGCGTGTAGAATTAACATGTTTATCTTATTTTTTTGGGGCTATCGTATTTCCATATAATAAAGTAAATTAAATTAAGATATCAGTACAAGAGAAATAAAAATAAGTAGGTCTAATTTTAATTACAACAAATAAAAAGTAATTACGTTTGAATCGCTTTTTAGTGTTTAATTGTAATTCTGCAGATGGTTTAAGAAATAAATAAACTGAAACGTCAAATACCCTAAAAATGTTTTTAATTAATAATAAAATGACTCAAAAATATTTTAATATTATATGGACGAATTTTTTTTTAATATATGTTTAACTTTTTGTATTTTTACGATGGATATTTTGTAAGTATATGAACTATAAATTTGAATTTTTTGAGAGAATAAGGCTACGTTTTAGTCCATTATTATAGACAGATATTTTTGATTATAAAATTTCTAACCCATTTCTATGAAAATATATGTGTCTAACAGATTTCGCTAAAGACACCGGACTAAAGGACATAGGTAGTTTGCGAAGAGAAAAAGGGTAAAAAATGATTTATTACTCATTTTCCTAAACTCGAAGCTCTTGGGGGGGAGGGGCAATCGCCCCCACCGCCCCCCCCCTTGGATCCGCGCCTGCTTCAGATGGAATGCCTAAGTCATATTCATTTTAACCGGCTAAGCAATAGTTCTGGCTATAATTCGAGGTTATTATCTTAAAA
Organism: Diaprepes abbreviatus; assembly: GCA_034092305.1. Taxonomy (NCBI): domain Eukaryota; kingdom Metazoa; phylum Arthropoda; class Insecta; order Coleoptera; family Curculionidae; genus Diaprepes; species Diaprepes abbreviatus. The sequence continues at coordinate 219,561 of JASJET010000178.1, forward strand.
ATATAATTTCTTTCATATATTTCCGCGAAAAATGCGATGTTTTCACTAATCGGATTATTTAACCTTCTTTTAAACGAAATCAGAAAAATAATAATCTAAAATTTTATACTTACTATAATAATCTTCAGCAAATCCAGTCAAATGGATAAATCTTAAAGATCCATTTTTTGGTTTTTCTTCAGGTGCGTGGGCAGCAATTAGAGTAATATCATGGCCCTGGTTAGCTAATGCTACCATTAATTTATTCGATAAAATATTCAAGCTTTTTCCAGCAAGCGTAAATACTCCTAAAATTTTTGCACTCTCCGAACATCTCGGAAAGCTGCACGATAACACTAATAAAAATAATATTCTAGTATTCATTGCTTATGTGTAGTATTTACAAATAGTTACGTTTTTTTTTATCTGATTAGAATTGTATAACAACTAAATTTTGTTTTGATACTGTCTACGCACAGCCTTGAGAGCGGTGTGGTATTGAAAATGGTGGGTCGATAGCTAAATATTTATTTCAGTGGCAAACTAATATTGGGGACATCAGAGCAAAATTAGTGTTTTTATAGAATTTTTTGAAAATATTTATAATTTTGAAAACGAATGATAAATACTTTTATTTACACATTATGATTTAAAAAATAGTGTTATTTCACAGCAGATAAAACTATACATAAAAAAGGTACTATTGAAAATTCTGTTCTGGGTATTAATTACATATATTTTTGTTGGTAAAGCGAATTATAGAGAAAAAATACTTACGTTGGCTACAAATAGATTGAGTAAGCCTATTATGTGTTTAATTATTCTGAAAATATAAATATTTTTTGTCTAATTCAAGGTAGAAACGCTTATAAAATATCGATATTAATTTTTAAGCATCATAATAATAAAAATACTAAAAAGGAAGGATACAACCGGGAGTATTTGAAATTCAGAACAGTGAAACTAGAGCTGCAATGGAAGCAGAACAAACATAAAAAAATTTAGGTATGAAACAGGCTAAACGAATTGACCATCGCACTATGAAGGCCGAATTGACAACCCAATCTGTCAGGAGGGTAAGGCGGTTGTGACGAACTAGTCTAAATAGTAGAAATTTGTCTAAGGCGCCCAACACGTACGCATGTTCTGCGCTTAGCTACTCTTTTGGAATTGTAAAATGGAGCAGGAAGGACATCGAAAACCTGCAAAGGAAAATAAGAACACTCCTAAGAAAAGCACACAAATAACACCCTCGGAGTGCTATTGAACGTACAATACTTCCAAGACACCAAGGAGGAAAAGGATTGGTTGATATTGCTAAGCAGATCGATCAACAAATAATAAACTTACGTTCTTATTTCCACAGGTTAGCTCACTCTTCCACACTACATCGAGCAACATGCGAGGCAGACGATTCAAAGCCGCTACAGCTGAGGGAACGGGATATTGCTTCTCACCACCGAACAGACCAAGAGAAGTTCTAAGCCTGGCTACAGAAACCACTTCATGGACGGCATCCAAATGAGGTCATCCAAGACAATGTCGACAACTCAGCGTCGAACTACTGGTTGATTTCAGGAAAAATGTCTTTGGAAACGGAAGGCTTCTTGTTAGCTATCCAAGACCAAGTTATTCCGACGAAGAACTATCGGAAGTTCATCACCAGAGATACTTCAATAGAAAATGATCAATGTAGATATGCTTATCGAACATCAGAGACAATCTAGTGCCTAACTGGAGGATGACAAGTGTTTGGCGCAACCGAGTATAAGGAAAGACACAACTCAGCTGCTAAGATAATCAAACAAGAGTTAGCAGATAAGTTAAAACCATTGCAGGGAGGAAAAGTGCCTTACTACAAATACAAAACACAGTTCAAGTTATATTGGGACCGAATAATTCTAACAGAACAAGTATTTGCCTATAATAGATAATTTTTCTAGGCGAACTACAATGATTGACTGTGCTATACCTAATAAAACAACCCAAGACCAAAATACAATGAGAAGATCGCCAAATACAGAAATCTGGAGGTGCAAATCCGTAGACAGTGGACAATAAACAGCATCCACAACTGAAGTGATACCAAAGAACCTCCTGCAGAGCATCAAAGGACTAGGCCTTACTGAGCATTTGTATAAACCGATTCAGAAAGTAGTTATCGTTGCAACCGCGCGGACCGTTTGTAGGAAGTACAGAAGACCACGCCACCTAGGACTCGATAATATGGAAAGGGTCCCCATAGAACTTCATACTTTTGTTGTCTTTGTATACCTGGTATGAGTCAATAATCCCTAGAGGAAGTGCGAAGCCGTTTGGCTTGTAAATCTAATAATAACCCCGAGGCATTCGCGGTTTGAAGTACCGGTGGACTTGTATGTTTCAATGATTATAAGAACTATGATGGCGGTAGTTTAACTATTGTTAGGGTTTACCATGCCGGGAAAGGCGAATGTGAGAAGCTAAAGTAAGAGGAATGCCACAACATAGCATATGATCGAGGGGGCTGTTACAAATGGGCGGATTAAGCCCAATGCCGTAGAGAAGGCAATCGTTCTAGGGAAGGTTACTCGATATAACCAAATCTTAAACATTTTCTAATAGGAAGGAACAAAAGAATGATTTACTCTAGGTGGATACCGGTAGCGCCGGAAAATCCCACTGTTTTGTCGAAAGCTGTCTCGGGTATTCTGAGGGAGAGAATCTTTTGTTTTTAAGAAGAAACACGTTGAGGAGTCGGGTTTCTATCGCACAAGAAGCTACAGCCCAACGACAGTTACCACAGCAGAAACCACAGTGTTAAAGCCAAACCACACCAAGAATTCCACTCGCCAAAAGTGCTGCGCGGGAATCTCAACTAGCACTCACTCAAGTGAGAGAATGAAGACATTGCATGAAATGGAGTTACTCATCAAGCACAAGAAATGGTTGGTTACAGACAGTAACTTCACGCCGATTTCTGCAGAGAGTACCCGCACATTCAAGTACGCAACAGAGAATAGCATACCACTACAGGGTTAGTCTTTGAAATAAACTGCTCCCAGGAACGCAACATAATATCAGAAAAATGGGAATCGAGCGAAAGATCAGAGGCACTGACGATCGCGGTGAGGAAATCGCGTAACCTGAAACATAGCCAGAATCCGAGGTTGAAGAACAACTAAAAGCCAATACATAAATATTAAACTTCATTATTACTAAAGAAGCGGGGGCTTTACCTCGCCTCTTTGCCAAATTTCAAGTTCATATTAAATAAAATCAGAAAAACCACTTGACTCATTTGACATTGTAAGGTAGGAGCCCCGCAGTCCCCTATAATCGACTTTTTTAACATTTGAACTAAAAATTAAAAATGGTATTGCTGTGTAATGCTGTAAAAGATGATAAAATCAGTTATGTTAGATTGTGATATATTATGCAATCTTTACTCGTAGATTTTCCTTTACTAGGGCCATAATGTTACTCTTACTTTTAATATACTGATTCCAGTATTAGCATTTTTCAGTCCGAAGCATTTCATCAAAGTAGTAAAATAGTTTTCGAATATCCTTGCCAAGTCACCATCCACCATATTATAACAACAGTTGGTCTAGGGGTTGCTTTGAATAAAGCTAGATGGAAAAAACGATCCAATACTTGGTGTGAAAATTGCTTGAAAATCATGTTAATTTTCTGGATAAGATTCACAACGAAAGATTGGCACAATTACATATTTGCTTATCCTTAGAGACACTTTTTTGGTACTTCATTTTTTATTCGAGCCATTGAGCGATTAAAAAGATATAGTAATGAGAGAGGCAATTTCGGTAGCCAGAGAACCGTGCAAGTTGATCGGTTATTACATTTGTGATTCTCATTTACTTGGGCTGCTTACGTAGTTCATCATCCGCATGGGCACATCGGTGAATAGTACCAGAAAACTGCTTGGATTCTATTGGTTTTAAATTTAAAAATAGTGATGATCTTTATTAAATTAAAACTGATATGATATTGTCTCTTATAGGGAACATTCTCAGGGATCCGCCTCCGATTTATCTCATTCTATAATATGTTAACATTTCCTCCATTTCATTCATGCGGGAAGATTTCATAAGACCCACTGCTATTCTAATGGGCTGGTATTAGAATTTATTTACTTTGGTCAGTCTTTTCTTAGTGCATTTTCCTAGCAGAAAATATCTCTGATCCAAATGGGTTCATAACATGGCTTTATATATAAGAAGCATAGAGCTTGAATTTGGACCCTACCAGGCAGGCGCGGATCCAGGGGGGAGGGGGCGGTGGGGCCGCCCCCTCCAAGAGCTTAGAATTCAGGAAAATACCCCCGATTTTGCCTCTTACACTAGGAAAATGTATGCTGTTGGCTTCCACCCCCGTCGATAACTTGTTTTCTCTTGCGATCGCCCCCCCTTAAGAGTTTTTGGTTTAGGAAAATAGACCCGATTCTTATACTAGGAATGTATATTCTGCTGGCTTCCACCCCTCGTTGATAACTTGTTTTTTCTTGTAATCGCCCCCCCCAAGAACTTTGAGTTTAGGAAAATATACCCGATTCTGGCTCTTATGCTAGGAATGTGTATACTGCTGGCTTCCACCCCCTGTTGACAATTTGTTTTTTCTTGCCATGGCCCCCCTTCCTAAGAGCTTTGATTTTAGGAAAATAGACCCGATTCTGGCTCTTATACTAGGAATGTGTATGATGTTGGCTTCCATCCCCCCAATCAACAACATGCTTTCGCTTGCCATACTGTACTTTTGTGATATCACCGCCCCCCCTCCCCAAAGAGAGAAGCTGAATCCGCTGCTGCTACCAGGTATGACATACCACCCTCCTGAGGTTAGTTAATTTTCTTCAGAACATTTGCATGTATTGAATTTTATTTGCTCCTTCCAGTTTAGCCTTGTGTTGAGGTGGAATTTAGCTGCTGTTTGCCAAACTTTCATCTTTATATAAAATACATAAAGTGTCTTCATTTTGTTTAAGCATGAAAAACATTGCTGAGAATTTCTGGGGGGGGGGGAGATTTTTAATCCATACTTTTGTGTTCTCTGGCGTTCTTTTTAATTGGTCCGCCATATTTCCTCGATTGTTGTCTGTAATTAGAAGCACTCAATCGTCTGCATATTGAATTAATTTAACATTAATCACCATCTTCTTTGTAATTGAATTACTGCATACAGGGTGTTAAAAAAGTGTGGAAACCTTCGCTAACTTTGAAAATACATCAGGAAAAAAATGATCGAAACAAAAGTTGAAGGGAATCAAACAGAGATTCTAAAAATGACCTTTATTGTGACATTAACTTTGATTTTCAATGTTATTTCAAGGTTATATTTAGAATTTGAAATAGGGACCTCTACTTTTGATTCCGGAAATGAAAAGAGCAGAAAATTTTACATGATCTTATCCATGAAGTCAAGGTTAAATTTTAGGATCAGGACCAGATTAACCATAAACTTGTGATTTGGTAGGATCAGCTCAATAACATAATAGGAGATTATCCTCATGATCATTCATACAATAAGGAATATCTTCTAATGCTATTTGGATTACAATATGATTGTTTTTTTTTTTTGTGTTTTTCTTATCATTTTTCTTTAACTGCATAACACAAAATAGAACAATTATCTTTATAAGTACATATAACAATAATAATGATGAAATAAGTATTTAATGATGATAACATAGTTTAATAGAATAAAAATCAGTATTATTTATATAAATTTACTAATCAGTACACACCTGCAATACTTAAATACAGCTAGATCCCTTGCGTACAAAGTAAAAACATTTCTAGGAAACAATACACAAGTCGTGCAAACGGCTGAAAATTAATATCAGAGATAATTTTTTTTATTAACCCAAATAATGGAACACAAACGAAGTGTAAGACTTGTAAACTTGTTTAATAACAAGAATAAAACGGCTCTAGCTGAATGTTGTGAAATCTAGCAACATCCATTTGTTTTAACCAGACGTCTATATTTTCTAAGCAGAGCAACTAGAAAAAACGAGTTATGTCGAGACGACTGAAACAAAAAAAATTCAATAACAATATTAACAAAAAATAAAACACTGAGAATTTGAACATCTCATATTTCAGCGCAATAAATTTTAAACGAAATTCTGTAGATTAAATTTATATTACCTACTTGCTTTCTTTCAGAATTTAAGAAGGACGAAGGGAAAAAATATAAGTATTCTAAAAATTAAAAGAATTATCCCTGTACAAAAAAATCAGATATAGCTATTAGCACGACTTGATATTTTATTTGGTTATGGCTTATTTCTCCTCATTTGTATAAACAGAATACAATTATCCTGCATAGTGTTTCCTAGAAATGGTTTCATTTTGTATGCAAGGGATCTAGATGCATGTAAGTGCTGTAGGTGCAGATATTCTTGTTGTGGGCAACAAGTATTTCCCATAGATTCTTTGAATAAAACCATTTCATAAAGTTCAGTGTTAGTTAATTTTATTTTCCAGTTTGACCATTATATTGGCATTTCACTACACTGTGCTTAGATGCTATAGATGTTGAATTTACTGTTACCTTTTATTTTAGATAGATCTCGGTTTCCTGCTTACTAATATTCGAGGATATATTCTTGGGTTTCCTAAATCCTTGTGACTTGAAATACGTGTCGTTAATTTAAAAATAACTACAGGGATACTTATTTAATTTTTAAGTGGAATAATTTAACAAATTTATTTCAGCTGACTGTTGTTTATCCAGTCATATTTCTGAGCTGTCATTTCTCTCAATCGTATCAATTGAATGCGCTTAAATGAAATAATGTTGTGCGCAAGTTATAAATGGAGACTATTTTGTTTTGAATTCTATCTCTATTTATCGGAACCATCTTTTAGGATTAGGAGCTGGAAAGTCGTTTAAAGCATCCCGGTAATTGAGTTTTGTGGATTAGTTTCTTTATTTTTTTGCCTGTTTAGTGTCGCGTCATTTTTGTCAGGATAAACCTTGCACGTTTCGGCAAGAGGAATTTTGTTAGACCCCACCAACATCGGGTAAGATCCATTAATTACAATTTATTAAAACATAATTTCATAGATTTTTTGTGACCCAGTAATATTTAAATTTTAAATAATCAGAGAAATAGAAGAAAATCGGAAGAACAACAAAGCAAGACAATTCTTTAGAGAAGTCTCTAATATAAAAGCAGGGTACCAAGCAAGAACAGGAAATTTCCTTGAAAAAGACAGCGAAGAGCTTATTACTAATGACAAGGGAATCTTAAAAACCTGTAAGGAATACTTCTGCCAACTGCTAAACGGTGGAGCTAGCACGAATACATCAAATATAGAGGTACATACAGCTGAAATAGAAGACCATTGCCCGACATATGAAGAAGTAACCCAAGCAATTAAAAAACTTAAAAATAATAAAGCCCGAGGCAGCGATGGTATACCCGCAGAGTGTCTGAAGCACGGAGGGGAAGCACTATACAGATCTATATACAAGTTAATTCAAGGTATTTGGCAGGAAGAAACAATGCCAGACGAATGGAAAGAAGGTGAAAAAAGTTAACAAAAAGCAATGTAACAACTACCGAGGAATAACGCTCCTTAATACTACCTACAAAATCCTTGCAAACATTCTGTTAGAAAGAATCAAATCGTACACAGAAGAAATCATTGGAGAGTATCAATGCGGATTCAGACCCGGCCGATCTACTGTTGACCAAATATTCACTATAAAACAAATAATGGAAAAATGCTGGGAGTTCGATCGAGAGCTTCATCAGATGTTCATAAACTTTAAACAGGCTTTCGATAGAGTATGCCGGATGAGACTGTGGACAGCGATGCAAGAACTTGGCTTTCCTAAAAAACTAGTCAACTTGATACGGATGAGTATGGAAGGACTACGATGTAAGGTAAGAGTTGGGCAACATTACTCGGAGACATTTGAAATTAACAATGGACTGAAGCAGGGAGATGCACTCTCACCACAACTCTTCAACGTAGCTTTAGAACACATAATCAGAAATGCAAGAATTGATACACCGACTTCCATATTCCATCCAGAAGGACCAAACTTACTGCTGGCATTTGCAGACGATGTAGGTCTAATAGAAAACACAAGAATAAAAATGAAGGAAACTTTTATCAGGTTCGAGAAGGAAGCAGGGAAGATGGGGCTACAAATAAATGAAAACAAAACTAAATATATGTACACGAGCCGCAATATTCGAAACAGAGACAGAATTGGACAGAACATCACCATCGACGACTACAACTTTGAGCGCGTCAGAGAATTTAAGTATTTTGGAACAACAATAACTGAAGATAATAACGGATCACAAGAAATAAACAATAGGATCCAAGCTGGGAACAGATGTAGCTACGCCCTTCGAGACCTGATAAAATCGAAACAACTAACAAGACGAACAAAGATAAATCTATATAAAACAGTTATAAGATCAGTAGTGATGTACGGCAGCGAAACTTGGACAATAACAAAGGCAAACGAAGAGCGACTGCGAGTTTGGGAGAGAAAAATCCTAAGGAAAATCTTTGGCCCGTTACTGGATGGGGCAACGGGACAATATAGAATAAGAACAAACAAAGAGTTAGAAGAGTTATACGCAGACGCCAACATAGTAAAAGAAATAAAGTCTAGAAAACTCCAGTGGACAGGCCACCTCATAAGACACTCTAACGAAAGAATAGTGAGACTGGTGTGGGAAGAAACCCCAACTGGAAAAAGACCACTTGGACGACCCCGGCTTCGGTGGCGGGATAATATAGCAGGAGACCTTAAAGCTATGGATGTAGAGAACTGGATGGAGCTAGCAAAGGACAGAAACGAATGGAGGCATATTGTTAAGTCGGCTAAAACCCACACGGGGTTGTAACGCTACGGAGTAAGTAAGTAAGTAAGTAATATTTAAGTTCAATATTGATTCTTACTACTGAGTAAAATTAATGCCTAAACTGAATCTGACCATAGTTTGCTATTTTAAATCTCATTAAGACCTAAATTGATCGCTTTAGACTATTATTAAGGTGTATGTCGAGTTTTACGGCTATTTATTTAGAAATATTGATTAATTTCTCTTGAAATTTTCTTGGTTTTGATAGTTGTTACCTTATAATGTTTAATTATTCCTATTTTTTATTAGGAAGGAAAAATTTTGAGAGTTCTTTTGCTAAATATTGTAAGACTCACTATATTTTGTTATGTATTTGCTTCCTGGACGTATCACAATGTTCTCAATTCTTAGGTAAATTAATTTATTATTTGTTATTTTGAAGTATTTTTGTATTGTATGCACTTTGTGGTTTGTAATTGGTGAAATTATAATTATATAGCATTGTGATATCTTCATTGCCTCGTTAATTTTTAGCTGGATTCTAGTTTAATTATTTTCTTATGAGTGTTCGATTACGATATTTAGGTACTTGAGACTGGCCAAATTAAAGGTAAAATCAGTAAGAAATTCTTTTTTTTTTTAATTGAAAAGTTAAAGCCAAAATGTATGTCCTGGCTCTTCACATCGTATTGAGATTCTGTTTCGATTATATTGTCATTTGTTATTTGTGACTTCAAGTTTTATTGTACGCTTGTCTTTTTTTTACTTATCTCGAGTTTAATAGCTAAAGCAAGTGACTACTCTAAAATAATGTTTTGTTTAATTTTTTTTCTAATCAGTTTTTGATTAATATGTTCTGTTAATTTCATATCACTTTCGATAACTTTTTCTTTTTTAAACTAAATTCTTGACACATTGGCGAAGGCTAATTAATAAATTAACTTGCTTAGTTTTATTTTCGCGTAAATGTTATCCTAGGCACTTCCTTTTTTGTATTGTCTTCCTTACTGGTTGTTGTACTTACGTGTTGTCCTCTCTACGGGTTATATTGTAACTGGTTTTTAATCTGCGTGTACTCGTTGACGCTACGTTAGTGCCTATGACCTCTTTTTTTCAGCCAGTCACACCGTTAAAGAGGCAAACTGTATTGATTACTTTTTTCTAGTTATTATATTGACCTAGTAGTTCAATCTATTCTTGATTTTGTAAGGCGTTGTACAGTAATCCTGTTCCATGATCATAGTATAAACGGGTTTGATTTATGCTTTGTTTTAACGCCAGGGATTATCGATTTAATTTTATTGATCTTATTTGTAATTAATTTATTTGTGCGTTCCTTTTTCCTGTTGTGAATTTGTTAAATTTTCACTTTCTTTATAATAAGATATCTAGCTGATGCTACTACTCTACTTTTATTAAATTAAAGATTTTTATTATTACTATCTATACCGAGTTTTACTTGTTCCATAAGCTTTCTTTTATTTGTATTTTCTTTTCTTTACGTACTTGTAGGGGTAAACTAGAAAGCTATTTTCTAACGACATCTCGGAAGGTTTCTGCATGCGGCCTAGCTTTAGACGCAGTGGCGCTCTGAATAACCTACGCCTACTCTCTGGCATAGGGGTTAGCTCGGCATTTTTCTCGCTGGTGTTGCTACTAGCCTTCAACTGTACTGTGGTGATTTATTGTATTAAATTAACTGTCCCTCTCACTTAATCGTGAGGTGTTGCGCCCTTAAATACCAGTGTAGCATATGTAAATAAAATTGATATTATTCTTTTAAAGTGTATTATCATCATTGTATACTTATTTCGTCATTATTATTGTTAAATGTACTTATATAATCTTTATATTTTGTGTAGTATTGTTAAAGAAAAAAATAAAAAGAATATTGAAGTAACAATTGAACAATAAATTAGAGTGTATATTTTATATTTTTGATGTAAATGTATATTGCAACTCGAATATCACCAGAAGAAATTCCTTTCTGTATAAATGTTTCTGTCCTGAGGATGACCTTATAGAGAAGGAAAATTCTACAAATACAGGAAATTGGTTCTATAAGTTGTTTTATTGATCGGTTTAAACCAAATCACAGATTTATAAATAGGAGAGGTCACTAGCATTTGGAATAAAATGACTTTTTATTCTTAACTCCATACAAGGATGAAAAACTTTGCATGATGAAACACCCTGTTGGCAACATAATATGAATTTATTTAATTTTTGTGCTTAGCTTACATAAATTTAAAAATCTACTAATTAAGCATAATTTTCGCCTCGTTTTAAATATCTTTCCACACATTAATTAATAAGGTATGAAAGAATTAATTAAATTACAACACCGCACGAACTAACGTGTTTGTTTTAATACAACATGCTGCAAAGTTAACAACGAAATGGCTGCTGAAGAAGCATATTTAAAAGAAAATGTAAACATGAGTGAAGGTAACATAGAATAACAAACAAAAACAGGAATTTCTCTGGCGGCTTCGTTGAGGTATAAACAAAAAAAAAAGATTACAAAGTTCCTTCAGGATTTTTTGAAATACAAGGGTAGCTGTTTGAATTTCGGGAATTGGTAACACTGGCGTTACTGGATACCATCTGACATATCTATTGTAAAGTTTGACATTTTAGGCGGCATACGTAGTTAGAACGAACGCTTTTTGTGTTGTTTACAGTAAATTCAAAAATTAATTAAAAAATGAATTAACTCGTAATGCTATTACTTTTCACAGTTTTTGACGGGGTTTGTTTCAAGAGTGCAACTTAATTCTTTACATAGTCATGGAGTGCCTACAAAAACCACTGTATGTATCAACTCTCTGAATCAGTTGCCTAAATCCTCCGCTACTGTTGAAGCCGATCATGCTGCGTGGGATGGAAATTGTCCAATCTACAAACGTAAATTGTCTAGGTTCTGTGACTGCGTTCTGTACCCTCTGCTGATATGTACCGACACTAGCGACTACGTAGGGAAAAAATTAATTGATTCGCATTTATGACGTAATGTAAAAATTGTGGCAAGTAAATAAATGGGTAAAGATCAACAGTTTTTCACCCTTGAGAAAACAAAAAAAAATATTTAAGACATTCTGTTGTGTTTATATTTGGTTTAGTTTTTTTCCAATATTTATTAATAATATTATTGTGAGCTGCTCGATGAACCAAAATATTTTCTTTCGTTTTGTAATACATTTTGAAGACTTCTTAGCATATACTATTTTATTTTGATTCATTGAAGGTATTAATGTCATACAAACAGAAAAGTTGGCTTTAACAAATGTTAAAAAATCACAAAACATTTATTTTTGACGACTAATAAAAATATTTCTGGTATAATTTTTATAGAGATGTTAAGTTACAAACTTGATGTAAGTATAAATACCAAAAAAATAGCTTAAATAAAATCTTTTTTTATTTATTATGTCCAAGTGTTTGAAAACAGCTAATCTTTACCATTTGAAGACATTTTTTATAAAACTATAAAGATTTACATAACTTAAAATACTTACTTATATAAAATACTTTAACAGAATATGAAAATTTCTTAAAAAAACAAAATGACAAGATATGTGCTACACTTTGACTGTAAGGAACACTCAAAGAAGTGATTAAAGTCCTTAATATATTATAAAATATAAAATTGGGGTTTCAAATTACAAAATATACAGGACGGCTACATTTTTTAACGAATTTCAAATGTCACTTTTAACTTTATTTTGTAGGCATAAACAAGAAATTCTTATTTAACAATTGATTTAGTAACAAAAATAATATAGCCTGTATTGATTGGATGTTTTTTTTATCCTTTTCATAGATTTTCCATAAAATTCTAACATTTACTAAAATTTAAAGGAAAAAAAAAACACCCATTATAAAAATATTTCCTGCTTACAAGATGTACATACATAATGTATAATAGAAAGGAAAACTTACCCCTCTTTAAACTAAAATTTCTGTGAAAATTAGTGATATTAATTTCATAAAATAGAGATTTGCTTAGAACATTTTCATTTTTTTTAACTGGAAAAATCTGTAAAAAATGTACACAAATATATAAAATATATTGCAAAATATGGACGGATATTTTCAATATAGATCTGAAATTATAAACAGGATTCTTGTTGAATGTGTACGAAACAAACAGTTTGCTTCCTTTTCCTGCAAACATCTCTGGCCACAAGGCATGATCATGTATTACTCCATTTTCCATGTTAACAAGCTGCATTAATGATATTTCTTTAAACATCAACATGTAGATAAATACCTTTGGTTTAAAATGTGTTGTTTCTCTAAATTTTCATTCAGGGAACAACAAATGCCAGTATTAACTACACTGTTAAAAATAACTTTAAATTTAATGCAAATTTAATGTCCATTTAAGATTGAATTTAATAATTTTGTAGGAAAAATGGTGAATAATTTGATTAAATGGTATCTTAAATTTGAAGGAACTGAAAAGATATTTCAACTACTGTACATTAAAATTAATTCCCATATACGCTAATACTAAAGATTCCGGGAGTTGGAGCAACTTGTGTTGAACTTTTTGTTTAGTACGATATAAGTTGCTTTAAAAACTCAATTTTCTTATGGTGAGGTGTACATATCTGCTCCGTACTGACGGGAACTAATGAGTTCGAAACCGGTCTAGATGGCGGACACTACCTATGGGAAAAATGTCCACCTTTTCCCGGTAGTTTCAGAATTTTTTGAACTTATATTAATGTTGTTGTATTAAATATGCGATAACATATCTTAAATTCAATGAACGCTGATCGTATATTTAATGTACATATGTAAATAAAATTGGTATCGATCCGTATCGTAAAAAATGGTGTCGATACAAGGAAATATCGTTGTAAAAATCCAAAGATATCTAGAATGTCGATACTTTGAACATAAATTATGGAAACTGTGTCTGAATTTAAATGACCATTATTAAGATGAATAAATTCCGAGTTCCTTAATTACATATAAACAAACCACAAACAGACATACTAAAAAACAGAATAATTGTTTAAAATTTAGTAATATTGTAGGTACACATTAAAACTGTAGCATATCTATTGGCATGCATAATATTACAAAAATGAAACTTCCGAGTTATTGTATAGGAATAAATACATATAAAAATAGGCATTATATATTTAAAAGTTTGTAATAACTTTCCTATTTATTCATTTTTAATACAATAAAAATATCCAAAACGAACTAACGAGTAAGTAAAAATAAAACAAAATATAAACGACATAAATATCTCTGAATAAAGCGATAACGTATTGGACGTACTTCTTGAATTAAAAATAAAAAATATAAAAGAAAAAACATCCCCTTTCCTCTGACCTTCACAACCAATCAGAATAATTCATAATTACGTAAGGGGTATAAGGCGTGTGGAGCACTTAGCTTCGCCCACAGAAAGAGAGGTACTACTGATGTGTTTCTCTCCGTTTCTTTCTAAACGCAAGTTCACGCTGTTCTATAGAGCTTGCGGTCTATACTACATTATTTAACCTATGGTATATATCTCTTTGAGTTAAAGCAACCTAAAAATTTCTGTAGACAAGGTGCCTTAATGATAATTAGAAACCACCACTTTCTCGATCCCGGATCGTATGTTTTGATACTCAACCAAATATATCGATATTAGCAATGTATTGCACTAAAAATGTCGACACAAAATATTAGGTATCGAAAGCAAATATATAGTAACTCCAATATATTCCTAAGAGTCACCTTAAAAAGTAATGATTAAACTTTAAATTTAATGTATGATTACATTAGATTTAATGGAATAAATTAATTTAGATTAATGTGAATTATTAAATTACAATAAATGAAATTAATGAACATTTGCAAAATTTGCTTCTAGCACATTTACATTAAATTTTATGCATTTCCTTTTTGCAGTGTTCCTCACTAATGTACCCTTGATATTTAAAGAGTCTATATATATATATATATATATATATATATATATATATATATATATATATATATATATATATACAGGCGCGGATCCAAGGGGGGGGGTGGTGGGGGCGATTGCCCCCCCCCAAGAGCTTGAAGTTCAGGAAAATAGACCCGATTTTGCCTCTTATACTATAGTTTATTCAAGATCTAGGGAGAGTGTTTCATTTTTTACCTTTTTTTTCTTCGCAAACTACCTGTGTTTTTAGTCTGGTGTCTTTGGCAAAATCTGTTAGACACTTATATTTTTCATAGGAATGGGTTAGAAATTTATAATCAAAAATGCTGGTCTATAATAATGGACTATTTGGGTTGGATAACAATAGATATCTGGATGTGTGAAGTGTTAAAAAGGATTTTAATCCTTGTCATAGGCATCGGAAGGAGGTTTATTTTATCACTAAGTATTTATGACATAGAATATTTTTTCAGTAATAAACGTAAAATAAAAAGTTTTTATAATATTATTTTACTTGTTATGATTTTTTAATAATTCACATATATTAGAAAATATAGATAATTTTGACATATCTAACACAAATCACAACTGTAGTTTCATTATTTTTAATTTTGGCATAGAAACCGTTCAGACTAAAACGTAGCCTTTTTCTCTCAAAAAATTCTAAGTTATAATTTAAATAGTTACAAAATACCCATTATCAAAAACACAAGAAGTTAAACATATATAAAAAAAAATAAATTCGTCAATATAATATTAAAATTTCTTTGGGGCTATCGGTCATTTTATTATTAATTAAAAATATTTTGGGGATATTTGATGTTCCAGTTTATTTATTTCTTAAACCATCTGCAGAATTACAATAAAACACTAAAAATGGATTCAAATGTCACTAATTTTTATATGTTACGGAAAATTTAAATAATAAATTGTGTTAACGCTGGTAAACATTACGTATCTTATTCGTCATCAAAGTCAGTGAAGCTATCTTCGCTCAAATTAAATATAATTGATTCTTCTCTCACCGATCATGAGATCGAGTTTCCACATTTTCTTTTATTCTTTTATTATATGGATTTTTCGCAATTATTTGCAGTAACTTTATTCAAAAAAATCATTCAAAAGTCCAGTTAAATTATTAATTTTGTAAGTTGTGTTATTTCCAGCAACTCTACCTTTTATTTGAGAGAGATATTTCCTTCACCAACGGACATTTTCCGGACGATCTATAAGAACAGATTTCCTATATGGTTTTTCCCAACAAAAATTAAGTTCTCGAGCAATTTCCAGAGCTTAGTTCTTTTAATTTCAGGCAAATCCTGATCTTCATTGATTTTAGTTAGAATTTTGTCGACGGTTGGAATCTGCTTCTCACAATAAAATGTATGTACAACTTCTTTTATTACAGTTTACATCTCTTCTTCCAACGAGATTTTTCGTCTGCCTGTGATCGAATGTAGCTTGGAATTACTAACAATTCCAGTCGTTTTTTTCTCCACCAGTGATCTGTACATGATAGATTTTCGAACTCCTGTTATATTGGAACACATCTCAACAGAGCTTTTAACATTATTATCTTGATATTAATATCTTAAGGCATCATAAACATTCATCGTAATAAGTTTTTCGTTGAGGAAAAAGTGCCCTCCATCTTTCGGGTATCTTACTGATCTCAAATAATATATAAAAACAAGCACAAGCAAAATAAATCACTAAGGACACACTGTAAGGTGTACTTTGCTCACTGACAGAAATTAAATTGAATTATCAGAAATTTTATTGTTGCAGTAAATTTATAAAAGCTTATAATATTTAAATATAATTAGATTTATGGCAGTTCTCAGTTACCGGTGGCACTGAAGCAGGTATGTTGGAGGTTTCGGTAACAGTTTTATTACTCTCTCTAGTTCTTGAATAGAGTATATGAATGTGTATGCTTGCGATCGCCCCTCCCCTGCCCAAGGGCTTTGAGTTTAGGAACATAGAACCAATTCTGCCTTTTATATTAGGAATGTGTATACTGCTGGCAACTCTCCCTCTCCCCCCGTTGAAAACTTGTTTTTTTTGCCTCTTATACGAGGAATGTGTATGTTGATCGCATCTTCCCACCCCCCTGTCGGAAACTTGTTTTTTCTTGTGATCGCCCCCCCCCCTCTCTCCAAGAGCTTCAAATTCAAAAAAATAGTCCCATCCCTGCCTTTTACACTACAAATGGGAATGTTGCTGGTGTCCCCCCCCCCCCCCCCCGGGGAGAACTTGCTTTCCATACTGCCATACTGTACTTTTGTTATATCACCGCCCCCCCAAGGAGAGAGGCTGGATCCGCCCCTGTATGTATATATATATATATATATATATATATATATATATATATATATATATATATATATATATATATATATATATATATTTATTTTCTTGTTTCTTGAACCATAGATTATATCATTTTTTTTTATTTTGTCTTTTCTTGGGTTTAGGTTCTATATTTAATAAATACATAAAAACTGTTTGACGTTTCGCCTTTTATTCAAGGCATTTTCAAAATGTTTGCCTCCTAAAAATATATAATTAAATTACATCATATAAAAAACATATTCACAATTTTCGAAAAACAAACAAGACACTTAAATAATAGTTAAAACTTTAAAATCTCTTAAAAATACTTAATTTTACTGGTACGCACCTTGACATTTTGCTGTTTTATTTCTGAATAAAATTTAAATTTTGCATCGTTTACTGAGGATACGTGGAATGCGAATGTGTTTTATTTTTTTAAAATATTTTTTATATTTATAAAAAAATAAATATGGTATATGTTTGGTTTTATGTTTAAGAGGATATTCCATTTTTTGATTTTTATTTGACTGGATCGAATACTTAATGTTTAAATTAGGTTTGCGTAAATATGGCTCAAATTTCCCATATCTGTTCTGTCGTTAACCGTGTTTTTATCTTTTTTAATTTCAATCATTTCTTTTATCTGTAATTTTTGGTAATTCATATCTTTGTTTTTTATAATGGTACTGTTATAATCAAAAGTGTGTTTTTCGTCCTGTGTGTGTTTGTTTAACGCTGTTGAGGCGTTTTTTGTATATTTATGGCCATTCAATCTGTTCTTTAGTAATTGGCTCGTCATGCCTATATATTTTTTGGGACAATTTGAGCAAGGGATCGAATATATTATATTTGATTTATTCATTAGAGGAGTTTTACTTTTTAAATTTGTGAACAATGTATTTAATTTATTATGTGACCTGTGGCATACGATGATATCATGCTTTTTTAAAATGTATTTTATTTTTTCTGACAGCTCACTAGTGTACGGTAATGCCACATATTTTTGTTGTTTATGTTCTATGTTTTTTGTTTTTACGTTATTATAGAACTTATATGTTCGTTTATCAATTATTTTGGTGATAGTCTTTTCGTTGAAATTATTGTTCATTAGTGTCTCTTTTACTTTTTGCAGTATTTTTGGTCGGAATTCTGGAGACGTTAGGGAGATAGCACGATCAGATAGACCGATTATAACGCTATTTTTTTGAGTTTTTGAATGATTAGAGAAATAGTTCAGATATCTACCTGACCAAGTTGGTTTGGTGTACCATTCAGTTAAAACTTTGTTCTTTCTGCGTATAAGCGTCATATCTAGAAAATTTATTTTATTATTATTCTCTATTTCGGACGTGAACTGTAATTTTTCGTTGAAACTGTTAAACTCTTGGAGAATTTCATTTATTTTATTTTGTGGTACAGCTGCTATGCAATCATCGACAAAACGTTTAAAAAATATTATGTTAAAGTTTAATTTTTCTAAAACTTTTTCCTCTAAATATTCCATTACTAGCTGAGCAATGGTAGATGAAATTGGTGATCCCATAGCACATCCATCAAGTTGTTTATATAGGCATGACGAGCCAATTACTAAAGAACAGATTGAATGGCCATAAATATACAAAAAACGCCTCAACAGCGTTAAACAAACACACACAGGACGAAAAACACACTTTTGATTATAACAGTACCATTATAAAAAACAAAGATATGAATTACCAAAAATTACAGATAAAAGAAATGATTGAAATTAAAAAAGATAAAAACACGGTTAACGACAGAACAGATATGGGAAATTTGAGCCATATTTACGCAAACCTAATTTAAACATTAAGTATTCGATCCAGTCAAATAAAAATCAAAAAATGGAATATCCTCTTAAACATAAAACCAAACATATACCATATTTATTTTTTTATAAATATAAAAAATATTTTAAAAAAATAAAACACATTCGCATTCCACGTATCCTCAGTAAACGATGCAAAATTTAAATTTTATTCAGAAATAAAACAGCAAAATGTCAAGGTGCGTACCAGTAAAATTAAGTATTTTTAAGAGATTTTAAAGTTTTAACTATTATTTAAGTGTCTTGTTTGTTTTTCGAAAATTGTGAATATGTTTTTTATATGATGTAATTTAATTATATATTTTTAGGAGGCAAACATTTTGAAAATGCCTTGAATAAAAGGCGAAACGTCAAACAGTTTTTATGTATTTATTAAATATAGAACCTAAACCCAAGAAAAGACAAAATAAAAAAAAATGATATATATATATATATATATATATATATATATATATATATATATATATATATATATATAAATTTATTTTATAATTCTCCGATTATGTTACCTGATGCCGTCAAGCAAATTTAGTTAACGAGATTGCTTGGATTCACAAAGTCTCGAATGATTTTCAGTATCACCACTGTTATTTATTCCTTTATTAATTGCTCCTGTGTGGGGTTGCTAGTCCTCCATCGGGCGCCTCCCCAGGTGGCGGATAGGGGTACGCCTCCCAGATATGGGTGGTACTGAGGAAATGAAATACTCAGGGCGGACCAAAACTAGCTTGAATAGCGGCAGCTGGCTATTTCAATACTGAACACAGGCAATGGTTCAGAGAACCAAAAAGGCTATGAATCAGGGAATAAACGGCGCAGTGGTATCCACGGAAACGGCGTTTACACAGCGATGAGGAAGGCAACGGAAAACCACCTCATTATTACTTTCCTAGTAAAATTGTCATGGTAATCAAATATAACATAGATAATGTTACTGATCACGGACCTCGGAATCCGAGATCCGGCAGGGGAGGACAGACGCACTTAAACTGTAGGGCCTCCCAGGTCGTCAGCATGCGAAATCCCTACAAAGGTAAACAGTATACAATGCCGACATGTCAAAGGATCGCTACATGGAATATACAGAGTATGTATGAGGGCGGAAAAGTACATAACATAGTGAAGGAAATGAAAAGGCTCAATATAGATATCATGGGAGTTAGTGAAACCCGTTGGCTCGGCTCTGGGCACTGCACAATTCAGGATTGCATGGTTTACTATTCCGGCAATAACACGTCACAGCATAGAAACGGAGTGGGAATAATAGTCGCACCGCACATTAAGAAAGCAGTAAAAGCCTTCACTCCGCTCTCTGACAGGATGATGCTTCTGCAGCTGCATGCAACCCCGGTAGATCTAAATATAATCCAGATATATGCACCCACTGCAGACAAGGATGAAGCAGCCATCGAGGAATTCTATGATCAAATAGACCAACTAATCAGGATGATCAAAAAGCACGAGATAAATATTGTAATGGGTGATTTCAACGCAAAAGTGGGCAGGGGCAAAGTGGACAATGTGGTGGGAAGTTTTGGACTGGGAGAGAGAAACGACCGCGGAGATCGCCTCATTCGCTTTTGTCAAGAACATAATATGATTCTAACTAATACCTTGTTCAGGTTACCCGCTCGCAGAATATACACATGGAAGTCGCCAGCAGACACACCAGAAAACATCGTAAGAAATCAGATAGACTACATAGGTGTACCAGTAAGATACAAGAACGCTATTAAATCATCAAAAACCTACCCGGGGGCCGATGTTCCGTCGGACCACAACCCAGTTGTCTGCAAAATCGAAGTCAGATTAAAGCGTGTTAAGAAGAAAATCAATAACAAGAAAATAAACATAGGAAAGCTCTCTGATGTCAAAATTAAACAACAGGTACAAGATTCTCTAAACAAAGAAATAGACAAAATTAACGAACATACATCAGAACCACTATCAAGATGGGACAAGATTGAACAGGCTATCCACACAACATGCACGCAACTATTAATACACGATAGAGAGAAGAAAAAGGATTGGATGACGGAGGATATCCTTGATATGATGGAAGAACGAAGAAAATATAAAAATAAGAACAAATTAAAATATCACGAAATACACAAAAAAATAAAAACACAAATTAGAAAGGCGAAAGAAGGATGGTTGTCTGCAAAATGTATAGAGATCGAGCAATGCGAGAAGAAATATGATTATCAAAACATGCATAGGAAGATCAAAGAAATGACAAAGAAGACAAATTATAATGGTACAGCTACGTCCATAGCTGATGCTGACGGTAACCTTACATCAGAGCCGTCGAAGATACTCGAAACATGGAAATTATATGTGGAAGAACTTTTTGCATCAGACCGCCATTATGAATATACCATTAAAAACATCGAAACCGGACCTCCCATTCTTAAGTCAGAGGTACAGAAAGCCATATGGTCTCTCAAAAATAATAAAACTCCAGGCCCAGATAACATTCATGGCGAAATTCTAAAGATGCTGTGCGAAATGGATAATCAATTCTTGGATACTCTGACTTCACTTTTAAACAACATATATGACAGCGGCGAAATTCCGGAAAACTGGCTCCAATCAACCTTCATTGCCATACCTAAAAAGCCGTACACCAAACTTTGTGATCAACACAGGCTGATAAGTCTAATTAACCATATTACCAAAGTCCTGACCAAAGTCATATACAACAGAATATACAATAAATGCGAAGAAAACATAAGCGAGTCACAATTTGGGTTCCGAAATGCTCTCGGCACAAGAGAGGCTATATTTTGCCTGCAAGTACTATTACAGCGGTGCAGAGATATGAATAAAGATGTCTACATGTGCTTTATCGACTACTCTAAAGCATTTGACAATGTGAGACATGACCAACTATTACAAACGCTCCAAAACATAGGTGTTGACTACAAGGACATCCGAATTGTGGCAAATCTCTATTGGGGACAAACGGCTAAGGTGAAAATAGGCAATATGCTCACTGAAAACGTCCAAATTAAGAAAGGCGTACGACAAGGATGTATCCTGTCTCCTCTACTTTTCAATATCTATTCAGAACAAATTTTTAGAAAAGCACTGGAAGAAACTGACGTAGGCATCAAAGTGAATGGAGAGATAATAAATAACATAAGATACGCTGATGATACAGTTATACTTGCCAACAGCATAGATGAGTTACAATGTCTCATGGAAAAGGTCCAGAAAGCTAGCAAGGAAAAAGGACTCGATCTAAATATAAATAAAACAAAATGGATGCTAATTAGCAAAAATCAACAACCAGCCAGACAATTGATAATAGATAATAAAATAATAGCGCATGTCGACTCATATATATACCTCGGCACAGTTGTTAACACAAGATGGGACCAAACCACCGAAATACGATCTAGAATTGAAAAAGCCAGAGCGACCTTTAACAGAATGAGAAGTTTGTTCATGAATGGTGACATATCTCTTCCATTAAAAGTAAGACTTGCTAAATGCTACGTATTTCCTGTCTTGCTGTATGGCGCGGAAGCATGGACAGTGACGGAAACTCTATTGAAGAGGCTGGAAGCGTTTGAAATGTGGGTGTATCGACGTATCCTGAAAATATCCTGGACTGAACACATCACCAACGTGGAGATAGTTCGCCGTATACGGAAAGAAAAGGAAATTATACCGACGATCAAGAGGAGGAAGCTAGAATATCTTGGTCATGTAATGAGGCATAACAAATACCGTCTCCTTCAGCTAATACTCCAAGGAAAGATAGATAGCAAGCGCGGACCCGGAAGAAGAAGACACTCATGGCTCCGAAACTTACGTCAATGGTTTGGACTAACATCCGCCGAACTGTTCAGGAGCGTCGCAAACAAAATCAAGATTGCCATGATAATAGCCAACGTTCGCAACGGACAGGACACATGAAGAAGAAGAAGATTAATTGCTCCAAAATGTACAAAACAAAAAAAATCCTTATTAAATTTTAACAAAAATAGAAATAAAAAAATTTTTGTATTTTTTACCTAATTTATATACAAAGATACAAGTAAAATGAATCGAGATTATATCAAAAGTAATTAACAACTAAAAAGTAATTCATTTACTGCTACTACTAATACTCTTTTAAAGTGAATTAAAAAAGAGAATCTGCTAAAATCCGAAATTATGATTTTGTGGCAAATTGTGCACATTTCTATTGTTGTTTTTTATTTTCTACTCATAAATATTATCTTTTGCTTTAATTATTTAAAATTTATTGTACACATTCCGGTCATTATTTTCAGCATTTCCGGTTTAATTCAAGTTAATATATTTGGATAATAAATGAAAAACAACTTTCAAACCATTTTATAAGTACTATCAGTGCATTTTTTCACTACCACAACATATTGATCTGATATTGATCCTCATTTTTTTTATGTCGATAGCTCAGAAACTACTTAATTTAGTTATCGAACATGTTTCACAATTGTTTTTAACATTAACTATAGAATACAAATTCTAAACATATACAGCATGGTCGATTTTTAATAAATTTATTTTTTAATTTAATCATTTTTATAACTCACGTTGCCGGTAATAATATTTCTAATTTCTGATTAATGTGTTTTTTGTTTTTGAGGAAGTTTTTTTGTACAAAATAATTTTTTAAAAGGTAAATAAATGAAGTATAATGTCAAAAAGAAAGTTCCTAGGAGGAATACAATAACATCGATAGAATAAAATTGATACCAAGGCATATTAATTCCAACAACTTTTAAATGATCAGCACCCTTATGTCGAATGACATATTCAATCCAATAAATGGCATTGTCCATTGGTTTCAATGGCCTGT
Source organism: Diaprepes abbreviatus (assembly GCA_034092305.1). NCBI lineage: Eukaryota > Metazoa > Arthropoda > Insecta > Coleoptera > Curculionidae > Diaprepes > Diaprepes abbreviatus. The sequence continues at coordinate 243,331 of JASJET010000178.1, forward strand.
CATGGAAGAGTCTCTGTATTTTTTTAGCATTGTTTCTATATTTTGGATTTTCCAGAAGTTCCTTGATAGTCTTCGTAAGAGTATATTCATTTTCCTCTTGGTAAGTTATTTTTAAAGCAAATCCCTTTTGGACAGCTTGATAAGCATTGCCAAATTGGTCAAAGAAGAGTGGAATCATTAGGCATGGTACTCCATGGTATACAGCTTCTAATGAACTTCCATGTCCTCCATGAGTTATAAAAAGCTTAACATTGGGGTGAGCTAAAAAATAAGAACCTTAACAATAAAGAATAAATTTTAATTTTTGGGGTACTGTACCCCGTGAATGGCAGAGATTTTGTACCATATGAGCAACGTTCTTAAAATGGTACCCAATATTAATAAAAGGATGATAGGAGCCTCTTCAACCCTACGTTGATTACGAAAAGGACTTGACTGACAAGAAAGGTATCTGAAGTGTCCGGCTCAAATGTTAATGAATTTTTAATATGTTGTAGAGGGTACAAAAATAAGAGACACGTACTTTTTTTTATCTGTGGAGATTTATTTTAACTGGGTGCCCTTAAATTTCACCCCTAAAAACAATATTTTAGGTTAGCAGCTTTTCCTGAGTCCTGAATTTGTGACTGACAGTTTTGGTAAGCTTGAATAGCCTGTAGTTGTTTGAAACTAAAGCTGCAAGAGAGAAGAGGACCTTCCAAAGTGCCGAAGTCTTTAAAAATTATTAAAGCTATAAATTAATATGGGGCAGCAGAATGATTGTAGATGGAACGGTCAACGCTACCCAAGATATTTTGTTTGCAGGAATCTATGATTAAATGCTGTCACACGATTTTTGACCTTCAACATTTCGAAATCTATTAGTTTTTGAGTTTTGTGGCCATAAGTACGTTTATCAGGAAGTCACGAACTAAAACATTTTAAATTTTCAGCCAGTTTGACGGCGCTATGAAATCTCATGTGTTGTGTCTGTGATCCTACATGAAAAGAAATATTTTTTTTTTCGTTTTTTTTGAAGTTAATTCAGTATGTAATATATTGCTAGTAAACTAAAAAAAATACTTTTTCAGAATAGATCAAACCCAGTAGAACGGATATAGGAAATAAAAGTTATTTTCGCCCCAAGAACTGAAATGCCTAAACTAAAATTTAACCAAATGGATTAGTAACAAAACTATCCAATAACGCAATTCATTCATTACAGAAGCTAACAAAATTTAACTGATTTTTTGTGACAGAACCTTTAGTTTACTTTTTCGAAGAATTTTGGTGTGCTGAATCCGAATCTGGCTTCAAAATTGCTCTTGAGATATTTTAAACTATGAGTGCAAAAAACACTGTTTTTCCACATATTTTAGGTTATGTAAAATTACAAGATAATTTTTATTCACAAAACTAGTAAGACAACCTAAAAGTATGATCCTTTCTCTTTAAAATCAATTTTGAAATGTCCAGATATCTTTTTTTTTTCACCGAGGTATGCTAATTTGAATTTTGTTCCTCACCAATCTACTTGTACACAAGCGAAAAACATAGTACAAACTACCTCGTTGAGTGTACTTTTCTAAATTATGTTATTTTAATGAAAATAACTATGTAAGCTTTCTAGGGGTCGCTAATTACAAATCTACTGACCTTGGATTCGTAATTAGCAACCTCCAGAATACCTTCAGAAACCTATACATAATTTTTTTTTAAGTTTAAAACTTTTTGAAATTTTTGTCCGCCATATTGGATCCGCCATTTTGAATTTTCAAAATCTGAAGGTGGATTTGTAATCGGCGACCCCTAAAATTCTTGCATAATAGTTTTCATTAAAATAACAGGATTAATGATGTTTTTCTAAACTCAGCAAAAATGCCATTGTTTCTGACAGAAGATATTACATATCTCTTACCAATGGACCAACATAACACACATGAACCAGTTAAGTACCAAGCCAATCACTTGCCTTCCCACACGATATTGGGTAATCACCTCCTGCTTGACCCAACGCATCTATGCACATTTGGAACAAAATAACATCATCGTAACTCAACAGAGAGGATGCACCAGGGGAGCAATGGGATGCAAGGAACAGTTGATTGTTGACTTTCTTTGCTGCCTACGTGGTTTATAAGAAAGCCTTTGACTCAGTGCCACATGAGTGGCTCAAAACCATATGGAGAATGAATAGGGTCGATAGTCAATTTATTTCCTTTTTAGAACGCATCAGGTCAACCTGGAGAACTAGGATCTAATTGCAAGTGCCGTTCAGCGACACCATCGAAACTAATACAATCCTAATACGTAGGGGAATATTTCAAGGCGATTCACTAAGCCTATTGTGGTTCTGCCTTGCCCACTGTCATGCTATTTGAACTCCACCATATCAGGCTTTAGTATTAGAAATAACAACGAAGAGGTAGTAAGATTGAATCATCTTCTATACATGGATGATCTTAAACTGATAGCTGCTACCATAAACCAGCTGGAGCAAATACTTAAAATTGTGGAGGAGTTCTCCGGGGATATCGGAATGCAGTTTGGACTTGACAAGTGCCATATTTTGAACATCGTTAAAGGAAAGATACAACCGGGAGCATTTTATATGCAGAACGGTGAAACTATAAATGCGATGGAAGCAGAACAAACTAAAATGCATATATCTAGGTATGAAACAAGTTAAACGAATTGACCATCGCACTATGAAGGCTCAATTGACAATCGAATTTGTCAGAAGGGTAAGACGAGTGAACTAGTCTAAATAGTAGAAACTTGTTTAAGGCGCTCAACACGTACGCATGCTCTGCGCTTAGATACTCTTTTGGAATTGTAAAATGGAGCAGGACGGACATCGAGAACCTACAAAGGAATATAAGAACACTCGTAACATAGGCACACAAACACCACCCTCGGAGTGCTGTTGAATGTACAATGCTTCCAAGACACAAGGAGGAAGAGGACTGGTCGATATTGGAAAGCAGCTCGATCAACAAATAATAAACTTACGTCTTACTTCCACAGGTTAGCGGACTCTTCCACACTACATCGAGCAATATGCGACGCAGACCATTCAACGCCGCTACAGCTGAGAGAACAGAATATTGCTTTTCACCACCGAACAGACCAAGAGAAGTTACAGGCGTGGCTGCAGAAACCACTTTATGGATGGCATCCAAATGAGGCCATCCAAGACAATGTCGACAACTCAGTGTCGAACTACTGGTTGATTTCAGGACAGATGTTTCCGGAAACAGAAAGCTTCCTGTTAGCAATCCATGACCAGGCTATTCCGACGAAGAACTATCGGAAGTTCATCATCAGAGATCCCTCAATAGACAATGACCAATGCAGATATAGTTGTCGAACATCAGAAACAATCCAGCACATAACTGGACGATGCCAAGCGTTTGCCGTAATCGAGTATAAGGAAAGATACGATTCAACCACTAAGATACTCCACCAAGAGGTAGCAGATAAGTTAAAACTATTGCAGTTAGGAAAAGTACCTTACTACAAATACAATTCGGAACCTATTCTTAAAAACAACGAATACAAGTTATATTTGGACCGAACGGTTCTTACAGATCAAATATTTGCTCATATTAGGCCAGACATTATACTAACAGATAAAATTTCTAGGCGAACTACACTGACTGACATTGCTGTACAAGCTAAGACCAAAATACAATGAGAAGATTGCCAAATACAGAGATTTGGAGGTGTAAATCCGCAGACAGTGGGCAATAAACAGCGTTCACACGATTCCCATAATACCATCAACAACTGGAGTGATACCAAAGAACCTCCTGCAGAACATCAAGGGACTGGGCCTTAGTGAGCATCTGTATAAACTGATGCAGAAGGCAGTTCTCCTTGCAACCGCGCGAACCATCAGAAAATTTGTAGGAAATGCAGAAGACCACGCCATCTAGGACCCGATAACATGGAAAGGGTCTCCACAGAGCTTCATACTTTTGGTGTCTTTGTATACCTGGTATGAGTCAATAATCTCTAGAGGGAGTGCGAAGCCTTTTGGCTTGTAAATCTGACAGGATTAAGAAAAGTATATACACCGTTTTTGGCTTGCATTCGATGAGATAGTGGGAAGCAAATTTCAAATTAGCATATCTCAATAATAAAAAAAACATATCTACATAATTCAAAATTGATTCTAAAGAAAAACTGTAATACCTTTATTTACTTCTACTAGTTTTGCGAAAAAAAATTATCTTGTAATTTTACATAACCTCAATTATGGCAAAAAACGATAATTGTTACACATTTAGGTTAGTATATCTCAAAAATCTGATGTGGTGGAGAAATTTTAAAGCCCGATTCGGATTCAACGTACCAAAATCCTTCGGGAAAGTAAACTAGAGTTTCTGTCGCTTAAACCTTGTGGGCCTGTGTTATCAGTAGGAGATACTGTATTTATGAATTCAATTTTACAATTTAAGACTATATTTGTCATGTCAACGTGCTTGATTTACTAAACGTGGCACTTAAAATACTATCTAAGATTATAATTTTTTTATCAAAAATAAATAAATTAACTATATTCTTAAGTAGACAATTAAGATAAAATAATAAAAATAGATGACTAAAAATACAAATTTTAAATGCGTATTTCGCTTACCCAGAATATCCGTCTGTGGCATCCATTTCTTGATTAGAACATTGCCGGGTTTATCGGGCAGTTCTTCTTCAAACTTCCATAATACTTTTTGCTTTAGCTTTCTAAAAACTTTCAAAAATGATTCCTTTATAGCAACAGGCAAATCTTTACTGTTCGCGTGAGATCCCAAACTAAAATATATAGCACCGTCTGTTGCTCCATCTAAGAAGTCTTGAAGATCTTTTGGTAGCTTTTTGGGTGGATCTATGTGGAACCCTCCTATCTCAACTACATTGGGTAACAATGGACCTGATTGACGCATACTCGAGTGTGAACCCAGAAGAACCAGAGATATATTGTTATTAAAAGTTGCCAAATCTGGAGGATTCTCAAAATTTGATTTTATTATTTGATTGTGGGCGGGAAGTATATATAAGTATTTGATTAATGGATCCATTAAATACAAGACAAAATTGTGTACTCGTTGGAAAAAACTCATTCCATTAAAGTACGGTCCCACTTTATAAAAATGTGGAATATAAGAGGGTGGTAAATCATTGCCAATTAGTGAGTTAATGTAGTTGTTGTTTCCTAAAATAAATTAATAGATAAATTAAAAAAAAACTTTAAAGACGTCTCTAAATGGTCTGTACAAATATTAGCGCAAATTAATACAGGGTGTCAAAATTATAATTTTTTAAAACTTTTTTATAAGTATAAGGAAACAAATCAAGATCTGATTACAGAGGGCGCTTCCAGCAGCACTTTGCTTACATCTAAAATTTCATGACTTTTTAGTGGCCTCGTATATTAAATTTCTAATTAAAAATTCTTATTCCCTGTTATACCTTGTTGATCAACCATTCATGAGACAATTGAATTTAAATGTTTTATTGCATACTGAGACTCGTCGTATTCCTCTTCATGTTTTATCCAGGCTCTGGACTCGTGTAAAATAGTTGAAGTGTATTTAAGGGCCAACAGGCTGACAACAATGAAACTTTATATAGCAAGGAGCTAACAATGATAATAATGTAAGCATGAACAATGATAATAATAACACACAAGATAGAGAGAGAAATAGAAGAGTTCTGGTGAAACCAACTTTCCACCCCCGCCAATTGTAACATCGCAAGAGGTTGGATCAATGAAAAACAGCAAATCTGCCAAGACTACAGCCAGATGCAGTTTGAGCCATTTACCACCGAAGAAATTTCAGAAATAATCAAGGAATCCCATAACCGGAAAGCTCTAGGTCTCGACGGGATCCAGAACTGCTAGCTCAAGAAACTCTGGTGTATCAACTGGTTAAACATATTAATGATGTTTTTCTTAACCCAACAAAAATACCATTGTTCTTGACCTAAGGTATTACGTACCTCTTTCCAAAAGGACAAAGACAGCACACATGATCCAGCTAAGTATAGACCAATCACCTGCCTTCCCACACTGTATAAGGTGATCACCTCCTGCTTGATCCAACGCATCTATGCATATTGTGAGCTCAACAGAAGGGATGCACGAGGGGAACAATGGAATGCAAGAAACAATTGATTGTTGACTTTGCCATATGTAACCAAGCCTGTATCAACCGCTGTCTACGTGAATTATAATAAGACTTTCGATCCAGTGCCACATAAGTGGCTTATAACTATAGAGAATGTATAGGGTCGATAATCAGTTTGTTTTCTTTTTAAAATGCATCATGTCTACCTGGAGAACTAAGATCCAATTGCAAGTGCTATCCAGCGGCATCATCGAAACTAATACAATCCCAATACAAAGGGGAATATCTCAAGGTGATTCACTAAGCCCATTGTGGTTCTGCCTTGTAATGAACCCATTGTCACACCGTTTGAATTCCACCACATACGGCCTTAGTATTAGAAATAACAAGGAAGATGTAGTAAGAGTGAAACATCTTTTATACATGGATGATCTTAAATTGATGGCTGCTACTAGGAACCAGCTGGAACAAAAAAAATTGTAGAGGAGTTCTCCGGGGATATCGGAATGTAATTTGGACTTGACAAGTGTCGTATTTTGAATATCCTTAAAGATAAGATACAAGCAGGAGCATTTGAAATGCATAACGGTGAAACTATAGCTGCAATGGAAGCAGAACAAACATACAAATACAGGCTAAAAGAATTGACCATCGTACTGTGAAGGACGAATTGATTGCCGAATTTGTCAGGAGGGTAAGGCGGGTATTACGAACCAACCTAAATAGTAGAAATTTGTTTAAGGCGCACAACACGTACGCTTGTTCTGCACTTAGCTACTCTTCTGGAATGGTAAAATGGAGCAGGATAGATATCCAAAACCTGCATAGAAAAATAAGAAAACTTTTAACAAAAGCACAAAAACATCATCTTCGGAGTGCTATTAAACGTACAATGCTTCGAAGACATCAAGGAGGAAGAGGATTGGTGGATATTGGTAAGCTCGACTAATAAATAAAAACTTACATTCATATTTGTACAGACCAGAAGACTTTTCCACACTACATCGAGCAATATGCGAGGCAGACGAGTCAACGCCGCTACAGCTGAGGAAACAGGATATTGCTTCTCATCACCAGGCAGACCAAGAGAAGCTAGAAACCTGGCTATAGAAGCCACTTTACAAACGGCATCCAAATGAGGTCAATCACGACAATGACGACAACTCATCGTCGAACTATTGGTTGATTTCAGGACCGATATTTCCGGAAACGGAGGGCTTCTTGTTAGCTATCCAAGACCATGTTATTACGATGAAGAACTATCGGAAGTTTATTATCAGAGATCCCTCAATAGAAAATGACCAATGTAGATATGGCTGTCGAATATCAGAGACAGCCCATCACATAACTGGAGGATGACAAGCGTTTGCCGCAACCGAGTATAAGGAAAGACACGACTCAGCCACTAAGATACTCCACCAAGAGATAAGTTAAGCTATTGCAGGTAAGAAAGGTGCCTTATTACAAATACAGTCCGGAGCCTATTTTTGGGAACAACGAGTTAAAGTTATATTGGGACCGAATGGTTCTGAAGGATCAGACAGTTGCTCATAACAGGCCAGACATTATACTAACAGATAAAATTTCTAGGCGAACTACACTAATCAACATTGCTGTATCTAATAACAACAACCTAAGATCAAAATACAAAGAGAAGATCGCCAAATATAGAGATCTGGAGAAACAAATCCTAAGATAATGAGCAATGAACAGCGTCCAAATAATTTGCATAATTTAGATGGAGTAATACCAAAGAACCTCCTGCAGAACATCAAGGGACTGGCCTTAGTGAGCATCTGTATAAGACGTTTCAGAAAGCAGTTCTCCTTGCAACCGCATGAACCATTCGAAAACCACAGCAGACCACGTCACCTAGGACTCGATAATATGGAAAGGGTTCCCACAAAGCTTCATACTTTTGGTATCTTTGTGTACCTGGCATGAATCAATGGTGGGAGTGCGAAGCAGTTTGGCTTAAAATCATGTGTCACACAAAATCAGTAATAAACCAAAACAAAAATTTTTATTTATTTAATAGTGTAATTAAACTCTAAGTAAAAGTTTAAAATGACGTCCATTTTCACATACAGGGTGTACAATTTTCGATGGTTTTACGGGCTATCCCCTTTATTAGTAAAGATATAAGGGTAAGATTGTCCTGACACTGTGCTTCTTTTTTATGAAACGAACGATGCCACTAACAGAATTTTCATAAACCACTTAGTTTCGAAGAAGGTAACCGAGATACGAGGGGTGCCTTAAAACGCATAATTTTCAAAATAGTTCTGTGTCTCCATAATGAAGAGGTTTTTTGAAAATTCTATTAGTGGCATAATTCATTTCTTTAAAAAGTTGTACAGTGCTACGAAAACCTTTTCATTTTGTTTGAACTAATAACTCTCGTAAAACCATCGAAAGTTGGACCCCCTGTATACAAAGCTTATTTCTACGAAGGAAGTTGAACTGCATTCCTTCCATAATCTCTTTATTTAAACATTGAAGCAGCTAAATTTACAAAGAAGGTTTAAGACCAACCCAATATAATTGAAATAAAAAATAGATCTTCTAGTCGGCCAGTTTTGTTTTGTTTGTGATATTGTTCTAATTTATATTACATATGTCGACAAATAAACTCCTATGTAGGTATGTATGTATCTGCGTAGAATAGGGGTCTATACACTGTAACTTGATATATCTATTATATCCTCCTACTGCTGCCAAGTCATAAGAGTTGCTTTATCGATTAGAGCAGGTCCTCCAGTCCAGTTTCCCTCAGGAACGTTACGATGATGGACGGTTTCAAAGTGGGTAGCTCCCCTACTTGGATTTGGTGTGTTTCCAAGAATCACATCCTAGGGTTTTCTAGAGCGCTGCACTCTGAAAGGATATGAATAGAGGTTTCGTTCTCCTCCTCCTCGCAGAATCTGCGCTCTTCTCCTTCTACCCGTCCAAGTTTTTGAGGTGTCCCTTCAGGTGGCAATGCCTCGTCAGGACCCTTGTCAGAACTCTAAGTTGGTTTTTACTCAGGCTTATGCATTCCTTGAATCTCTTCTGGGCGTAGTTCCCAAGAGGCATCTTAGCATGTCTCAATACTTGCAGCTATGTCCAATAATTGGATCTCCTGCTTTCTTCTTGTATTTTTAGTTCTTCCAGCCTTACGCTGCTGCTGATTCCACAGAAAGGCTTTGGCCCCAGAAATAGCGTCTCTGCTCCTTCCCTCGCGAGCCTGTCTACTATTTCATTCCCTCTATCCCGGTGTGTCCCGGTATCCACATGAGGGTAACTTTATTATTTTTACTCAAATCATTTACTTCCGCTAGGCATTCCCAGACCATCTTGGAGTTGATAATTTTAGAGCTCAGCGCACTGATGGCTGCTTGACTATCCGACATGATGATAATCTCTTGGCCTATATAGATATACAGGGTGAGTCAACGATTGGATGAAGTAGGTTTGTGCCTTTTCGGTGAAATTAACAAAGAAACTATATTTATTGTTTGATACAGTTTATTTTTACGCAGATTTTAAAAATATTTAGGACTCTACAGGGTGAGCCAAAAAGCTAGGACAGCATAAAGTTGTATTTTTTTTAAATAGAACACCCTATATACAAATCGTATTTTCGATTTATCTTATAATTTTAAATCTTTTTTATTAAGGGTTTACTATAACAAAACTTTATAGTTTCTGAGATAATTAAGTTTAAAGAAAAAAAGTCACATTTTCAAGCATCAATTCAATCCTAAATAACGTTTTCAATTTTGTGACAAATATATTCAAACTTGGAATTTAGCAAGGCCAAGAACATGTTAATATAATTTTTACCTAATATTTGCAATAAAAGCTACAGGGTGTTGAACACATCGGCTCAAATTTGAACAAGTTTAAATGAATAAATATCTTTGTTTTTTTAAATGGTATACCCTGTATATTTTCATGTTATTTAATAGAGTAATAGAAACCCTAAAAGTTTTGTTCAATATATCCTATACCTATTTATAACAGTTTTTGAGATATTTCAGTTTTTCTTATTTTCCATACTTTTTTACAGAAATAGTCTTCATTATCATAGTAGCCATGGCAAAAACAATGTAAAAGAACATTTTTCTGTGTGTCAAATTTATCACAGCAATCGCTTCTTTTGGTTTTTATGTAGTGTAGTTTGTTTTTTTTTTGCATTCATCTTATATTGTAAAATGAATTTTCCAAAGAATGAGTTAATAGATATGATTTATACAATAGGAGAGGCTCAAAAAAATTGCCTTCTTGCTCAAAGAATTTACAAAATGAAGTATCCTGATCGACGCCAGCCTAATACCCATACTTTTCAAAACTTAATGCAAAGATTTGATTCTTCTGGTACTGTTGATTATCCAAAACGTAAATTGGTCAACAAACCAGTAACTAATGAAGAAAAAGAACTACAAGTATTGTTAAATGTTCAGGAAAATCCTTATATTGGTAGCCGTCAGTTAGCAGCATTATGTGAAACATCACAATCCACCGCTAATCGTACTACCAAGAAATATAGGTATCATCCATATCACATGGAATTACACCAAGAATTGCATGGACAATCAAATCTAAATTTATTATGGAAGGTAATATTTAGTGATGAAGCTACTTTTAGAAGTAACGGTGCCGTAAATAGACGCAACATGCATTATTATGCCACAGAAAACCCATTTTGGATTAGAGAGTTGCAACATCAAAACCACTGGTCATTACATGTTTGGTGTGGTGTTCATCATAATCGAATTATTGGACCCCACTTTTTTAATGAACCACTAAATGGCCATAGTTACCTGAACTTTCTACAAGAAGAACTACCCCAACTGCTTCAAGGTCTCGATAGGGATGAGCTCGACAGTATGTGGTTCCAGCACGATGGTGCGCCTCCGCATTACCATCGTGAAGTTCGTGAGTTTTTGGACCAACGATATCCGCAAAAATGGATTGGACGTGGGGGTTTCATTGAGTGGTCACCAAGGTCTTGCGACATCACCCCATTAGATTTCTTCCTATGGGGTTATATTAAAAAATAAGGTGTATGTTAATCCACCAACAACAGTGGAAGATATGCGAAACAGGATTAGGGATACCTGTAGAACAATAACGCCACTAATTTTGTCCAGGGTCCGAGAAAATCTGCAAAAAAGACTAAATTTGTGCATTGCACAAGAGGGTTGTTTATTCGAACACTTATTAAAAAGAAATAATTAATCTCAGTATTTAATAGGTAATTTTTTTGTTTCAATTTAGTATAAAAGTAAATATGTTGTATTTGCCTTGTCGTTATTGTTGTGTTAATTTTTTCACATTATGTTTAATTAAACTATTGCCATTGTAATATAACGAATAATGTATTTCATCATATTTAACCACATTCTGTTTGTTTCTGTAGTTTCTTTTTATTATTTTACATGGCTACTATGATAATGAAGACTATTTCTGTAAAAAAGTATGGAAAATAAGAAAAACTGAAATATCTCAAAAACTATTATAAATAGGTATAGGATATATTGAACAAAACTTTTAGGGTTTTTATTACTCTATTAAATAACATGAAAATATACAGGGTGTACCATTTAAAAAAAAGATATTTATTCATTTAAACTTGTTCAAATTTGAGCCGATGTGTTCAACACCCTGTAGCTTTTATTGCAAATATTAGGTAAAAATTATGTTAACTTGTCCTTGGCCTTGCCAAATTCCAAATTTGAATATATTTGTCATAAAATTGAAAACGTTATTTAGGATTGAATTGATGCTTGAAAATGTGACTTTTTTTCTTTAAACTTAATTATCTCAGAAACTATAAAGTTTTGTTATAGTAAACCCTTAATAAAAAAGATTTAAAATTATAAGCTAAATCGAAAACACGATTTGTATAGAGGGTGTTCTATTTAAAAAATACAACTTTATAATGTCCTAGTTTTTTGGCTCACCCTGTAGAGTCCTAAATATTTTTAAAATCTGCGTAAAAATAAACTGTATCAAACAATAAATATAGTTTCTTTGTTAATTTCACCGAAAAGGCACAAACCTACTTCATCCAATCGTTGACTCACCCTGTACATCGTAACTGTAATCAGATCTCGAGTTTTTATCCTGAAAAACTTCAAAGTACCAAATTTAGTGCAAATTAAGCAATTATTAAGAGAAATATTTACGAAAAGTCTTTAAAAAATAATAAGTTTCACACCCTGCATTTTGGAAACTATCAACTTTTGGTCTAAGATAAATTTTCCTGATATTTAGGACTCAGAAATTTTGGCTAGCGTTTTGTACAGACCTTTTAGAGATACCCTGCATATTATAAATATTTTATATCAAGAATTCTTACCACCAAAACTTGAGAATACAATGAGAGGACAATTAAAAATCTGACTCAGAATTTTAAAACAATCCACCCAAGTGTTCTCAAGGATAACAGCATCAAAGGTTTCGTTGGAGTTTAAAAGATTTTTGACTTCTGGAATTTTAAAAGCCCTATCCCATGTTTCTCCAAATAAATCGATGAAATCCTTGTCTGCGAAAATGTTAGATTCTTCTTTAATATTCCAGGGATCAAATGCTTCTAGAAGTTCTAAAATAATATAGTACATTAAACGATTTATCATAATCACTGATAATTATGAGGATTTATTTTATGTGGGTACATGTACCTAGTGACAAATTGCAATTCTGATGTAATTAGAATACTGTAGACCATTGATTTGGCTTAGATCGAATTTGTAGTTAAGTTGGTAAATACAAGAATATAGACCGGGGCTGACCTGTAAAAATCCATTATGATTTGGCTGTTAAGAGGGGGAAAGCTAATTTTTGCTCTAAACCCTCTAGAATTATGCCCATAAAAATAATTGATACAGGGTGTCTCAAAAGAAAGTTCACATTTAAAAAATCGATGAAAAAAAAATTTATTACATATTAAAATACATTGTTTGGGAATTTATTTTTTAAAAATGATATCGTCCAAATGTAATCCGTTGCGCTCACGGCATTCATTTAATCGAGCACTAAAATTGCCCATGACGGCTCGGCAGGTATTCTCCGTGATGTCTGCCATTTCGTTGCGGATATTTTCTTTTAATTGTGCCAGGGAAGTCGGTTTGTTGGCGTAAACTTTTGATTTGACATAACCCCATAGGAAAAAGTCCATAGGTGATAAATCAGGACTGCGTGGAGGCCAACTTTTGTCACCTTTCTTTGAGATCAATTTGCCAGGAAAAATTTCACGCACTCGTGGCAGAGACATGTTGGACGTGTGTGAAGTTGCTCCGTCTTGCTGGAACCATGTTCTTTGGTTATAGCCAGGAAAATTTTGCAGTTCAGGCACGAAGAAGTCGTTTAACATCTCCACATACCGCTCTGAAGTCACTGTTACTGTGCGTTCCCTTTCATCTTCAAAAAAGTACGGGCCGATAATTCCTCGCGCCGACATCGCAGCCCATACAGTCACTTTCGGCGAATGTAGAGGTTTCTGATGTTTGTGTTTTGGATTATTTGCACTCTAATAGCGGCAATTTTGCTTGTTTACATGACCATTAGGATGAAAATGGGCTTCATCCGAAAAGAAGATGTTGGTAAACGTTGAAAAGCGTTCAGTCATCTGGTTTACGAAGTCAAGCCTCTGACCAGCATCCTGAGGCTTCAATTCTTGCACCAACTGAATTTTATAGGGGTTCAGTTTTAAATCTTTGTGTAAAATGCGGAATAGTGATGACCTATGCACATTTAAAGCAACAGCACGCTTACGAATCGAAACGTTTGGGTTGTCACGAACAGACTAAGTAACACTCTCTACATTTTCGACCGTTCTCGAAGACCTCGGACGCCCGGATTTTAGTTTATCTAGTGTTGAACCGGTCTCTTCAAACTTCTGGATCCATTTTCCAATAAGCCGAGCGCTTGGCGCATCATTTAAGTGACGAATATGTCGAAAATTGCAGAATTTTCTACGCTCTACAGTCGCCGAATTACCGTTTTTGTAAAACTCACGTACGCACAAAGCACGGTCCGCTCCCGAGAAACGCTCCATAGCGACTAAATTCCCAAGAGCCAGGCTACCGATTGACATACACCCCGCGCCGCTCGGAATAGTTGCGTTCACGCAATAAGCAAAACAAATGTGTACTTTCTTTTGAGACACCCTGTATATGTTCCCCCTCAAAAAATACCGCTTTATTTATTTATTTAACAAAAAGTGAAAAAAAAAACGTTTTTTTTTTGTTCCTTTCTTCCTTATAATTTTGAAAGTATTCACTTTAGAGAAAAGTTGAAAGAAGAAAAAGTTTTGCAATTAAATATTCTATTAGATAGGATTAGCTAGAAATTTCAAAATTTATTACCCTTGTGGCAAAATAGTAATAGTAAAAAAACAAACAAAAAAGAGTAGTTTTAATAAACGATTTTTTTCGATCATTTACATTTCTCTGAATACCTTCATATTTGGGCAAATAAAACTCTATTTTTGCGTAATAATTTTCCAATCCATTTTTTTTTTCAAAAAATGGAAAATTTTTCAAATTTGATGGACTTAAATCAAAAAGTTACATACTTGAAATTTTTTTCACATATACTAGAAATTACAGGCTTCAATCGGATAATCAGGGTATACTCAGGAATTGTTTAAAGTTATTGAAAATCATGGTTCTTGGCTTTAGACCGTGTCAAATTGAAATTATTATCCGACGTTTCGCCTACGATCGCACGATGCATGTTCAGGGATCTTTACTCCACAAGATCAGAACACTGAATGTGTTGCGACTATGCTCTATAGCAAAAAATTTGGATTTGAGCGAGGGTGTTGTTTCGAAAGTTCTAAAGAAGTTTCGGTTATTGGGGAATGTTAATAAATCTGCCAAAGTCAGGTCAGGAGAAACTACTCCCTATAGTTTGTTATATATGTAATTCTCCTTTTAGGCAGAGAATATGAAAAATATATGTACAAACAGTTTATTTCCTGCAAATATCGCTCTGGTCCTCTCTCCATACGCGTTTCGATCACCTCATGATCTCGTCAGTGGAGCTGTATCGGACCGAGAGCAACATTAGCAGGAAATAACTGATATATGAACCATAAGTTTCAAGGTGTGTCGGCAGGATATTACACCTCCCGTCTACCAACTTCGATGTCAGACTAAAAATATCGCCATTTGAACGACATCTATGAATCAACGGAGTAACGTGAAATTAAAAAAAAAACTGGCGATATTTTTCAGTCTGACATCGAAGTTGGTGGACGGGAGGTGTAATATCCTGCTGACACACCTTGAAATTTATGGTTCATATATCAGTTATTTCCTGCTAATGTTGCTCTCGGTCCGATACAGCTCCACTGACGAGATCATGAAGTGATCGAAACGCGTATGGAGAGAGGACCAGAGCGATATTTGCAGGAAATAAACTGTTTGTACATATATTTTTCATATTCTCTGCCTGAAAGGAGAATTACATATATAACAAACTATTTAAATACGGCAGAAAGATTTCTTTATTTCTTACTGAAATTTTGATTTTTTAAAAACTACTCCCTATGTTAAAAAGCGCATTAAAGGAATTTGTTCGAAGGCCTGTAGGAAAAAAATTTGATATTATATATCAAAAGCCTGCTGTGAATTTCTTGATTTATTGAAGTGGCCTTTTCAATCGTCGAACCTAAATCCGATTGAGCACCTTTGGGAACACTTGGAGCAAAAAATTAGGGAAAGAAAAATTAATAATGAAAATTATCTATTGGAAGTTTTAAAAAGATGAATGGCGGGAGATTCCAGTTGATGTATGTCAAAATATTGCCGATTCAATGCCAACAAGATGTAGGGAGGTTATTAAAGCATAGGGGTTTTTGAACAAAATATTGAACTATGCTTTTTTAATTTGTACAGACTCAATTATTTTTTGTGGAAACAGTATTCTTTCCATACATTTGAACTAAGTGTTTTTTTATTTATCATAGGAAAATTTTGTTCTATTTTATATTTCAATTGTTGAATAAAAAGTTATCAATTTAGTAAAGTATGTTCAATTTTTGACACATAATTAATTATTCATAACCAAATATTAAGGATATAAGCAGGAAACAAATCTTTGCATACTTATATATATATATATATATATATATATATATATATATATATATATATATATATATATATATATGTACATATATATATTTTTCTAATATTTTCTTGGGTATAGGTTTTTCCATTTAGAGAAACAAAAGACAACATTTTTTCTTGACGTTTCGCTCTACATAGTCAGCTTCTTCAAAAGAGCTGGTATATTTATTTTACATCTACAAAATTACAAAGTTTTTTTATAATAAACATATATCACAGTAATACACATTTATATTTTTAATTTAATTAAAATTAATAAAAATAAAACAAGATTTTAAAATAGTCTTAAAGTTTAAAATTTTAAAACAATACGACAGGTTAAAATAGGTTAAAATAGTGAAAATTATAAAAAGAACACACAACATTGACACTCAATGAATTTATAGAATCTATAAAACTTACAATAAATAATAATTATTTCCAGTTCAAAGATAGTTTGTACCAACAATTAGACAGTTGTGCTATGGGTTCACCAATCTCCTCAACAATAGCACAAATAGTTATGGCATATGTAGAAGAAGAAGTATTTGAAAAAACTGGATTTTAATATAATCTTTTTTAAACGCTATGTAGATGACTGTTTGGCTGCTGTACCCGAAAACAAAATAGATAGCTTGTTACAATATTTTAATAATTTCCACCCAAAACTGAAATTTACAGCTGAAATTGAAATAGAACAAAAAATAAACTTTTTAGACTTAACTATACACAGAAATAAGACTGATAACAATCTTCATAGAAAATGGTACACAAAAGATACTTGGTCGGGCCGATATTTGAATTTTAACTCTTAACATCCAAATAAACAGAAAAATAGTGTCATAATTGGCTTAGTTGATCGAGCTATAAAATTATCTTCACCCGAATTTCGCCCAGAAGTGCTAAAAAAAGTGGAAGAGACCCTAATAATGAACCATTTTTTCAAACTACTCATAAAAAAAATAATTAAACAAAGAACCTTTTTACATTATAACACAAACAAAAAAAAATAAAATTAACAATACCAAAACACAAAACACTTTCATTGCATTACCGTATATAAACCAACTGTCTGAAAAAATAAAATATATTTTGGATTAGCATAACATAACGGTATGCCATAAGGCGAACAATTTACTAGGATCATTTTATACGAAATTAAAAAGTAAAGTTCCCACCAAAAAAATATCTAACGTAATATATGCAATTCCATGCCTAAACTGTCCTAAGAAATACATTGGTATGACGACACAATATATTGAAAATAGAATGAATGGACACAAGTATACTAAAAACGCATCGACATCCTTACATAAACATGAACAAACATCTAAGCATGAATTTGATTTTAAAAACACCCATATTTTAGATACTGACAGAAATTATCATAAATTAGTCATCAAAGAAATGATACACATAAAAAAAGATAAAAATGTTCTAAATGACAAGCAAGATGTCAAAAACTTAAGTCAAATATACCATAATTTGATATTTTAGTAAAACATACTTGAAGCGACTCTAAAATATGTGTAATGATGCTTGGGACGATTTCATATACACTCATGCAAACGAAAGAATGTTATTAAAAAATAAATAATAATCTTTTTTCCTATTTTTTGCTTTTTATAAAAAGAAATCTATCCATAGCAATTGCATACCAATTATCATAACGGAATTTTATTTTTAACATTCAAACAAAACTACTTTCAAGGTATGTACTATTTTATAATTTTCACTATTTTAACCTATTTTGACCTGTTGTATTGTTTTAAAATTTTAAACTTTAAGACTATTTTAAAATCTTGTTTTATTTTTATTAATTTTAATTAAATTAAAAATATAAATGTGTATTACTGTGATATATGTTTATTATAAAAAAACTTTGTAATTTTGTAGATGTAAAATAAACATACCAGCTCTTTTGAAGAAGCTGACTATGTAGAGCGAAACGTCAAGAAAAATTGTTGTCTTTTGTTTCTCTAAATGGAAAAACCTATACCCAAGAAAATATTAGAAAAAAATATTTAACAAAAGGTTTAATTAAGATACAAAAATAAATTATATATATATATATATATATATATATATATATATATATATATATATATATATATATTTAACTCACTGAGAGACGAAACATGTATCTCTGCCGTATTACTGTGGCGGGGAGGGTAAGCTTTGACTTTCTTCTCGGTATGGTGGTACAGGTAGGCCATAATCTCGATGGTGGTGGAATAGGATGAATTTTGTTTTATTACAATTTATTCTAAGTGTGCAACCTCTAACACAGAAAGGATATGATGGAGCGAAGTTTGCATTCACTGTTTCGCATTTACTTTATATATATATATATATATATATATATATATATATATATATATATATATATATTAAATAGTAGGTTTAATATCGTATCGGGTTATAATTTTCGCACGTGGTGTCTCTGTTTAAAGTTAATGTTTGTTATCAGTTGAGGAGATAATGAATATTTCACAAAGAACGTAGGTCAAGTATATTTATATATTTTTTGTAAGATGTCAAGACAAGACATTTGTATTACATTCAAGTTATCAAAATAGCAATGTGCTAAATAAATTAAAGCTTTTTTTCTTACTATATCTATAGTTGTTTGGATCGTCCAGAGCCCGATATTTAACCTTCGGTTTTGTTTCCGAAAAAAAATTAAAATTATAATAAATTTTTAGACGCAACTTGGCTACAATTTTAATTATTCTATTTATAAATTTGACCTTGAATATATCAAGATGAAACATATATTTTGATAAATACTACATAATAATAAATTAAACATACTCCAAGGTAATAACTAAATTATAATTTTAACTTTGTACTTACTCTCATAGCCCTCCCAAAATCCAGTTAAATGAATGTATCTCAAAGATCCATTTTGAATTTTCTCCTTGGGTTTATGGGCACTAATTATAGTGACGTCATGACCAGCATTAGCTAATGCAACCATCAGTTTGTTCGATAAAATATTCAAACTTCTTCCAGCAATTGGGAACATTCCTAAAATTCTCGCACTTTCGCAACATTTTAGGGAAGTACATGTTAGGAGCAAAAATAGTAATCTAATGTTCATTTTTTATACTAAGAATACGCACGCAATGTTTATTGCTTAAATAAGGATATGGTAATAATTTTATTTAAAATGGAACCAAGATTAAATGCCGCACGAATTTAATATAAACTAATTGCTTATATAGTCCAAGCTTCTATGACACAATTTTCTAACTGTAATTAAATTTCGTAATTTCATTATATCCGTTGATCAGTTGATACCAAGGAAGTTAGAGGGGATATGGAAAACTACAAAAATTGGCTAAATGCCTAAAAAATTAACCCAACATGCAGAAAATAAATGTCATAAATTGACATCAAGTGTGGAGTAAGTGTAGAAAAAAATTTCATAGTAAATTTGGTGTATGAGGTTGGCAATACGAGAACCAGAAAACAGAGCAAGATTTTGCGAAAGTGCGGTATCCCGGCATATTATTTGTATTTAATGTGGACGTTTGTCATCGTTCCGATGCTTAAAATTCTCTTGATTTTTTTTGTTGCAGCGACATTAGTTAAATTCGGGAATTTATATTTGTGTATGTTATCAAGACATTTGTGCAGACTTTTTATTTATAATAATGCATCAATGTATGGTATAGTTTCGTAAATCTCGTTAATATATTGTTTTTTATATTTTAGTAATTCTTTACATTACATTATAAATGTAGGAAACGACGTTTTTTGGAAAAAAATTAGATATTTACCCCCTATTTCGAGGACGTAGAACATGATTTTGGCTTTGATTTTTCACTGTTTTTTTTTGATTTCTTGGAAAACTTAAAAAACACCAAGCGTCACTTCAACAGAGGAATTTTAATTCTAAAGAAAAAACCTAACTTACATATTTATTTTCAATGATACTAGTTAAAATATCATGTATGTAACATATTCTGGCTATTTTTGCACACATTCTAATGAATAATTTTTAAAAACACTTGTATTTTCAACGAAAAATCAAAAATACGTTCCGGAAAGGCCATCGATCATCAGACTCGTTAAAACGACTAATATTCGTTTGACACGTTGCTAGATGTAAAATATTTTCGTGGTATAAACTATAAAATTTGACCATCTCAGTCAACAATATAGTTCAATTTTTATAATGTTTTGTACAGTCTCTGGAAAAAAATAATCTTAACCACCCAAAATTTGTTTCTAGTTCAGGTTAAGCTTGATTTTGGTTAATTTGTAAAACTGAAATTAATCTGAACTAATTTAAATTAACCTAGACTTATACTTTCGTAACATAAACTATAAAATGTATCCATTACAGTTAACAACATAGTTTAATTTTTGTAATGTATAAAAAAGCGTAAAATCTATGAAAGAAAAGAATATATGTGAATTTCACAAAAATCATATTGGTAATCCGGTAACAGCACCGATTTTTCGAGTTTAAGGAACGAGTCACAGCAATATTTAATGGCGGGAGCCATTTTGTTTTAATTTGTTTTTTGATAATTTTCTTGATATTTCCGATAAAAATGTGCAAATTTATAATTTTTTTATAATACAGAGGCTTTTATCAGTGTGGAATTTGTGATTGTAACAAAATTTTACCGATTTACTACAAAAAATTGAACTTAAAATGAAAAGTATTTTTCATAGTTTTCCGCAAAACTGAGGAAAAATTATGGAAAGGGGAGGTCAGAATTGTGTTTTATGACTTGGAAATAGGGGGAAGTATTGACATTTTTTAAAAAAACTTCTTTTCCCTAGTTATCCCATGATGTAAATTTTTGACCCAGAGAATTGTGTTCAAATCTATTTTATGGGTATTTATTTTATAAATCATTTAATAATGCCCTCTAAATTGTAATTTTTCCAATATAATAACGTAATAAAAGGTTGTTCAAGTCCAGTCCTGTTCCCTGCCTACTGCGCAAGTACAGTATAGCCCCTTTAACTGCCTAGGTGCAGTCTTATAACTTGATCAGTTTTTTGTTTTTTTTTGCAGGCACATGCTGTCCATTTACCGAAAAATAGACTTATGTGAGAAGTGGGGATAAACTATTTTTTTGTTTCGTTCTTACCATCGATTAGAGTATCATCGGATTGATCTACAAAAATACAAATAAATGCTTTATATCACATTTTTATTAATTATTAGCGACATATGAATATCCTAACCTAAAAAGCGCCATTCAAAAAATTTTACAACTTATCCCGGAAAGCCAAAGGAAGAACTATCCAATAAAGAAGAAAGAAGAAAGACTGACTCTTGAAATTAAAACTTTAATAGCACCGAGAATAGTTTTAAGAGAATAAGATTAGAACTGATTAACAATTAATACAAATAAATAAAGAGATCAAAAAGGTTATCAAAAGAAAGAAAATAATGAAAGATTGAAAGCACTTAGAAGACTAAAGAAGGGCAAATATGAGTTTATAAAATTATAAAACAAAGTAGTTTAAATAACCACAAATAAAGATGAATTATTGAAAATAGTAGAATAATTCAATGGAGAACTGTAAAAAAACGTGAAAGACGAAACCAAAACGACTACATAATACTTGGCGAAATCAGATAAGCAACGTCAAAAATATCTGATAGATCACTATGGGGGGATAGAAGAGCAAGCAAGACAAGATTGGAGGCGACACATTGTTATTAGAAATAAAAGATCTCCTTAATTAATGCGTACGAGGAAAGACTATATCATCAAAATGGACTGAAGCAGTGCCTAGATAAGATCCATTAGCTCTGGCATTTGTAGACTTCCAAAAAGCGTTCGATTTAGTCACGTTAGACAGCATCATTGAAACATTAAAGGAGAATCGGATTAATAGTCTATGATACTTTAGGCTTACATATAAAATATTATAAGGTAACTAACAATCCAATGTGGAATGAAGTAAGATCTTCCCTACCCTAGAGATTTTTCTACCCTAGTTATTCGGATGACATTTTTCTGATATCGGATAGTCTAGGGAAGTTAAGAGTAATGTTAGACGATCTTAACACTGTCGGTAACAAATTGGATTGAAAATAAAGTAATCAACACAAAATATATGGCTAATCTCATCCCAAGTGAAAATATGTTAATTCAAAATAAAGAAATAGAACAAATTGAAAAGTATATTTACCTTAGAGATGAAAGTGGAATTGGAAACATATACGAGTATAACAGAAGGATGGACAACATATGGATCACTAATAAATTTAATAGTGACATTTCACTCAGAATGAAGAGAAGACAATTTGATCAGTGCGTGCTTTCAGTGATGACGTATGGGACAGAAAAGCTAACGTTTACAAAAAAAGATTGCATCAAAACTTAGAATAGCTCAAAGAAGAAATGGAACCGCATTAAGGAACAAAACACGAAAACAGGATCATAGATGTTATGATTAGAGCTTCCGAACTGAATGGATAGGATATGTAAGTAAAAAAAAAGAGCTAAGGATAATGATGATCATGATGATGAAAGTGTCTTTTTAAATGTCCGCTATCTAATTTTCTAAAGATATGCAAAGAAAACTAGTACGGCTAAGTTACGTCAACTAATTCATGAGATTATCAAGAACTCAACAAAAATGTTCGTAAAAGTATAAGTACATGTTTTTTTAAAAAAGTGAAAAAAATTTAAGGAGGAGAAAATTTTGACTCTTACCTTAAGTTGAAACCTAGAGTTTTATGAATGGAAATATCTCATTTGGCATTTTCTGTGCTTACTGTTAAAGGTAGACTGAGGGAATTTTGTCTTCAACAGTAAACCCAAAAGGTGCCAAATGATATTTTAGCGGAACATTTGCTGGTTTCCACAAGAAACCAAATCAATGAACAGATGTACTCCTGGATTAATACCAAACTAGATATGTATATATTTATATGTTAGTATTACGAATTGCTTGATAAGATAAATAATGTACTATGGATATGTGTAAACTTACTTAATTGACGTTTTATTTACAATTAATATATTATTGGCAATATAATGTTATTAGGGATTCGGCAAAAAGAGTGGATAACAAATGATTTTTTTATAATTAAGATAAGGAAAGACATATTTAAAAATAAAGAGCAATAATTAAAAAAATACAGAAGAAAACACAAAAAATGTTTAAAGAAAACATAATGTTTATTTCAGAGGCATGTGGCTAGTTTTTATTGCGACCTTTCTTGATTTAAAAAAATGTTCGTTACCCCTTTTCTCCATTCGCCATTTTTGAAAATAAAACAAAAAATGGAGGGTTTGACCAAATATATTTTAAGATTTAACAAAACTGATAATATTTTTTAATAGATATTATTATAAATGATTTATATGATGATTTTGAGGGCAATAATTCTTGGTTGAATTTTTATCAAGGCCTATATGTCTTCATCTTGAACATCCAGCTTATTCTTGGTTTTTGATTTGATCTACAGAAGAGTTGAAAATCCATTTTCGCAGAGATAACTAGGACCAAATGGCACAATTATTCGAAAAAACAGTAATTATTCTGTAGAATACGAACGCTAAAATTAAGATAATGACTTTTCCTGAAAATTCCAAAAATTTATTTGGCGCTTAATCCGAACTATCGCCATCATCCCAAGATACACGAAATTGATTTCATACTAACGCAGCTTGAAGATGGTTATTAATTTTCTCTCTTAAATTATCTATAATTCCCGACTCTGATTCTTTCATTTTGGTGCAAGTGTGTTCAAAGTTTCTAAAATTTATTTTATGGTGCCAGTGGTGCAGCATTAATACGAACACCTTAATATTATCTTTGAAGTGAATAATGTAAGTTTCTTTACCTTGCATTTTCAATTTAACTTATATAAGCTACCTTCTAAATCCAAGTATGGCTGATGCTCAATCTCAACACTCCATACAAGTTCTTCCTTTATTAGCCATTACTTTCAAGGCATAAACTTATCATCACAACGTATTCATATTTTGTAGTGATTATTGTTACTCTTCAAATCACAAATTCTTCTGTTATGTTTCCGAAGGCTCAGTAAGTAAAATGAGATGCAGATTAAATTTTTAATAAATTGTGCATTATTTTCTATCATATATTTGTTGCAAAGTTTGACCCTGTAGTGTTGTCGGGTATAAAAATATATCATGAGAGCTTTGACTATTAAATTGACTTATTATTTATTTCTAAATAATGTAGGGGACAGCGGTAAGTGTTTTCAGAGCAAAAAGTCAGTAGTTCTTGAATATTTTTCGACAACTAATATTCATTTGTGTATTATAGAAATAATTTTGTAAGTTCATAGTGACTTGAAAAAATCATTGAAAAAAAGCCCCATCATCACCATAACTCATTAAAATCTTTTTTAAAATTTTAAAACGTCGCACAATGGAGATCTGCCTCTACAAATCTGGGACATGTAATGAAATAATGTTCCGATCAATCTAAATTTTAGTATATATATATATATATATATATATATATATATATATATATATATACATATATATATAATATATATATATATATATATATATAATATATATATATATACATATATATAGTTAACTTTTTTAATTGAATAGTTAAATATGTCTTAAGAGGATATTCCTTTTTGCATTTTTGGGGGGTAACACCACACCCAAATGGTAATAAATGTAATAATTTTTTTGACGCAGCTATTATATTCCTAAAAATATTTTTGTTTTACACATATACGTAGTACTTTTATGAATTTGAAAAAAGACGAATAAAAAATATTAAAGAAATGACGCTGATATGAGCCTTCAACTAGGATCCTCTTTTGAAAATCCTTACTGATGTTAAATTTTTTTCTCGATATATTGTAATAAAAACATTTTTGTTTGCAAAGGTAATAACTAATATTTAGATAAGAGAAAAACTTTTTTTTTTGAAAATAATAGTTGTTCGATGGGAATTTCGAATTTCAAAAATTTATAAAAAAATGAATCTAATTAAATGAAAAATATGCTGCTTAAATTTTATGGAAATTAGTCAAACAGATCTTGAAATATTTTGTCCACGAGAATTGAAGATGTTGCAAGAAATGGAAGACCTTCAAACGCAAACAATCCTGATATTTATGGGAAAGTGGAAATAAATATTTTCAATCTTTGGTATTTCTACATGATAAACTAGGCACAAGTAACGTTTCGCCGAAATTTCTTTTAAAATTGTTAACTTTCGAATAAGAACTGCCTAGATATTAAAGTTCCCAAAATCATTTGATGCGGAGCCTGACTTTTTCTTAAGATGATGTGAGATGATGATACTTGAACGCACATTTTAATCTCACTCACTTCCCTCAGAATTAGCTCAACGGACTTTATACAGAGTTTGACTAATATTTCTTTCATTATTTGTTTTTTGCAGTTGACAGATTTTGGAAGTTAAAATTTGAATCTGAATATTTGAAGACTGTCTATTACGGTTCTGCTCGTTCCTTGTATAATATATCAGTTGGGAGTAGTTTCCCGATTATTCTCAGCTCGGTAGATTATCAGCCTTCTCGCCTCGAAATTTCTTTTTCTTACATGTTTCTTCGAGAGGCAATAGAATGCATAGATCACTCCGAGGCTTGTTTGCTCCAGTCAGATTTCTCCAGCCCTAAGAAGAGGTACATGCACCGGCCTTCTACTGATTTTACCTAGGTTATTATTTAATGTCTTGTACTTTTTAATAAAAAATAGAGTTTTCAGGCATCAAATTTTAGCAAAGAAATGAGGCCCAGCAGGAATTATTATTATTGAACATATGCAGCACAATAATAGTAGTGTACCTACTCAGATGATAGACCAAATGATTTCATTAGAGGGGGATCGTAAAATTTAATTTGAAAAAAAAATAGTTGCTAAGTGATATAAGTCTCATAATGACATTTATTAAATTCAAAAATAAAAGCAGGTTAAATTTTTCATCATTTTCTAACAGCTGTTGGCTGTAAATTTAAACAAATTTGTAATGTAGTGTTGTCAGGTGGAAAGATGTGGCCTGAGAGCTTAGGACTTTTCGATCGGCTTATTATTTACACTGTTAAAAAAATCTTAAATTTAGGGTACATTCATTAATTTAATTTAATGAATTTGTACCCTAAAACGTGAACAAGTTACATGTACTTTGAAATGAAAGCTTTGTACATTAAATTTAATTGAATGTTACCTTAAATTTCAATAAGGTTACTGAACTTATTGGCATAATTACATTAGATTTAATGTAAAAATTATTAAAAGTTTTTTTAGAGTGTACTTCCAAATATAGGGGACAGAGGTATATATTTTAAAGGCCAAAAATTCAGTTTTTCTAGACTATTTTTCGATTACTAATGTTAATTTGTATAATATAGACATAATTTTATAAGATCATAATGACTAGAACAAATTATTTAAATAAACTTAATCATCAACATTATTCGTTAAATCTTTTTTCAATATTTTGAACACACAGTTCTAATCTTGTCTATACCATTCTGATATTACTTTTGTTTATCTTGTTGTAATATTAGTAAGTGATTTCAATTAGGACACCATTTTATACATGCAGGAATTGAACGTAATATTTACGGAAACTTTCCAAATTTCTGATTTGTAAAGATGACCTTATACCCTAGAAGAATAAAATTATTTTCGCAGATTGATAAAGGCAAGGATATATAATTATTCTTTATAAATTTCACTATAGGCAAAGCGAAAGTGTTTTGTTTTCTATCGGCCTACAGGAAAAAAGTTTCAGTTAAGTTCCCTTAAAGGCGATAATAATTTTCTTATATAAAACGATTTCCACATTATCGATATTTATTCAAATGTCTTTTACTATATGATGATATAAGAGCACACGAATAAAAAGAGGCGAAGGAACATAATTCTTGAAGAAGAAAAAAAAGATTCCGCTTAAAATATTATTGGAAAAAAGTTCCAAGTTCTCACAGAACTTTGCTAAGGAAAATTATCTTTTTAACCGACTTTTAAAAAAATTGATAATTTTTTTTATATATGTACGTCGATTATTCTGGAAAGCTCCGATTTAAATGATATTTTTCTTGCATTATATTCAGGAAGTTGCTGCGGTGGTCCCATAGCATTTTAGCCAAAATGGATTCAGTAAAATCATAGATGGCACTTATAATAGGCGAACAAAAAAATTTATTTTTTCAGATTTTCTTCAAAATTGGTATCGGGGAGTTTTCGAAGTCACACATAACGAATCTAAAATTATTTTTAAAATAATTCAATATGGCGCATTTAATGTGGAGAATTATTTTTTTTATGAATGTACGTCGATTAGTCTGGAAGATTCCGATTTAAATAATATTTTTTTGCATTATATTCGGGAAGTTGCTGCGGTGGTCCCATATCATTTTAGCCAAAATGGGTTCAGTAAAATCAAAGATGGCGCTTATGATAGGGCGAACCATAAAATACATTTTTTCACATTTTTTTCAAAATTAATTTCGGGTAGTTTTCGAAGTCAAACATAACGAATCTAAAATTATTTTTAAAATGATTCAATATGGAGGATTAAAAATTTTGCATGTCTTGTTTTTATCGAAAGTTGGTATTTTGATGGTTTTTAGGGGTGTAAAATTATAATTTTTTTTTGAATAATTCAATATGGCGGACTCAACATGATGGATTAAAAGTTTTATATATCTCGATTTTGTTCAAAATTGGTAATGGAGCCTTTCGGAGGGTAAAAATAACGAATTTAAAATTATTTTTAAGTATTTCAATATGGCAGATGCAATATGGCAATCTGCAATGGAAATCTTCGAAGGTGTAGATTAGGATTAGATTAAGAGTTTAAAAATTTTTTTTTTGAGATTCAATATGTTGAGTTAAAAGTTTTACGTTATCCACATTTTATTCAAAGTTGGTTTTACGGGGTTTTCGGAGTCGTAGGTTACGAATCTGTAACTGATCTTTTTACAATTTGTGAGACTAAAAATTTTACATTTTTCCAATTTTGTTCAAAATTATTGGTGAATTTTTGGGGCGCATATTACCGATTTTAAATTAATTTCTTCCAGCTCAATATTTAAGATAAAATATGTCGAACTAAAAAATTTACATGTTTTTAGTTCCGTAAATAGTGCTATTGGGGGCTTTTGGAGATGGGTACTTTTTGCTACTTTCATAATATTGTTTAGTAGTATTTAGTTTAAATAATTTATGGTTATCATAAGAAGTTAAAAATTAAAAATCTGAAAATAACATTTTTATGAAAAAGTTGAACCCATTTCTAAAAAAGCGCTAAACATAACTATATAAATTTTTATATAATATTGAAATTTAGAAGTCGGCGCCAAATTATTACTAAATGAAACAAATAACTACGTACACGAGACACATACAACTTACGGTAAGAAAACAATTACAAATTAAGTATTTCTCTTAATCTTTTTATTTGAACATCGTAAAATACATTGTTAAATTTAACAATAAAATATACATGTCATTCACAAATACTAATAGACAATTAAAATAAAAAATTTACGAGTTGATTACTACCAGAACTTTACATATTTTAAAAATTGTTTTATTTTTTTCCACACATGTGAGCACGCACCTTGAAATTGTTGTTGTTCTTTTAAGAAGTCTTAAAGTAATAGTTTTTATCTCCTAAATTCCTAACGTTTTTAATTGAAAACCTAGTAATGTTTTAAGAGGATATTTCTTTTTGCACTTTTAAGAGGTTATATCACTTCGAAAAATGGGTATAAATTAAATACATTTATTATATATATATATATATATATATATATATATATATATATATATATATATGTATATATATATATATATATATATATATATATATATATATATATATATATATATATATATAATCGAAGGTTTTCGGGCATCCCGTGTATGTGCTGAGTCCCTCTCAGGACTGTAAGGCAGCTGACGTTTCGGTGAAATCTCATTCACCATTTTCAAAGCTCACTGTATGGCGTCTACGAGCGAACTGACGCCTGCGACTCCGGTGTTGTTCGTACCGTGTGCGCGTCGGACGTGTTCGTTTTCTGAATGGTTCCGAACCAGGTGGCGTGACCTGCTGCGCGTCATCGGTCCTGTTGCCAGTGTTTGTGGTTGCGTTGCCGAGTTGTAATTTCTTTCGTTACTAAGTGGTACTGGTTGAGGTTTTGTAAGCAGATTTTTCCAAGTATTATGCACACGTTGGCTATCATCTCTGCTATTTAAGTTGTTGGGCCTCTTTGCAATTTCAATAGCCTCCCTTATAACCCTTGTGGACAGGTTTTCACATGTCGATAGCATTTCTGTTCCCGAGAAATTTATCTTATGTCCTGTGTTTAACCAGTGTTGGGCCAGAGCAGAAGAAGTTGTTTTTTGATTGACAGCGTTTATATGTTCGTCTTTTCTGGCGCTTATTTTACGGTTGGTTTGGCCTACGTAAAATGAGCTGCACTCTCCGCATGGAATTTTGTACACTCCCTGGTTTTCTAGAGGGATTCTTTCTTTAGGTGTTGGCAAGAGATCTTTTACTTTACGGTCTGTGGTGAAAATGGTTTCAATGTTGTGTCTTCTGAGAATTCTTGCGATCTTGTCTGTGGTGCCTCTTACATAAGGAACAAAAGCCTTGGAGCTATTCTCTTGGTTTTCGCAATTTTTTGGGGCAAAGTGTTTGTTTTTTAGAACCTTGTCTATATGTTCTTTTTTATAACCGTTCTTTGTTAGGGCTTCCTGCAGTATGTTCATCTCTTTGTGATAATTTTCTGGATCTGTAAGGGACTGCGATCGAAACGCAAGTGTTTCACTACTGCAAATAATTGGGCGGGGTGGTGATGTGAATCGGCGTTGACGTACCTGTTGGTGTGAGTGGGCTTTCTGTAGACAGTGTGCGAAAGCAAGCCATCCTCTTTTCTTTTCAGTAGGATATCCAGAAACGGTAGTTCTCTTTCCTGTTCTGTCTCCATGGTGAATTTAATTTTGGGATGTATACTGTTTATGTGTTCCAAGAAACTTTTGAGATTTTCTTCCCCATGTTGCCAGATAACCAATGTATCATCCACGTAACGTAGCCACAGTCTTGGTTTATGTGAAGAGGTCTCCAAAGCTTTTGATTCAAAGTCTTCCATAAGTAAGTTAGCGAGTGCAGGAGATAGCGGCGATCCCCTCGGGGCTCCCTCAACTTGTTTATATCGTCGGCCTTCATAAGTAAAATAGGTGTTATCAAGACAGTGTGTAAAAATGAACATATAGACAAGGTTCTAAAAAACAAACACTTGGCCCCAGAAAATCGCGAAAACCAAGAGAATAGCTCCAAGGCTTTTGTTCCTTATGTAAGAGGCACCACAGATAAGATCGCAAGAATTCTCAGGAGACACAACATTGAAACCATTTTCACCACAGACCGTAAAGTAAAAGGTCTCTTGCCAACACCTAAAGAAAGGATCCCTCTAGAAAACCAGGGAGTGTACGAAATTCCATGCGGAGAGTGCAGCTCATCTTACGTAGGCCAAACCAACCGTAAAATAAGCGAGACGAACATATAAACGCTGTCAATCAAAAAACAACTTCTTCTGCTCTGGCCCAACACTGGTTAAACACAGGACATAAGATAAATTCTCGGGAACAAAAATGCTATCGAGATGTGAAAACCTGTCCACAACGGTTATAGGGAGGCTATTGAAATTGCAAAGAGGCCCAACAACTTAAATAGCAGAGATGATAGCCAACGTGTGCCTAATACTTGGAAAAATCTGCTTACAAAACATCAACCAGTACCACTTAGTAACGAAAGAGATTACAACTCGGCAACGCAACCACAAACACTGGCAATAGGGCCGATGACGCGCAGCAGGTCACGCCACCTGGTTCGGAACCATTCGGAAAACGAACACGTCCGACGCGCATACGGTACCGACAACACCGGAGTCGCAGGCGTCGACGCCATACAGTGAGCTTTGAAAATGGTGAATGAGATTTCACCGAAACGTCAGCTGCCTTACAGTCCTGAGAGGGACTCAGCACATACACGGGATGCCCGAAAACCTTCGATTATACATCACACCCGTGAGAATGTCCGACATAATATATATATATATATATATATATATATATATATATATATATATATATATATATATATATATACATATAAAGGCTTCAGCACACCAAAAATGATAAGATTTAGTCAATTTTATTTTAGATACATTTTGGCTGTTGTCAAGTGTTATTAACATAACTTAACCTGTTTATAAATGTGAGGCTCTCGTGTGATCTAGAGAAGCTTGAATACTGTATTAATCTCATTTCTCTAATATATCATACCACAAATTCAGAATGTAAGGTTGTTATTTATTTGAGAATTAATTCTAAAGTCAACTTTACTGGTCCAAATTTGAATTGTGTGTGATAATTTAGAATAATATTTATAAAAAAGTATTTCTTTTTCCTTATAGACTAGTCAGTCTTGTTAGAACTAAAATTAGAATATTTCCCTATTGGGTCTTTTGCTTTTGTTCACTTTTTCTTATACAAACATATATCTTCGATAATAAGAAATAAGAAAGATACAATATCGCAAAGAAGGATCCAACAAGGAATAAAATAACATCAATTGAATAAAACTGGTACCAAGGCATCTTCAATCCAACAGTTTTGAGATGATCAGCGCCTTTGTGCCGGATAACGTATTCTATCCAATAAATAGCTGTATCCATTGGTTTCATAGGCCTATCATGGAATAACTGCTGTATCTTTTTTGCGTTATTTCTATACTTTGGGTTGTACATCATTTCTTCTATAGTTTTCGTAAGAGTTGCTTCGGTTTCACCATTAATGGATAATTTTAAGGCATAACCTTTTTCAACAGCTTGATAAGCATTGTTGAACTGATCAAAAAATATTGGGAACATTAGGGCAGGTACTCCATAATACGCAGTTTCAACAATGCTTCCATATCCTGCGTGCGTTATGAAGAGTTTGGTATTGGGATGAGCTAAAATAAAATTAAATCAGTGAAAAGTTTTAGTAATTATTGTTGAAATGTGCGTTACATTGGGCAAGTCGCTGACACGCAATAAAGGAAGTAGATATTGAACGTTATTTGAACCTAACTACTTTCAATTTTAAAAATACCAAATATCAGTAAGAAATAAAGAGATCTATCTGCCTTATTTAAATGGTTATTTATATATATTATCCTGTTAGGCAGAGAAAAAGGAAAGAATAAATACAAACAGTTTATGTCCTGCAAATACCACTCTGGTTCTTTCTCCATACGCGTCTTATAGTCTCTTCAATGGAGCTGTATTGGACCGAGAGCAACATCCGCAGGATGCTATCTGAAATTTAAATTCCAATGTATATTGGTAGGATATTAAAAACCTGTCACCTGCCGACTTCGATGTCAGAGAACAAGATACCGCCAGTGGAACGACATCTACGAATCACTGGACTAGTGTGAAATTTCACTTCATTTTTATCCCATTCGGACGAATGCAGATTGGTGTAGATATAAATTTTCCCGAACTTCTTATTCCAGAAGCACACGAACAGAACACAAAGAAGTGCTGAAGTGATGTAGTGAAATTAATTAACTTCCTCAACTCATATTCTATAATGGCATGCATTTTCTTCGATACCCTCCTGGAAAAGAGGTAAGTATTCTTTTTAATAATAATTTTAATAATTTCTGAGTTTCTTTCTTAGGCAAGGAAATGTTGTTTTCGGTCCAAAATCTAAATAGTCCCTAGAATTTTAATCCTAAACCAACACTAGTTCAGGCACATCGGTGTGTCTGTGTGAGTGTGGATTTCCTTATGCAACGTGGATTTTCTACAAAAGGGTTCAGCTCTGTCCCTAGCATGATGCTACCATCAGATGCTCGTAGTCCAATTAAAAACGTAAGACCTCTCAAGGAGATACAAGGTCATATTTTTTTTTAAATCATTACTAAGATGTTGTTTAATTTTTCTCATATCTCTTTCAGTTAATTATTAATTTATATAAACATGTAATTCACGACCTAGAGTACAGTTCTGGCATTCTTTTTAATGAGTAATTTGATTATTTTTTGTATATCCTTGACCAAAGGCAGTAGTTCAATAGATAATAGGTCTTGATTAACGTTTTATGTATTGAATCGACAAATAAAATTTTTGCTGTAATGTGATTCCAGAATGTTAAGTATTTGATTTGGGAGTCTTTATTTTATAGATGTTAATCAAAGCTAATATCAAATATTTTCACATTTAAATCATTCTTCTTAATTTAGTGCTTTTACTCAAAAAAAAATACAGCGTTGAGTGCCGCTCTGGTATTAGTACTCCTGACTCCAATCTGCTCACCGATGAAAAACTAGGGTTATTCAAGATGCAATATGTTTAAATTTTTAGGCGTTGGTAGGAAGAAACCCCCTTTTTTGATTTTGTCAAGCTTTTGAGAATTTATTTATCTCTTCTGCAGGACATCTCTACAACTATTAATTAAACAGTTAGAGTATTAACCTAACTTATAATTATTAAGTAACTCACCAATGTGGTTTGAATATGAAACAAGTACACGTGTGAAAAACGGGGAAAACCCAATATTAGCACTCTTTAACTATATTTAGAGGCATATTTTGATAGAATTGTAAAAATTCGTTGAAATTTTAGAAAACTCGAAAACAGCCAAACATCCTGCTTGACTATTCCACCATTTTGTAGTGTCAACCAGGAAGTGTCGTGGGTGGTATAAGTACTGGGGGATAATTTGGAGCCGTAAACAGTGGCATAGTCAAGCATGAGATTTATCAAAGATAGAATATAAAGTTAAGAAATTACTTGTTATAATTTTATACATAATATAAAAGAATTTAATGGAAAAACTATTCATCTGGAGATGGACTATCCAGGAGGCTCATATACGTTTCTTTTTCCAACTTTAAAATATAACTGTAAATGACACTCAGACTCTCGGTGTAATTTTTTTATTCATGGTGTTACTATCTTGGTTAATGTGCACCATTTCAAGGACTAGCGTTTTGTGATAAGCAGGAGCTTTTTCCAGAATCTCAGTGCTATTCCAGTTAATATTGTTGATGAAAAATATGTTCCGCGAGAGCACAAGAGGTCAAACCTCTATTACTATCACTACGATGGGAGCCTTTGAGGCTTCTAGAAGTCTGGCTTATATAAACTAATTGATAGTTGGAACAGAGAACCTAATAAATTATGCAGCTCATTCAGCTGTAACGGCGTTTTAGTTATAGAATAAATTTTAGAGAGAGCAAGTTATTGTTTTCTAGCTATTTTAAAATCTGTATTTTTAAAATTATTCATTAATTTGTCAGTAAGATTTTCTATATGAGGTAGTGTGTGGAAAAACTGAATTTATACTGTTACCTTTGAAAGAATGTTAACTGGGCTTAAAGATTGAATATGTAAAAGAGACGGGATGGCACTGGGATTCTGGAAAGAGTTCCTGCTTATCACAAAAGCCCCTTTCTTGAAATGGTACACATTAACCAAGATAGTAACACTATGAATAAAAAAAGTGACACCGAGAGCCTGAGTGCCATTTATAGTCATATTTTAAAGTTGGGAAAAGAAAACTATTTGAGTCACCTGGCCAGTCCATCTCCAGATGAACAGTTTTTTCCATTAAATTTTCTTATATTACGTAAAATTACCAAACAAGTAATTTTTTAAATTTATGTTCTATTTTTGCTAAATATCATATTTGACTACGCTATTGTTTACGGATCCGTATCATCCCCCCCCTACTTATACCACTCACGACACTTCTCGGTTGATACATGACATGTGTGACTACAAAATGGTGGAATAGTCAAGTAGGATGAATTTTGACAATTCCATTCAAACATGCCTCTAAATATAGTTAAAAAGTACTAATGTTGGGGTTTTCCTCTATTTTTCAAACATGTAGTTATTTCGTATTTGAACCATATTGGTGAGTTACTTAATAATTATAAGTTAGGTTAATACTCTTAACTGTTTAATTAATAATTATAGAGATGTTCTGAAGAAGAGATAAATAAATTCTTGAAAGCTTGACAAAATCAAAAAAGGTTTTTTTCCTTACCAAGGCCTACAAATTTTGACAGACTGCATCCCCAATGACCCTAGTTTGGAATATTGTTTTTTGACTAGTCAGTCGCGACTACTTCCTACCCTTTATATATATATATATATATATATATATATATATATATATATATATATATATATATAATACTGAGGATAAGCAGTAAAAACGGTTCTCCGACCGCTTAGTTATCGTTGTGGGGTAATTCATTCGATTTAGTATGAACACAAGTCAAGAGTGAAGCTGCGAGGAAAATCAAAATTCTTGAAACGATGTGTATCAAAAAATTGTCTAAAAGGATGCTTTAAAACTATTATCGAATACTCCAAAAGCGTTTTATATACGTAAGAACTGTTTGTTGCCCCATAATTTAACAAGCTAAACCACTTACCCAAAATATCCGTTTGTGGCATCCACTTTTGTATTAAAACATTTTTCGGTTTATTGGGTAAGTCTTCCTCAAATTTCCATAATACTCTTTGTTTGAGCTTTTCAAAAACATCCAAGAACATTTTCTTCGATGCAGCAGGCATGTCTTTACTATCAACGTGTGATCCAAAACTGAAATAAATAGCACCATCGGTTGCACCATCTAAAAATTCTTGAAGATCTTCGGGTAGCTTTTTGGGCGGATCAATATGAAATCCTCCTATTTCAATTATATTAGGCAACAAAGGACCGACTTGACGTAAACTTGAATGTGAACCCAGAAGTACAAGAGATATGTTGTCATAAAAAGTTGCAATGTCTGGGGGATTTTTAAAATTTGATCGTAGTACTTCATTATATACTGGAAATGAAATATAATACTTTATGTAGGTATCCACTATGTACAATATAAAATTAAAAACTCTTTGAAAGAAAGTCATTCCATTAAAGTGAGGACCCACATACGAAAAATGTGGAATGTAGGAAGTTGGTAAAGGGTTTCCAACAGCTGCGTTTAAGTAGTTGTTATTACCTAAAACAAATTAGAAATTTAAGTTTCCTGCTTCAAATATTTACCTGAGAATAATGATGTATTTTTGTGTATCAAATGGGTTTGGTAAAAAATGTATTTTTCCATGAAAATTAAAAAAAAATTACGAGCCGAAGCGGGTTAAGGGGAATAAACTGTATCTAAGAACCTGGCGCATGCTTAAAATTATAGAAATATTTTAGGCATTGACATAAAAAGCAAAGTTTGACTAACAGTGGCAATTTTTGTAAGAAATTTTCTGTTCATTCGTTCAATCGAACGCTCTTCAGTTTTGAATTCGAAAAAAAAACGTGTATTCCACTTTGCCTCAATTCGAATATATTTGTAAAATGTACAGGGTGAGTCAACGATTGGATGAAGTAGGTTTGTGCCTTTTCGGTGAAATTTACAAAGAAACTATATTTATTGTTTGATACAGTTTATTTTTACGCAGATTTTAAAAATATTTAGGACTCTACAGGGTGAGCAAAAAAACTAGGACAGCATAAAGTTGTATTTTTTTAAATAGAACATCCTATATACGAATCGTATTTTCGATTTAGCTTATAATTTTAAATCTTTTTTATTAAGGGTTTACTATAACAAAACTTTATAGTTTCTGAGATAATTAAGTTTAAAGAAAAAAAGTCACATTTTCAAGCATCAATTCAATCCTAAATAACGTTTTCAATTTTGTGACAAATATATTCAAATTTGGAATTTAGCAAGGCCAAGGACAAGTTAACATAATTTTTACCTAATATTTGCAATAAAAGCTACAGGGTGTTGAACACATCGGCTCAAATTTGAACAAGTTTAAATGAATAAATATCTTTTTTTTTTTTTTTAAAATGGTACACCCTGTATATTTTCATGTTATTTAATAGAGTAATAAAAACCCTAAAAGTTTCGTTCAATATATCCTATACCTATTTATAATAGTTTTTGAGATATTTCAGCTTTTCTTATTTTCCATACTTTTTTACAGAAATAGTCTTCATTATCATAGTAGCCATGTAAAATAATAAAAAGAAACTACAGAAACAAACAGAATGTGGTTAAATAAGATGAAATACATTATTCGTTATATTACAACGGCAATAGTTTAATTAAACATAATGTGAAAAAATTAACACAACAATAACGACAAGGCAAATACATATTTACTTTTATACTAAATTGAAACAAAAAAATTACTTATTAAATACTGAGATTAATTATTTCTTTTTAATAAGTGTTCGAATAAACGACCCTCTTGGGCAGTGCACAAATTTAGTCTTTTTTGCAGATTTTCTCGGACCCTGGACAAAATTAGTGGCGTTATTGTTCTACAGGTATCCCTAATCCTGTTTCGCATATCTTCGACTGTTGTTGGTGGATTAACATATACCTTATTTTTAATATAACCCCATAGGAAGAAATCTAATGGGGTGATGTCGCAAGACCTTGGTGGCCACTCAATGAAACCCCCACGTCCAATCCATTTTTGCGGATATCGTTGGCCCAAAAACGCACGAACTTTACGATGGTAATACGGAGGCACACCATCGTGCTGGAACCACATACTGTCGAGCTCATCCCTATCGAGACCTTGAAGCAGTTGGGGTAGTTCTTCTTGTAGAAAGTTCAGGTAACTATGGCCATTTAGTGGTTCATTAAAAAAGTGGGGTCCAATAATTCGATTATGATGAATACCACACCAAACATTTAATGACCATTGGTTTTGATGTTGCACCTCTCTAATCCAAAATGGGTTTTCTGTGGCATAATAATGCATGTTGCGTCTATTTACGGCACCGTTACTTCTAAAAGTTGCTTCATCACTAAACATTACCTTGCATAATAAATTTGGATTTAATTGAATCTCCGCATTTATTGTACGACAAAAGTTTACACGACTTTCAAAATCCTGTCCATGCAATTCTTGGATGGACATGGTAATTCCATGTGATATGGATGATACCTATATTTCTTGGTAGTACGATTAGCGGTGGATTGTGATGTTTCACATAATGCTGTTAACTGACGGCTACCAATATAAGGATTTTCCTGAACATTTAACAATACTTGTAGTTCTTTTTCTTCATTAGTTACTGGTTTGTTGACCACTTTACGTTTTGGATAATCAACAGTACCAGAAGAATCAAATCTTTGGATTAAGTTTTGAAAATATGGGTATTAGGCTGGCGTCGATCAGGATACTTTATTTTGTAAATTCTTTGAGCAAGAAGGCAATTTTTTTGAGCCTCTTCTATTGTATAAATCATATCTATTAACTCATTCTTTGGAAAATTCATTTTACAATATAAGATGAATGCAAAAAAACCAAACTACACTACATAAAAACCAAAAGAAGCGATTGCGGTTATAAATTTGACACACAGAAAAATGTTCTTTTACATTGTTTTTGCCATGGCTACTATGATAATGAAGACTATTTCTGTAAAAAAGTATGGAAAATAAGAAAAACTGAAATATCTCAAAAACTATTATAAATAGGTATAGGATATATTGAACAAAACTTTTAGGGTTTTTATTACTCTATTAAATAACATGAAAATATACAGGGTGTACCATTTAAAAAAAAAGATATTTATTCATTTAAACTTGTTCAAATTTGAGCCGATGTGTTCAGCACCCTGTAGCTTTTATTGCAAATATTAGATAAAAATTATGTTAACTTGTCCTTGGCCTTGCTAAATTCCAAATTTGAATATATTTGTTACAAAATTGAAAACGTTATTTAGGATTGAATTGATGCTTGAAAATGTGACTTTTTTTTCTTTAAACTTAATTATCTCAGAAACTATAAAATTTTGTTATAGTAAACCCTTAATAAAAAAGATTTAAAATTATAAGCTAAATCGAAAATACGATTCGTATA
Source organism: Diaprepes abbreviatus (assembly GCA_034092305.1). NCBI lineage: Eukaryota > Metazoa > Arthropoda > Insecta > Coleoptera > Curculionidae > Diaprepes > Diaprepes abbreviatus. The sequence continues at coordinate 282,453 of JASJET010000178.1, forward strand.
TAGGGTGTTCTATTTAAAAAAATACAACTTTATGCTGTCCTAGTTTTTTGGCTCACCCTGTAGAGTCCTAAATATTTTTAAAATCTGCGTAAAAATAAACTGTATCAAACAATAAATATAGTTTCTTTGTAAATTTCACCGAAAAGGCACAAACCTACTTCATCCAATCGTTGACTCACCCTGTATTTAAAGTTGAAAAGGTTGATTTAAAATTGAATATGGCGATATCAAAGTTAATGAATTTTGAGTTTTTAAAAATATTCTGTGCATTAAGTTTTTACAGTCTATGTTAGGGACAAGAGATATCGGTATGGTAATATTTTGGATAGAGAATGCGATTGGGGATTAATTTTTTTACTTGAAATAAAGGCTCTATAAAATATGAGGTATTATTAGCGTCTTACTCAAATTTTTGTTACCAAACTCTAAGCATAATATCTACAATTATTATTATTATAATGTCGATTACATAAAAGTTTTAATCAATAATAAATTGTAAAATACAGAACTGTAATGAAACAAACATTAATTATAAATAGTCTTCTTAAATATTGTTTAACGTAAAGTATATTATACTAAATGGAGGAATTAAATATCACTCTATATAACCACTTTAACTATGGGAATTGAGAAAGCATATATCTTATATTACCTTTCAAGAATCATTACCCCTAAAGAAAAAAGTAAATCAATTTTCAAACTTAGTCAGTTTTATTCCTTTGGGCCTTTAATATGTTTTCTAACAAAATATAAACTTTAACGGTCGACAAAAAACATTCTGGGACACTCTTTACTTATTAACGGGATTTTTCTATAAATTTAAAATATTGATTGTGCGTTCACTATGCCGGCTGTTGGCATAGGGCGAGAGAGGAAGAAGAGTGAAAGCAGAAATCTCCTATCTTTCCAATTGGCGGCGCATAGAGCCACGTGATCCTAAACGCGAATGAAATTCTGTGTCTGGTTCTTAGCTCCGCCCATTAGAAAGAGGTGACAGTTTTCGTTCTCTCGCGCACTGTGGGAATGGCACAATCTAGTAAAGGGTGTTTTTTTAGAGGTACACAATTTTAAAATTAAATAAAATAGGCATAAAAAATGTTAATAGCTATGGTTTTAGCTTTATAAAAGATAATTGTATGCCATTACTGTTTAAATATGATTTGAGTGCAATCGGGAAGTCCAATTTTCGACCACTTTATCGAGTAACTGGGGCCGTATATCAACAATTAATATATACAATTATTATTATAATGTAGGTTGCATACAAGTTTTAATCTATAATGAATTGAAGAATACATAACTGTAATGGTACATATTACCCACACAGCACTTGACGTCTTATAGACGTCATTTTTATATCCAGATTATGTCTGGATAAATAAGGCGTCTCATAGACGTTGTTTTAAAGACGTCCATAAGACATACTACATTTTATATGAAAATAAATACAGTTGTGTATAATTTAGATGATAAAAACTAAAAAGCATTTCCTTCCCTATGGATTTTGTCGCTGTTGGGTAATAAGTTTGCAACACCGCACAGAGCTCAGCTGAATACAAGTTGAGGTTAAAATTTTTGATTGAACGACAAATTTTTAGTAGCCTCACTACGGCCTTGGTTAATAGAACTTTTGCGTGATCTTTTTTATCAATACTTTGATGCTTTTTGTCACAGACTGTTTGATGTACCGATAACAATAACAATATGATGCCAGCGAAACTATAACTTTAAAAAACCCGCCTTTTGTTTCTGTCACTGTCATTTTTCAGTTTTGTATTTGTGTTTCGTCATGTCGTTATTCATTTTTAATGTTGTTGGGGTGCCGACTGTGAAAATTTAACTTTTGAAAGAATTTTATTAAAATAATTGATTTATCTATGTGCCTCTGAAAATCTTTTTTATTCGTGTTTATGTGATACTTCAGGTAAGATCGAGAATCATGTACTTAGGAAAAACAGTAACGTTATTTATAGGTTGTGTTACAGGAAATTCCCGAATGCTTTACCGCTTGTATTTTTGTAGTAACTCTATGTTAGAAGTATGAAATGAAATCTTCAAAAATATTATCTGTGCGAAAAAGGTTTGCACAACTCATCCAGACCCGGTCCTAAATATTACAAGAAATATTACTAATGAAGTGGAAGGCGAAATGTTTGTTTATGGAGTGCTTCACTAATGAAACCTATAAGATTTATTTTGTTCCTGATGATTGGTGTATATTTAGAGAAACATAGAAAATAGAGTTTTGTTAATTACAAGAAGTAATTTTGTTTAAGGTTTTAGAAATTTCAAAACTGGGAGTAGTACGAAAAGGAAAGAGAAAGTTCTACGATTCAAACTTGGCGAGACTTATTATGAGTAAGTTCTGTCTTTCATTATACATATTAACCTTGAAATAGCATAAGTCACGATTCTATAGTAGAGGACAATTATAAAAATTCGCAAAAATATTAAAAAGTTTCCTCCCACAAATGATAAACTTTATCCTATAAAATTAAAAACAGTTTGTTATTAGGATCTACAGAGACAACAGGACTGGCAAAAAGTCGGAAGAATGAGGAAATTTCAATCCAAACATGGCTGAAAAGGGCATCAGACCAGATTTGTTATTCGACTAAATAAAAATTCTTGTTTTTAAAACTATTTAAAGATTTGTGTACTTTTTATTTCAATAAACTTTTATTTTGTTGATAGTATACCTCTTAGAGTTATTATATCGAAGGGATAAACTAACGCTTAAATTTGATAGGTTCACTTATAGTTCGAACAGTAGTAGTTCTGAAAATATTTGCTCTTCTTCCTCACTTCCTCAATTTCAAATTGGAAAAAGTTTACATTATGCTTAAGTTATGTATTTTTTTGTATAAAGAAATTATGTTGAACATATTTTTTAAAGCAAATTATTCATGCGGAACTTGTAGTTATTTAAAATAGTAGTGAATAGTTTGCTCTTGATTTTTTCTTAATTAAAGTTATTTCTTGGACTTTTGAATAATTACGGTTTGACTTTGTAAACAAGACAAACAAAAAAATTAAAGGGACCCTTTTTAATGTACATAATTTAATTGGTGGAATATGTTGGTTTAATGTTGGGAAGGGACGTCCATAAGGCGTTGTAAGCAAATGTCTTAAAGACGTTACCTTTTGTAACATAAGACGTCTATACAACGTCTTGTGGACGTCATTCGTCTTTTATGGACATCCATAAGACGTCCTGAATGTTGAGATCAAACGTTTTATGGACGTCTTTAAGACGTATTTGTGCTGTTTGGGTAATTATGAATAGTCTTCTTAAATATTGTTTGACGTAAAGTATATTCCACTAAATGGAGGAATTAAATAGTCACTGTGTATATTGACTTTAACCATGGGAATTGAGAAAGCATATATCTTATATTACCTTCCAAGAACGATTACCCATAAAAAAAAGTAAATCAATTTTCAAAATTAGCCAGTTTTATTACTTTTGAAATTTTAAAATGATTTCTAAAAAAATATATATCCTGACAATTTAAGATGGCATAATACTTCGCGTTCTTTTTGTTATTTTGAATTCGGTCGAAGAAATCTTACCCTTGTATGTAATTGAAAACTGTAATCGGCGACCACCGATAGAATGTTTTAAATTGAAGAATTATCCCAGCTTAAGGAAACAAAAGAATATACAAATAAAGTCTCTAGAACGAAATATTTTGTTTGATTATATATACAAGAAATTCGTATCATAATTGTTTTTCCTGTTCAACAAGAAAAAGCGATTTAAATACCTCCAAAAAGGCTAAAAGAAAGAATAAGTTTTTTTTTATTATCGAAACTTTGAAATATAGAAAGACAAAATACTTTTGTATAAAAAATAGTAATTTTAAAACGCTAATTAAATATCAATCACAGGAGGACTGATGTATCGAAATATTTGAGAATGGAATCACCTTTACAGGGCTGTACTCCAAACTAGTAACTATTGCTATTGGCGGAATGGATGCGATATAAGTACTAACCGGAATCTTCTTGGAGTCAATTATATGTTTTGGAATAGACTTGATGGTCTCTTCTTTAATGTAACATCTTTATAGATAATACAGTCAATTAAATCACGCAAAAAAGCTTTTAAATTATTATAACTTGATAAGGATTATTACGATTTATCTGACGATCTATTTTAGATCGGGTCCGTATTTTCTTGAAGTGCTTTTTAGTGAGAATTCAGTCATATGCCCTTCATTAGTTAGTTTGCATATATATAATAATATTTCTACTATAATTTTTGCGATTTTTTAAATTTTTAGCAGATTTTAATGCCATTCTTTTATTGCTTGTCTAATTGTACCGTTTTTATTTACACCTTTTAAATTTAAATAGTGTTTTAAAATTTTCATTTTTTATGATCTTACTTGCTATGATTGGATCTCTAATATTACTATTTTACTCTCTTTTTAACCGACTTTTAAAATAAAGAGGTTCTCAATTCGTCGCATATATATATATATATATATATATATATATATATATATATATATATATATATATATATATAGCGGGTGTCAACGAATCTATTAGAGAAGTCATAATTTCTAGAATATTATGTGTATCAAAATGAGAATTGGTACAGGTAAATGTTATGTGAAGAGGAGAGTTTTCGCATATTTTACACTTTCCAGTCACTTCCGGTTTCACCGGAAATGGCCCCGGTTTTGAATTCTTAAATAGAACACCCTGTATATTTTAACATCTTTGGATTTCTGAGACAATTCTAGATCTGAATGTGGCATTTTAAAAACTTTTTACGTCTACTTCATTTTTTTAAAGCCACTTTTAAAATTGCATCTTGGTGACCATGATCGGACGCAAACTAATCTAACGGCCTTAGGTGATGTCAAAAAAATACAATCGCAAAGTTTTAGTGACTAGTATGAAAGACAAGAATAAGACAAGTTGACAAAATTACGTTTTCATTTCTAACTATTAATTTTCAAATGGCGACCCCTTTTTGACAACTACTTTTCGAAAAAAGCATTCTTTGACGAATCTAACGGTACTAATTTATTTGCGATTGGATTAGACATAAGAACAGAAATTAAATATTATTAAGCAAAATACTGGATAATTTATTTACTTATGACAAGTGCGCCATGGACAGCCATGATGCATAATAATTTGGAACTGATTTTATCAAGTCTCCTTTGGAAAACAAAGCACTCACTTAAGTAGATAATGACAGTGAATTTCTATGACACTCTCCAAATATTAATAACATATCCACTTTTTCACTTTAAGTATACATTATTTTAACAAAAATTTAAATTAAACTTAACGAAAATTAAGAAACTTTTACGTCTGTTCTTAGAGCGTATGTCATTGTCATTATCTACGTAAGTGAGTGCTTTGTTTTCCAAAGAACAGTTGCAAATTATTATGCATCATGGCTGTCCATGGCGCACTTCTCATAAGTAAATAAATTATCCAGTATTTTGCTTAATAATATTTAATTTCTGTTCTTATGTCTAATCCAATCGCAAATAAATTAGTACCGTTAGATTCGTCAAAGAATGATTTTTTCGAAAAGTAGTTGTCAAAAAGGGGTCGCCATTTGAAAATTAATAGTTAGAAATGAAAACGTAATTTTGTCAACTTGTTTTATTCCTGTCTTTCATACTAGTAACTAAAACTTTGCGATTGTATCACCTAAGGCCCTTAGATTAGTTTGCGTCCGATCATGGCCACCTAGATGGAATTTTAAAAGTGGCTCTAAAAAAATGAAGTAGACGTAAAAAGTTTTTAAAATGTCACATTCTGATCTAGAATTGTCTCAGAAATCCAAAAATGTTAAAATATACAGGGTGTTCCATTTAAAAATTCAAGACCGGGGCCATTTCCGGTGAAACCGAAAGTGGCCGGAAAGTGGAAAATATGCGAAAACTCTGCCCTTCACATACCATTTACCTGTACCAATTCTCATTTTGATACACATAATACTTTAGAAATTATGACTTGTCTAATAGATTCGTTGACAGCCGGTATATATATATATATATATATATATATATATATATATATATATATATATATATATATATATTTTAAGTATGTACACCGATTACTCTGGAATGGCGGCACCGATTTGAATGAAATTTTTTACGTTATGTTCAGAAAGTTGCTGCGGTAGTCCCATATTTTTTTGGACGAAATTGGTGCAGTAAAATCCAAGACGACGCTGACAATATGGCGGCTTCAAAAATTATTTTTGTTCGATTTTTTCGAAAATTGGTATGGGGGAATTTTCGGGGTCGTTCACAACGAATCTGAAATTATTTTAAAAAAATTCAATATGGCGGATCTAATATGATGGTCAAAATAATTAAATTTTGCCCGATTTTCGCCAAAATTGATATGGGGAAGTTTTCGGGGTCGCACATAACGAATGTAAAATTATTTAAAAAAAATTCAATATGGCATATCCAATATGGCAGACCAAAAAAAATCTATTTTGACCGATTTTCTCAAAAATTTGTATGGGGGAGTTTTCGGGGTGGCACATAACGAATCTAAAATTATTTAAAAAAAATTCAATATGGGGTATACAATATGGTGGATAAAAAATTCATTTTGTCCGATTTTTTTCCAAAATTGATATGGGGGAGTTTTTGAAGTCACACATTACGAATCTGAAATAATTAAAAAAAAATTAAATATGCCGGATCCAAGATGGCGGATGAAAGATTCTATATCGCTCGATTTTGTCTAAAATCAGTATTGGGGGATTTTTGTTAGTGTTAATTTCGAATTTAAATTATTTTTTGAAAATTCACTCTGGCGGACTCAATATGGCATCTTAAAAATTTTACATTTTTCGATTTTCTCCGAAACTGATATAAGGGGTTCTTGAGGGTGTAAATTATGAATTTAAAACTATTTTTTCAGGATTCTATATGGCGAATTTAATACAGCACACTAAAAATTTTACATTTTTTGATTTTGTTCAAAGATGGAACTGAATCGTCTTTGAGGATGTAAATAGCAAATATAAAATTATTTTAAGAAAATCTAATACGTCAGATGCAATAGGACGGTCTAAAAATTTTAAATTTCCTGATTTCATTCAAAATTGGTACTAGGGGACTCTGAAGGGTTTAGATTTAGATTAGATTAAGACGTTAAAATTTTTTTTTGAAATTTAATATGGCGGATCCAATATGGTGGGTTGAAAATTTACCTTATTCGCATTTAATTAGATTTGTTATTAGGGGGTTTTCGGGGTCGTGTATGACGAATATGAAGTTAATTTTTTACAACTATTAGGTTGATAAGATACAATATGAGGGACTGAAAATTTTATATTAACTTGGGGTGTATAGAAACCCAATATGCGTATAAAATATATCGGGCTAAGAAATTTACGTCTCAAGTTCTTTAAATATCGATATTGGAAGGTTCTGGGGCTTATATTATCAATCTAAAATTAATTTGAAATTTAAGATAGTGAATTTACTATGACATACTAAATATTTGTTTGACACAATTGCACTGGTATTTAGAGAACTCTAAGAATCGAAGAATTTTTAGTGGTTCATTTGGGGTTGATTTACAACTTTGGATAAAATGGATACTTTTTTGTCACCTTGAAGTTATTGCGAGGTAATCTCGATTAGTACTTAGTTCAAATAATTTATGGATATCAAAATGAATTCAAACTAAAAATTGAAAAATAAAATTTTTATAAAAAATTGAGCCGACTTGTAAATGTGCGCGAAAAATAAATATAAATTTTTATATGAAATTAAAATTTTTGAAGTCGGCGCCAAATTATTTCTAAATGAAATAAATAACTACTAATACATACAAATTATGGTAAGAAATCAATTATAAATAAAGTATTTTCAATGTGTTTATGCGAATCACATTTTGGCGCCGACGTCAAAAATTTCAATTTCATATAAAAGGCGGTTCAATTTAAAAAAAAAATTATAAAGTAATATATTTATAGGTAATACAGTCAATTAAATTATGCAATAAAGCTTTTAATTTTCTTGAATTGCCTTTTAGTTGGATTTCAGTCATTTGCCCTTTGTTAGTTAATTTTGGCACATATAATAATATTTCTGCTAAAATTTTTGCCATTTTTAGCAGATTTTTATTATTTTTTTTTTTAAATTTAAATTTATATAGTATTTTAATATTTTTACTTTTTATGGTCTGATTTGCGACGATTGGATCTCTATTATTACTATTTTACTCTTCTTTCTATTACTGTTTTTTGTTATATCTTATTTGCTGTCTAATTTATGACTAGAATTATAATGAATATTGGAGAATTTATTTCTGTTACTTAAACTTTTGCATTCTTACCACCAACGCTCGTAAATACAATAAGAGGACAATTGTATTTCTGACTAAATATTTTAAAACAATCCGTCCAAGTTTCCTCAATGATTACGGCATCAAACGTTTCATCAGAATCTAGAAGTTCTTTAACGGCTGGAATTTTAAAAACCCTATCCCATATTCCACCATAAAGTTTTACTGCGTCTCTAGTTACCCAAATATCGGTCTGTTCTTTCATACTATAAGCATCGTATTCTTCTTTTATGAATGCTAAAACAAACATGAAATAAAGTAATATGAGATTTGCAGGATATTTATCGATGAAGATTAGACGACTTATTTATTAGGTTAAGCGCAGATTGCGAATATTACAGAAAAATTAACGAATGGCTAAAAATAACAGATCGGCATTCTAGTTCATCTTGTCTAAGGGGTCTCAGAATGCTTTCGTTTTTGATTCTTAAAAAATAAAACACCAGAATTAATTCAGACTTGCTTAATTGCTGTTATATTATAGAAAGAAAAAAATATCCTAAAATGCACAACGTCCGCTTCTTCACAAACATTTAGCTTCGAACTGAAATTGTCAATTACTCGCTGATGCATCGTTTTTTGGAATCGTATGGATTTCGTCTGTGATTATTTGCTTTAAAACTTTTATGCTGGGTGGTGACGGGTTGAAAACCTTACTTTTTAAGTAACCTCATAAAAAATCAGCAGGTGTTAAATCTGGACTCCACGGTGGTCAGTTGATGTAGACTTATCACTTTTTCAGGGGATAAATCATGAAGAGTTGACATGGCTTGATTGGAAAAATGTATCCCGGTTGTAGCCAATCTATTTTTGCATTTATGGAGACAACAAAATCCGGATCATACGGCAATAATGATTGGAATTAACAATTTGAATGCGACCACGGTTATCCTCAAGAAAATACGGACCGATTATTCCTTAGCTTGATATGGTAACCCAAACAACAACGTTAAGCGAGTGTAGGGATTTCTAATGCAGTTTTAGCGGATTGTCAAGAGCCCAATATCTGTAATTTTGTTTGTTCTCGAGGCCGTTGATGTGGAAATTCGATTCATCAGAAAACCATGTGTTACTGAAGCTCCTAAAACGGTTTGTAAGTTTCCTGCAGAATTCAAATCATATAGCTGGATCATCAGGCTTCATTTCCTGCACAATAATAATTTTGCAGGGGTGAAAATATTAATCTTTGTGAATAATGCGATAGACTGTGGATCTGTGCAAATGTAGCGAAGCTGCGTGTAGCCATAGAGAGTATCGTGGATCGTCTCTAACAGACTGGTGAACGCTGTCAATCTTCTTGTTTGTTCTTGATGTCCTTTTGCGTCCAGATGATTTATCCGGCATTGTATTTCCAGTCTGTTCAAACTTGCGCACTCAATGCTTGATCAAATTTGCACTGGGCTTATTTTTCATGATCGTTAAATTAAAAGGTGTCTGTACAGGTGTCGAACAAAATTGTAGGAATCATTGTTTTTATAAAACGCTCGCGCGCAGAAAGCTCCAGTTCCGTGAGACGTTTTATCGTTGCTAGACCTGAAAAGCCAATTAATCGTTTCACACCATTCTCCTCCCCCCGCAGTCACTATTTCGCATGTAACAGTCAAAAATAAAACCGAAAATTTTCTGAGACACCCTTTATATATTAGCGGGAATTTTCTATAAATTTAAGAAATATATTGCGTATTTTCAATGCCGGTCATTCGCACAGTGTGAGAGAGGAAGAAGAATGAAAGCAGAAATCTCCTCTCTTTCTAAATGGTGGCGTATAGAGCCACGTGATCTTAAAGCAAATAAAATTCTGTGTCTGGTTCTTGGCTCCGCTCATTAGAAAGAAGGGGCAGTTTTCTTTCTCTCTCGCACTATGGAAATGACTTGCATTGGGAACGCGCAATCTAGTATTTCCTAAAACAATGGTTTATTCCTCACCATTTTGAGCATAAGGCCAGAGCAGAGGGCACTTGAAAGTGACGTCAGAACTGGTTGGTTTAATGGTCGAAAGCTTTTGCAGTGACCGAACGATATACACGGGCGCGTGGTACCGTTTAAAATTTATTTAAAATTAAAATTACATTACACTTTGAAGAGCTTTCTATTTAAAGAAAGTGTCAGTCGTCAATTTATTCCTTCAATGCTCCTTGTTAGATTTTGTTACAGGTAAAACGAGATTACAAAGCAGAAATCTCTAAAAAATTAAATCCTTAACTATGACATGTTTTTTTACTAGTTTTTAGAAAAATAAGGCATACTAAAGCATTCAAAAATATTAATTGAGTAGCCGTTGTCCGAAAGATAATTGAACATAAATCGAAGTAAGAACTATCGTTTATTACTATACCCAAGTTCATAATTTCTGTCAGTGACTCATCGTTCGCATACAGAGTACCCCGGGTTGTGTGCCGTCAGGGGAATCAATTCCAGTGGCGTGTACATTTCAGAAAATAATAAATGATGAAATTTCGTGGGAAAATCAAAATATTTTTTTAAGTTAAATTTATTTCCTCACATAGTGTCAGATTCTTACCGATTGAAACCTCCCCGGACTGAAGGTCCTACCGATTTTCCTTGGTCTGCTTTTAGCAGTGGCTGCGGACAGTCCAAGATTTCCAGGCAATTAAGCCTTAAACCTTTTCTCTTCATTCAGTGTAGCTTCTCCAGGTGCTGGTTGTACATATTGCTTCGCACTCTTCCTACATTTTGCTTACAATGTTGGGTTATAGTTTTAAGATATTTTATATGTACTTTAGGTGCCCTTAAGGTATTTTATGTATACGAGTATTATTCGAATTTGTTGCCTATCTGCTCCTCTAAGTGGCGTCCAGTACATTTCTCTTCTTATTTGTTCGTTTCAGACCAACTAGCGTCTAGCGTCATCCTCAGGAGTGTACTATAGGTAATGTAGGTCACATAGTTCACACTGATTCATCGGCAGAATTGATGTCAAGAGACCTATCTGTATCTGAGGAACTAACAGCGTCAGGGGTGATTATTAATGGTTCAACCACTGCTTTAAGGTGAATGTCCAAGTCCCACATTCTTTGTTCTTTTTTACCATGATTGTTACACGTTTTCCAATCACTGGCCGTCACGTTAGTAATTGCCTTGTCCAATAATATTTTGACATCTGCTAATTTGAATGTTTGTTTTTTCATGATATTCACTCTTTACTTGCTTTCGTACTAGTTCGATTGGGTTAAGTTCACAATGGTACGGCGACAGTCTGAATATTTTTTTTCCGGTGACCGGTATTAAATGAGTCAGTGACAAAAATTATGGACTTTAGGTACAATTAATGAAAAATTCTTACGCTTCTGGGATGTCATCGATATGTTATTCCTTTTAATTGTTTTATTTAAGGCAGATTTTAGAGCAAAAATAGTGACTACTGAATTGATATTAAAGTAAGTGAAGTGTTATGATTATAACAATGCACCTGCTTGCTATATGGGCGAAGTTTCTTAACGTTGTTTTCGAGAATATTTTTAGTATCCTCGGTTTTATTTTATCAAAATGTTATGTATAGGAAGTGGAGCAATTTGAAGAAATTAGTCGAAGAACACGGTGTGAAAATAAAACATTTTTTTTTAGAAGAAATGTATGCGACCACTAAAAACAACTTCAGATTGTGTTCTACGAACCCCATTCACAATTCCCAATAATTATTCTTTTAATAAATTAAGTTAGAAAATGTAATCTAGAAATAGCAATCCAAAACTTTTCACTTACCATCATATTCTTCATAAAATCCAGGCAAATGAATATACCTCAAAGATCCATTTTTAGGTTTTTCTTTGGGTTCATGGGCTGCAATTAGAGTAATATCATGGCCCTGGTTAGCTAACGCGACCATCAGTTTATTCGATAAAATATTCAAGCTTTTTCCAGCAAATGGAAATACTCCTAAAATTTTTGCACTTTCCGAACATTTCAAAAAACTATACGATAAAACTAACAAAAATAGAGGTCTAATATTCATAGTTTACGTACCGCACAATTACTTTTTGTTACGTAATTAAAACTGAACAACTGAAATCTGTTTTAATTCTATCTATGCCCTGCCTTGAAAGAGCGGAATCGTATTGAATAGGATGAATCGATAGTCGAATATTTATTTCAGTTGCAAAGTTATGTTGGGGACATCAGTGCAAAATTTGTGTTTTTAGTAGGTTTTTTAGTAATATATAAACTCATGTTGAAAATTAATAATAAAGATCTTGATTCGTAGATTTGATTTAAAAACCAAATATTACACAACAGCAGACCAAAAGAAAATAAAAAAAGTATAGTTAAAAAGTGTAACGAAGTTACTATATTTTTAGGCATGAGTATGTTCGCTGGGATTTAATTTATTTATTTTACATCCGAAAAATCTGATTCTTGCGGGAAAAGATTGCTTAAAGTTTCAATATTACTGGAATATAATTAGATTTACCGTGCCATACCGGGAAATATAATTTTCCGAGATTTTCAGAGCCTCCGACCATCGCAATCGCGCGGCGCATACAGCAGTATTGTATGCGTGATCACCGCACGTCGTCACACGCCAGCGTAGTGGGAGCTTGGGTCGTCTACTTAAGCTCGAGCAGACCATTATTTCGCTGAGAACTGCACGTTCTTCACCGGGGTCAACAGTCCAGACGGACTGGACTGGGTCGCCTGCCGGACCGAGCCTTCCTGGTTTAGCAATGTAGGTGAGGCTAGGCTCGTGTGTATATGGTGTTTCACGATACACTTCCTTCCTTACGTCCTACCCCGCTAATGGCCAGCATTGCCGAGAACCCTTGTAAGAACGGGTAATGTTGTGTCATCCTACCGTCACTGCCGAGAACACTTATAAGAATGGGCAGTGTCGGTTCATTTCCTAATTTCCTACCCCTATTGGTCGACATTGTCGAGGACCCTTATAAGAACGGGCAATGTCGTTCCATCCTGCTGACGCTGTCGAGGACCCTTATAAGAATGGGCAGCGTCAGTTCCTTTCTTTCTTTCCTACCGTCACCTATATACACACGCACTGATGCCGTCAGTTTAGTTTTATTTCCGTATTAACCAGGAATGTGTTGTACCACCAGGTGCCCTCCGATGTCCGTTGATAAGGGCGCTTAACAACTGTCGCCCCGACGCTTATCGCCGTCGCTGCGTGTAGAGACCGTCGCATGTAGAGACGCCGCCTATCGCCGATCGACGCCGGGTTATTGTTAGACATACCGTGTATACCGCCGTCGGTCGAATTTTAGTACCACGCGCCGCGAACAACGTCCGCGGATTTTAGATACGAGCCATCGTGAATAGCGTCTCAACCGTATAGTACGAGGTACGTGAATAGCGTCGTGAATGATACCGCCGGGTTACCGTCTTCAGCGCTACCGAACAGTACGAGCTACCGTAAACAGCTCTCAAAACATACTCTTGCCCTCCAGACCGTGTAATTGTTAGTTTGTTGTACATCTTAGATTGTAAGTTAGTTTAAGGCCATGTCTTTTTATAAAAGAATGGAATACAGGATACAGAATGTTGTAAAACCGTTTACCTAGTCCCATTTTTAACATTACAGATAATAATTGGCAGCCGGCAGCCAGCACTAATACGCACAATTGACCCCTGGCTTGCCGTTTCTCCACTATAACAAGCTGCCCGGTGCATAAGTGGGCCATCGATCACATGAATCCCGAGGGTGTGAAGTACGGCGCTGAAAGCAAAAAAGTGGCAGCCAACTCCATAGAGTGGAAGAAGAAGAATAATCCCGAGGGTGGCGCCCGTGATCCGACCACCGAGGGGATGTTTTGACCTTCAGGCAGTCAGACCGTTGAACAGTTCAGAGAGCAGGGATATCCCGATTATAAGTAGATACCGTCAAACTGATACCCCTGCGCTGAGCATTTGACCGATGACTGTCTGCATGAGAAATATCCACTGACCGATGTTCCGCTGCCGTAATCAAAGTAGATCCGTAGAGCACGATCTGCTCCTCTGCTCTGCTCCTCTATACAAAAACGCGTCAGAAAAGTATGCTCCAGATTGAAGTTCTCAATTTTTTTTTACCTGTATACTAAGAGACAATTTTTTCTGTTTTGCATTTTTGCAATTTTATCAATTTTGACAGCTGGAAAAGGATGGGGGTTTCAAAATCTTCAATATGGCGGATCCAATATGGCAGACTAAAAATTTAATTTCTCTTGATTTTGCCCAAAATCAGTATAGGGTTTTTTTGAGGGTGTAGATTACGAATATAAAATTATTTTTGAGAAATTCAATATGGTGGATTAAAAATTTCACATCTCTCGATTTTGTCCAATATTGGTATAGGGGGTTTTTGAAGGTGTGAATTACGAATTTAAAATTATTTAAAAAAAATTTAATATGGCAGATCCATCATGGTGGTCCATTTTGTCCGAAATTGATATGAGGTGGTTTTTGAGGGTGTAAATTGCGAATTAAAAATTATTTTTAAAAAATTGAATATGGCGGATTCAATAGCACGGACCAAAAATTTACCATATCTCGATTTTGTTCAAAATTGGTACTTAGATGAAATGCAATACACCTGTTTAAAAATTTGTTTTTTTCCGGAACAAGTCCAAAATTGGCACTGGTAAATTTCCTAGGGTGTAGATTAGGATTAGATTAAAATTATTTTTTTTTAAATTCATAAGGGAATGAAAATTTTACGTTATTCACCTTTTGTCAAAATTGGTATTAGGTAGTTTTTGGAATCGTATGTTATAAATCTGAATTTTTTACAATTTAATATGGCAGATGGCAATATGGGAGACAAAAAATTTTACTTTTTTCCGGTTTTGTAGAAATTGATATTGGGAGTTCTTGGGGTATATATGTCGGCCTAAAAGATTTAATGTTTGGAAGTTCAAGGGCGTCAATTTGAACATTGACTCAAATAATTTTTGTAACTTGATTTAATTAACAACTGGTTTATTTCTTTTTGCTTTTATAGGTCCAAAGTTCTTGAAGTTTTTTATAATTCTTTTAACAGTTGGTAATGTTGGTTTCTGTTTTTGCGGATATCGGATCGCGAATGTATCGCATGTTCTTGAAATAACATCACATTCTTCATAAATAATAAATAAATTTTAATAATCTTCGTGCGTGTAATTTAATCGCCCCGGCATGATTATTATTAATGAATGTCAAATGGCAGGAAATAGTGAAAATTCTGTAGGGTTCGATTGTTTTATTTTCGCCACGCCTCGCCGTCATGGCCAACTAATAACAAAACTTAAAAGCCGTATAGCATTTTTACAATAGAAAAATGTTGAATTGCCAATATTTTGAAAACTACAAATTTTTAGAATAGAGAACCTCATACAAAGTTATCCTTATATTTAATGCTTAATATGATAAAATTACAAAAATAGGTGCTTTCTATTTAAAAAAATTGGTTTTTGAAGATTTTTTAAATACAATTTTTATTCTTGTATATGACTGAAAAAGCATGCTCCAAAATCACTACGCAGTTAAGAACATTTGCTCCGAAATGAGGATGCTGAGCCGAGTGATGAGCGAGCGTGGGCCACCCGCCCACTTCTTGTACCCGCGCAATTTGAAAATCGTCGGAGAGTTTCTGGGCGTCTTTCAATGGTCCACCGATCTTATAGTCCGGTCAAGTTAGCATCAAAAATAGGGGTAAGGTTACATTAATTCGCACCTTGCTAAAAATTAGCATGCATGTTGGGAACCCTATTATACACAATTTGTCAATTATCCACATCAATCCGAAGTGTGGAAAAAAATTTATTCAAGGTCAAATGTTGCAAAAATCGGTTTTTTGAGTTTTCCAGCTAAACGGTAAGTTTTATAATAAAAATAGGTGAGACAAAAATTATTCATCATGCAATTATCTATAAAAATTGTTCATACACTTTTTTTCCTAAGAATCACCATTTCGGAGATACAGCGATGCAAAATGTTGAAAAAGTTGTGTTCTTCATAATATGCACACGTTTCCGCGCCACCCGTGAGGTAGTGTACATGGCGCGTTTTTTTTTTACGTGGTTTCCCCGGTAGGCCTATTCCACGATCTATTGTGCTTCTGTTGAGTTAAAAAGCTATTGTATTAAATTGAAAATGGTACTATTGTAAATAACAAGAGCGGTGTAAGTAATGCGTAAATTGAGAAAATTATTCGTCTGATTGATACTCTTCTAATGGAACATAATCCATACTGTCTTGCTCTTCTTCTTCTCCTTCTCCTTCTTCTTCTTCTTCTTCTTCTTCTTCTTCTTCTTTTTCTTCTTCTTCTTCTTCCTGCTGAGTACAAATAAATTGTTCAAAGAGCAATGCATCAGATGTCTCCTCGCCTATATCGTAAGAATCCTCTTCTACTGGCGATTCAACATTGGAGCACGATTGGCCTCGACAACTGATACATGCTAATGAACAAAACAAACCAACTTTTTTACAGCCGCATTTAGCATTACACCCCGTTTTGCAATTGCAAAAAATTGAATTGAGGAGTTTTTCCGGTGCAGGAGGGAGTAAAGTCTGAATTGGTTCCAATATATTGTCAGTTAACTTCCAACCCCAGTCTTCTGGGTTTAGTTTATTACCAAGCCATACTTGAACTTGATAATATACTCGAAATAGATGTTGATGAGCAGAAGCAGAGGTTGGAGGAAGACAAGCTAATTGTACTTGTTTCTTTTTATACGTATTTTTTGCAAAAGATAAGTATCGAAACTTATCTAAGCACGTAATTTTTTTTGGAGCTCCGTAAATTGAAAGAAGAAAGCGAATTCCGTTGGTGATTACAGCTTGTGGAGTAGAGGTACTTTCTTTGAAAACATCAGCACAATCAACTAAATCTTGTCTCTCAAACAATTTCAAAACCGATCTTTTACCTCTCCTGAAAAATGCTGATGTCGTGTCGCAACCAGTTAGTGCATGTAGAAATAAGATATGATTTTGGCATTTTGAAAAAGCAGATAAACTCTTGGATGAATATATTTTTGATTGTTGTTGAGCCTTCCCAGGTTTTAAAAAATAAATAATTTTTTCAGTTGGCGTTCGAGCAGTAAGTAATACCAACAAATCAACATCTTCACCAACAAGAATAGTTGGATTTGTCGAGTTAAATTGTTCTATTGCTGTTTCAACTATCAGGACATCAGCATCATTATCAGCTAGCTTTACAGAGATATTTTCAGACGTAAATTTTTCTTTCAACATTGTAATGAACCGAGACTTGTTGTGTGTATTTGCGAGAAATTTCTGTTGGCTTGTGGTAACTGTCATAAATTCATCAAAAATGACGTCCGAAGATGAAGATGTTGTAGCTCGACGACGTTGTTCTGCAGCTTTAATATTTTTTGTACAATCAGCATAGCCATCAAATACTACAGTCACTCTATGGTCAAAATGTCTATGTACATACCGCACGTATTTATCTAAAATATGTTTAAATGTTTCTTCGTGATCCCACACTACACGGTGTAATAGATATCCTCCGTCGATTATGTACGTAGCATTTATGTCGTCAATATCTATGTTTACTGTTTCAAAAGAATCGTAAATAGCTGACTTTTGTGATTTACGCATTCCAGCATCATCGAACAGTGACAACGGATACGGAGCCAATTCATATTCGAAATATTTCTCAATTTCATCTTCGAAAGCGCTAGTAATACTCATGCGTTGAAATAATAATACAGGGTCGACAGGAACTTTCTTATCGTGAACTTTTACGGTGCTACTCATAACTAAGAGAGGTACTACTTTATCAGCGCGTTTTAATTTTATGTTATTAAACGTCATTCCTGTCATTTTGGACATGACGGCAATTCCAACTTCACGAGCTTTGTGACAGTTAATTTTATCATCACCAACGACTCCATTAGCAATAGATACAATTTTGTTAACTTCCGGAAACGGATCATGCAATGAAAACCACTGCAGAAGGTTTTGTATGTCTTTCGAATCTTTCTTTACTCGTGAATCACTTGCATCTACATGCTGATCCGTTGTATCCATTCTAACATTAGCGAGATCTTCCAATCCACAAACAATATTCATTGCATGCATACCATAAACCCATTTACTTATTACACTGTCTTTTGTACTTCTCCCTCGAGCAATACCTCCATCTGTCTTCATAGCTTTCATCATTGACTGCTCGATCACCATATCTGTTGAAGTTCCGCAACTTAATTTATCTGAACGTCGAACAGTGAAACATCCTTCTGTAAACTGTTTGTAAGTACTAGGATTCATACAGTTCTCTAATTGTAACATATCTTGTAAATATAAGTGTGCAGACTTAGCATACGGAAAATGTCCCGAAGCGTGGAAGTAAGGAAGCATTTCTTTAACGCAGTTCAAATGAGCTTGCCAATCTCCCATGCGCTCAGCCCTTATAAACTCCTTCATAATTGATACCATATAAAAATATTGAATCCAAAGTTTTGCGGTAGGTCCACGTTCTTCATATTCTCTTAGTTTTTCATTGAACTGATCGAGTAATGCTCCAGATATTTCGTCGTCATTTTCAACATCATTATATGAAATAGTGTTGTTTATTATGTTTTCAGCAGTAATGATAAGATTTGCGTCCATGACGTCATCAATATCAAGCTCTTTCAATATTATTATTGCTAATGTTAACTGAAGTATTGTATGAGCTCGAACAGCTCTCGCATAAGCATGACCATTGAGCATTTTTTCTAATGACCCAGGTGCATAAATCAAAGAAAATATGTCTTTTATGCCGCTTCCTTGCATAATGTAACCAATTGCACCAAGAAACGACATGAGAAGATGAAATCCTCCGAGCCTAATGATGATCTTCGATAATTCAGACCCTTCAGGTGCGGCTGATACGATTTCTCGAGCTTTTGCATACAGAGGCTGGTCAAAAGTAACAATACATACATCATGACCATAGCGTTTTGCATTTTGTAATGCACAAAGTAAAGTCGTGTATATAGTATTGTAATTACTAGCCGGTTGGTGAATAAATGGTAAAAATAAAATTTTGGATGTTGAAAAATTCGTAACATTATTTGTTAATTGTTCAATGAAACCATTCCAACCGGGTATTGAAAAATTCTTCCATTTACTATAGAACCATATCGCATCGACTTTTTTAAGTACAGATTCTATTACTTCACTATTATAAGCAAAATCATGGACAATTATTTTACTATAACCTACTACACCATCATTTTGGCATGTCTGCAGTGGCACATGAGCTATTGCCGCGAAATCTGTTGCTGAAGGAGCTTCTTTTATCCGTTGTATCGGCTCTTCTAGTAAAACTGAACTTTTTGGAGTAACAACTTGAATGATACCCATTATGTGAAGTGTGTTATGACCGTCCAGCGTATTTACATTTATATCAGCATTGTCTGCAACATACTGAATGAATGTGCTAGTTTCTGGTGGTAAAATGTGAGGTGGACGGTGAAAAACTGCTGCTGCTTCGTACAATATAGTATCATTATAAGATGCGCACAAACCGAAAGACAAAAAAATTTGTATAAGACGTTTTGACCCAAATCGCCGATGAAAAAAAATAGAGAGACCCAATTGTAACTTTGATTTGAAAGACCTTGGTCGAACAGCAGTCATAATACTATGGCTAATATTTGTGCATACTAATTTCAAATGTTGTAAATTAAATCGCTTTTTTTTCAAAATAACTTTCTCCAAAAAATAAGTCAGTGACTCTGGAATTTGACTGTTAATATCTTCAAACATACGACCTGGCGGGGGGTAATGAGAATTATCAAAAACTGCAGATTGAATATCTTCTCGAATGATTGCTGCCGCAGCCTTCACGATCCTAAATCGCTCTTCTTTTTCATTTGTTGTTTTTTTTTTCGTAGCTAGCTCGATTTAAAATGTCATAGTGATTATCAACAAAACATATTAATGTTGATGCTCCTGACTTTTCTGTTATAATAATTTTATCGCCATACTTCAACTTTAATCGTAACTTAATGGTTCTATTATCTAACGAATTGTTGCAAATATTTTGTAATTCATCTAATGAAAATTGACAATCATCACTATTTTCGATGTGTGCAAATATTTCTTCCATTAAAAGATTCGTACTTTCAGATTGAGGACGACCGGCTTGACCCCCCGTAGTCGGTCTCAAGAAGGCATTATGACAGTCTTTATGATACTTAGCTTCGGCAGCAACTAAATCATGTTCGAACTCAATTCGAGTAATAACAGCTTTTGCTACATGATCAGAACGAGTCTGGGCTATATTCAGGATTGTTTCTTTGAATGAAAGTGTTGTTACATGAAAAATTTTACGCCGATACTTCAGTGCTTTTCTGTTTTCTAGCTCTTCATTCAATTCATTGCCACAAAATAAGCAACACTTTTTAAAACAAAAAAATGGTTCACTTACGCGTGCTCTAGTACGAAGTGGACTTATTTTTGATGTACTAGCTTGTTCTTCATCCTGTTTTCTTTTCAATGCAGCGATTGTACCCTTCCGAGTATAGTTTTTTCGACACTGCACATGAACTGTCACAGAAGTCTGGTCTTTCAGGTATTCCGAAAATTCATCACCTCTTTCAATACTTGCATTAATTAATGTCTTTAGGCCACGATCAACAGTAACTGTTTCGCTTTCGGTCAAATGTTTATTACAAATAAAGCACAACTGCGACATTTCTATTACAAACACAAAACTGCACAAATTTTGTTTGAAAATATAAGCAATAACTACGTGTTCTTACTACGAAAGAATGCTTGAGACTAATACTATTCTATCTAGGGAAGCCCTTCAAAAAGGAGCAGGTATACGAGCGTCGCCACGTGGACAATTGAATAGCAGACAGATGTTGCTCAAGGCCGTACGGTCATATAAAATGAGGGACTGGGTTTGTTTTGGAGTTTATATTTTTAAAACTGTATAATATGTATGTATACGCTACGAAAATTAATATTTTTACTTATATTATCGTTCTGTAACGTATATTACGGTAATTGACATGCATATTATGAAGAATACAACTTTTTCAACATTTTGCATCGCTGTATCTCCGAAATGGTGATTCTTAGGAAAAAAAGTGTATAAATAATTTTTATAGATAATTGCATGATGAATAATTTTTGTCTCACCTATTTTTATTATAAAACTTACCGTTTAGCTGGAAAACTCAAAAAACCGATTTTTGCAACATTTGACCTTGAATAAATTTTTTTCCACACTTCGGATTGATGTGGATAATTGACAAATTGTGTATAATAGGGTTCCCAACATTCATGCCAATTTTTAGCAAGGTGCGAATTAATGTAACCTTCAATGTCTATTTTGACCGGACTATTAGAGGTGTGTCTCTCATACAACGCATATTCTCCCATGTGGAGTACGAGTTATTCAACAATATCTTTCCTAAGTTTAATCCCTTAATATCCGTTAGCCGCGACGTTTGAAATTTTTGGAAATTTTTTTTTTCATCGTAAGATAATTTTGTTTCTACAGATCGGAAATGATGCATTTAAATATAATGAGATCATTAAAAAGATTTTAAGTTCACTAGGGAAAAAGTTATTGTGATTTTTGTAGTTCAAAATTTTTTTTCAAGATTTCTCGGCTCAGAATAAAAAATAATTTTTTTAAACAATAGATCTTAAGAATATACGTCATTTTTATACAATTTGGTGTAAGATTGGTTATAGTATCTTAACTGGGAGAACGAAAAATCAAGCTTAAACTTTCAACTTTGAAGTAGACTTTTTCAGAAAATATTAGTTACACAGATTCCGGGTTTAGCATATTTTTTTAAATAAATAATATTTATATATGTATCGTGAATTTTGAAGCAATAGTAGTAAATAAATATAGTTTTATTTTAAACAAAAAAAATGTAATTTTTTGCGAAAAAAATAGATATCTCGATAACTAGTTGCGCAACATATAACTCTATTTATACATATCGATAGGTAATTCAATTATTCACTACTTTTGTTTGAAACTTTAATTTTCGAAATAAACTCGAAAAACCAAAAAAGTGACCATTTTTGGTTCGCCGTTTTGTTAGCACAGAGTTGCCTATGTTAACATCGCGATATGTTTTTTACGATGTCAAAATATACACTATACAATAATAAAATCGCAGATTAAATTTTCTTTTAAAATAGGTTTTTTTGTATAATTTCAATAGACTAATATCTTTTTTTTTTAATTCTAAGGCATAAATATTGACATTTTCTTGTTATCCAACCTATAATTACTAAAAAATATGAGAACATATTAATACAAATGTTGATTTAAAAAGAACAAATTTGTTTGTACGAAAACTCTTCATGATCTGAGATATCATGCTTAGGTAAGAGAAAATTGGAAATAGGGGAGAGTGGAACACAATAATACAGAGTACACAAGGTAACATTATTATTGTTTACTTTAAATTTACCACTGAAATGCTACAGCTATATTTTAATATGTAGCTTTCATCGACGGTTTTACAGAAATTATCAGTGTTGATTAAATAATTTAAGCCTTTTTTATTATATTTCTTTTATTATATTCTATTATTTTATTTTGCTAACTTGCTTCTAACCTCAAAGTGCTTATGCATTTAAATTAACAGCAACTGTTTTTAGTGTGGTCGGATTTGCATTGATATCTGGTAATACACAATGAAATATGTACCATTTTTTTTTATAGATTCTATAATGGTAAGGCGTACGAAAAAATAAACAAAAGAAAAGTTTGCCTCTGCGATTGTTGCAGTAGTGACAAATAATGGAACATCTTACCGTTTTGCTGCAGAAATACACAAGGTTGAATTTGCAACGCTGAGAAGATATGTTTTGATACAAAAGAATGACCCTAACGCACGAATTAAGCCCAATTACGCAGTCCGATTAGTTTTTACAAGGGATCAGGAAGAATATTGCATCGTAAAAGTACGAAATTTAACTTTCGACATGGCAGTAAAAAATAATATTACCTTACCAGAAATCAGGAGGAGTAATAAATGTGTCATTATAGACTAAATGCGTACATAGAAAATTTTATTATTTGAAAAAAATTATAAAAATTGTGCATTCATTGTTAAGGATATACGAATTTTCAATTTGGATGAGTCAGCCATAACAACAGTTCAACAGTCACATAAGGTGATAGCACAAGAGGGGGTTAAACAAATTAATCAATACACAAACGCTGAAAAGGGTTTGATGTCTCTTATTTCTGCCATAATTCGGAATGATGGAACATTTTTGTCCCAGCATTTTTTTCCCGGGAGAAATTTAACCCTCTTTTATTGAATGGAGCCCTTCCTGGAACTTTATACCCTACAAATATAAGCAGATGGATTTAAAAAAATAATTTTTTTTAATTTTACATAATTTTATTAAATATTTCGGTTCAACAAAAGAAAATCCATCGTTGTTAGTATATGAAAACCATGAATCATACATGTCTTTGGAAATAACAGAAATCTCAAAAACGTCTAGTGTTATTATTTTTACCCTTCTTCCACCTATCAAAAATACATCTCAGCTATTGGATAAGTTGGTTTTCTTTTCATTTGAAAGTTTTGACAACTGCGCTGAAGATTCATGGGTTTTATACTTGGTAGGGATACCTATGAGGCTTTATCAAATTGAAGAATGTGCTATGGTAGCTCACTTCAATGCTATGAATCCTGAAAATATTATGTCTTGAGGTCTATAGATATTTATTCTTTTAAAAGGAATATTTGTACTGATACCGGCTCCTAGCATTATTCGTATTTGATAAAGTTCGGATAGACAGTTCAGATAGCCTAGATAGGAGAACGTTAATAGAAGTTGTCAAAAATATAGAAAACATCACTAATAAGGATTCTAAAAAATCATCACCTTGACATAAATGAGAAGGAACAAACTGTTCAGAAATATAGTGATTTAATTTTGCCTTTAAATTTAAAATATAAGGCTGAATTTAAAGGATTTACGAAATTTGCAGTCAGAAAGATGGATTACAACCCGGAAACAGAATGTCATACTAACTATAACATTTCGGAAGGATCTTTCATACGAAACAAAAAATAGGAAGGATTTTAAGACATAAAGTAAGCACAGTGAGAAACAAAATATATCAGAAGAGAATCAATAGAGAAAGAGAAAAAGGGACTAATTAAATTCCGAATTTTAAAATGAGAAAATTCAATTTATGAAGAACTAGCAGATCTTCAATATTTATTTTTACAAGACGAAAAAGAACAAACCCATAGAATTAACGATAGTACAGAAGTAACGAATGATTACTTTGTCTTAGTAAAAATCGAAAATAATATTAACTATGTTGCTGAAATTTTGGAAGCATACAATAATTCTGATGAATTTGGAGTTTCGTGTTTACAAAGAAGTAATAATTCCGCTTTTCTAATGTTCCCAATATTCGCATGGCAACGAGATCTGACCTTACTTTACCGTTGCCGGCTCTGATGAGCTCAAAAAATAAGAGACTTTTAGAATTTAAATTATGGATCAATACTTAGTTTCCAATAACTTCTTTACGTTTAAAAACAATTTTGAGAGCGAATATATTCCGCAAAGTGTTTAATTATGCACCACTGTCCCCTTGATTTTTTTGGAGGTCAATTTAATGTTTACGTCTAGTAATTATTTATATTTACTTTTGTAAAGTCATTTAAAGTAATACTTTTTTATCTGTTTTATTCATAATTTAATGATTCTACGTTTTTATTTCATGATGTTTAGTGCGGCATTTTTATCATCTATTGTGGCGTCAAGGATGATGTCGGAGTTTGGCAAACGCGTCCGAAGAAATATTTCTAGAGTTTCCTCGCCAGTTTCCGTAAAGGTCCTATCCGATTTTCGCAGTATCCTTCTAAGGTCTAGGGGATTTTTAGCCAGAATCTTGTGAAGGCGTGATGCTTTAAAAGTACTTTCGACCTCTTGATACAGCTTCCTCCAATAGCTTCTTTTGGCTTCTCTTATTTTTTTCTTTTAGTCAGTGAATGTTTTAGAATATTCTGTCCACTCACTGTGTTTTTTCGCTCTGTTAAACAGTCTGTGTGTTTCCCTCCTTAACATTGTGAGATCGTTACTCCACCAGCTAACTTTATTGCTGGCGGTTTTCCTCACAAGAGGGTCATTTTTGTGGTATGAGTTTATGATTGCTTCTTGCAGTTGAGCATAACTTAACTCAATATCCGCATTGTTTCTTATGCTCGATTTGACATTTTGAATATTTAGGATTAGATCATCCCTACATTTCTCCCAGTTTGTGGATTACGATACAGCGCTATCGGTCTCTTCACATCTATCATCTTCATGCAAATTTATCTGTGATGCGAGAAAGATGGTTCCGGAGGGACGCGTCATCGTGTTATCTGAGAGTTTAGACGAGAAGTCGCCAAAGTATTGTCAATTATCTTAGTGCAAGCTTTAGTAGCAAAAATGTTTTAATTTCCGCGATTCAGAATCTCTATGTTGTTGGATACTACAAAATCGAGAAGGTACTCATATCTTTTGTTTATGTTACTGCTCTTAAATTCCAGGTGGTGTGTGTTGAACCAACCAATGATTCCAGTTCCAATGATGGAGGTAAACTGGGTGAATCATATGGTGGTAAACCGAGGCTATGATCGCTATCTTCTGGTCTCCTGTTATTTGATATCATTTGGGCTTTTGCTACTTGATATCTTTTGGGCTCTTGCCACTTGATAGTTCATCCCGAGGACTGCTTGACCCCTAGAATTGAAATTAATTAGTTTCAGCGCATGTAGTTCATGCCTGATTAGTATACATGCTCTGACGTTATCAAGGCTTGAATTATAGATTAGCTTACCCTTGATGTCTCCTAGCCCAGCTGGGCGTCCCCTGGCTAGCCAGGGTTCTTGAGTGAGGACGATGTCAGTGTCCCCATTAACTAGGAATTTGCTTAAGGCAGCCTTACAGTGCTGCAGATTTAAATTTAATATTCGCAGTATTGCCAGGTTCCATTTCCCCTGCCTTCTTTCTATTTTAAAGGTAAGCTGGGCAGTCTTAGTCAGCTCCCTTGTCGTCGAGTGAGAGGATGAGGGTCAAGACCTACCTCTCTGCTCAGATTTTGAGTATCCTCCTTTCTTCTGCATTTAGCCTCCTATTCTGGGTTTTCAGGACTTGAAGGATTCTTGTTGTACCCTCCAGTCAGGTTTTCTCCTATTCATCTACACAGGTCACGAACAACATCTCCGCCTGCTGAGATGTGCCCTTGAACCATGGACCTTTTCCAGGTTCGCACTTCCAAATCTCATTGCTAAGTGTCACCTGAATTTGTTTAATTCGCTCCAAGGTCAACTTTGCTTCCGGGTATTTGTCTGGAACAGTTGCTATCCTTTGCGCAGTAAGAACCTTACTCAGTTAATGTCTCAGGCGTTCCCTCAGCAGGCTTATTCAGCTCGGTTCTTTTGAACCGTAGATGATGTGGTGGATACAGAGCGACCATGTTTAGGGGCTGGATTTACACCTGCCGCTGGTTCGCTCGAGTCTTCAACTTTTGGTTCTCCTCTGCACTTGTTTCCATCGCGGTTTCCTGTTAATTCGGGCTTTCCTAAGCTTAATTGATTGCCATTTGCATATATTCCGATGCTGCGCGCTCAAAAGTCTTGTATTAAGATTTAGGTTTTTAGGTCCTCATCCATCCGTTTGATGCCTGTCGCTGGGGTACCATTCCAAGACGATTTTGCCTCAGTAGATACAATTTGAATTTCAGCAGTTGTTGAAGTAGAACCAACATTACTTTCTCCAGGTTGTGCTTCCTCCATTTGCTCCATGATTAGACCTTGTGGGTCCTTCACAGTGGCTTTCGGAGTGTTGGTTGAGATATATTATTATTACTTTGGGTTTCCATATACTTCCCATGAGTATGTCGTTGTCATTAATTAGCTCTCACTCTCATTAAATAGATATTTTGAAATTTTAAGTAATTCGCGTTTGTGGATATTACTAATCAATTTGAGTGACAAACATTTTATTTTATCTTATCTAGTCATCCTTTTGGTTTTCAACAAATTAGTATATAACAATCACAATTTAAGAGAGAACAACGACCAAATCCCTCTAATTTATTATTTATTATCTAATCATTTCTCTCTTTTCAACAATACGGAAAGATGTAACTCTCGAACAGAATCCTATTTGCAAGAAATGAAAGTTTTTTTTTTGGTTTTTCTTCAACTGCCCGAAGGAGAATATAGACAACTTCATAAATTAATTTTATTGTTATAATGAGCCTTTTAAAATGAATAAAACAATCAATTTTAACGTTATTTTTCGCTTTTTATCATAACTAATTAACGAAATAAATCGTGCCATAACTCACCACCTACATCTTATTTTTTAAACTTTTTTGTCTGTAATTAAAAACTGATCTTCTAAAATTAAAAAGTGTCTTTGGCGTCTTCAAATTATTGAACATTACCAATCTTCGCCACCTGTCATGGCTAGTCTTACATTTGACCCCTTTGTAACCTTCAAAACTCTGTTACCTCTTACCACGAAATATCCATGAAATATGGTTCCTAGCAAAAAAAATTATAGCTACGCCAGGAGTTCCCAAAGTGTGCCCAAATACGATAATATCTATTTAGACTTTGGCTTAACTTCAGTAGAAATAAATATTGAAAAAAGACCGGAGTGTGTGCTCTGTTTGAAAATTCTTGCACCCGAGAATATGCTCCTAAGTAAGCTAATGCAACATTTAGAGATCATTCACCTTACCGTAATTGAAAAATGGCGGGAATTTTTAATAGAAAGTTTCAAAATTTACAAAAACAAAAAAACATGTTTACTCAACAAGCTTTAATACCTTGCAACGCACTGCTAACATCCATCAAAGTGGCATACAGGATGGCGAAGTGCAAGAAACCTCACACCATTGCAGTAGAACTTATTTTACTTGCTGCTCTCGATGTGGTTAATATTATGGTAGGAGAATCGGCTGGAAAACTAATTACGAAGACACCTTTATCTAACAGCACTATTAGTCAAAGAATGTACCATACAGCTGAGGATCTTGAATACCAATTAATCGAGGAAATGAAAGGCAAGAAATTTGGCCCGTAACTTGATAAGGCTACTGACAGTAATAAAGATGCACACCTTATTTTTTACGTACGCTTTCTGGATGATAATATTATTGTTGAAGACCTTTTTTTCTGCAAATGCATCACTGAGGGCTCAAAGGCTCAAGACTTGTTTAAAATTCTTGATTAATTTTTAACGAAAATTAATTGAGATTGAGAAAATTGTATCTTTTGAAGCTCTCCGAATGCTCTGCAAAATACTTTGCAGAAGAAAATGTCGAGAAATTTTCGTGGAACCAAAATGCTTTTTATGCTCAAGCTCTATCAGAATTCACTTCACAACAAGAAGAGAGTCTCATTGAACTCTCTTGTGACAACAGCCTTAAAACAAAATTTGCTTCTTCTCATTTGCTGGAATTTTGGATAACCGCCAAAAATGAATATCCAACTCTAAATTTAAAAGTTATAAGAACTCTCATTTTCTTTGCAACATCCTAATTATGCGAAACCAGATTTTCAGCTCTAACTCTAATAAAGAGCAAATATCGCTCAAAGATCAATGTGGAGCAGGAGTGGCAGTGTTAATCCTTGTCCGCTTTGAAAAAATGTGTGAAGATCAAAAATCTCACGCGTCTCACTGACTTTTTTCCTTATTTTTCTTTAACAATATATATAATATTATAATGTGTAGCAGTTCCATAAATACCCATATATGAGCCTTAGATTGTTTTCATTTCTGTACTTGATCATCAGTGTCAATGTACAGTCATGTTCAATGAAATGTTGTGGTTTGCTACTATGTAGTAGACAGGTTGTAACGCACAAACCCTGTGCGACACTTTGTTGAACACGACTAGAGCGCCATGACAAAATTCTAAACCTGTAAGTGCGCCGTTAACTGAAAAGTTTGGGAACCCCTGAGCTACGCTTTTATTACTTTCTTACTAGTAATACTCTGTAAATAATTGTTTATTACACAGCAATGATTTTTCTGCAAATTTTACTGATATTGGGCGTTGGTGTGAAGCAGTCTGAAGAAATAGAGAAACCAAGTAACAAAAATGGGATGACCTAGTCCAAACTGCCCAACGATACAGGAATGAGAGATAACTTTAAAAAATTTAAAATAGTCATTGTAGTAATTTTATTTTAAACCAAAATACATTATTCTTAGTCTTACAATAAACTAAATAAATAAGTTAACAGCCATACAAGACATAATGACAAACAATTATTATTATAGAAATATATATAAATAAAAATTTTTCCTCTTTAGTTCACTGAACCGCGCTTTAGTAACAGGTATGTCACTATCTTACTCGTATTATCTTCTGATATCTTCGTGGAATAATGTTGATTAAATGTAAAACTTTTGAAGTAAATCATTTACCAATGCTTACAGCCGCATAGGTCTTCCTAACGCATTCTTTATGTGTTCTATAAGATTTAAGTCAGGGCTGTATTCTAGCGAATCCATAACCAATATATGATTTTCTTCAAACAATGTTTGAACCTCTCTGGCGACGTGAAAAAAAATTCTCTGTCATAATTTTGGCCATGGGTTTTCAATACATGTGGTTATACAATGTGCATAAGGTATCGACGACCTGTTAAAGTTCTACGCTGAATTTAGTTACGAATTGGTTAGATTTAAAATGTAGATTTGTTGTTTATTTAATTTACGTGAAGCATTCATTCTAAAGTCAGATTAACTGGTTCAAAGAGTGACACCAAAAAATTGGTGAAAACTAGTCTATTTCGTGGACCTCGTATTTGAAACCAAAACGGGCTCTACGAAAAGTTTCAAAATGAGCATCTGTTTCAATTTTGAGAAATTAATTATCAAAGTTGAGGAAATATAAAAAAATTGTAATATCTACCCCTTAGGCCAAGTAAAACTACCCCTATGCAAGAAAAATAGAAATAAATTACAAAATATCTGAAAAAAATTGTGTTCATTAAGCTGGTCAATAAATAGCAATTATCATGCATTTACGGTTCGTTGTTATCCACCTTCACTCTTACATGGGGATGAAAACAATCTCTAACAGTCAAAAATGCCGACAAATATTTATAAAAATTGGAAGAAAATTTTTTCTGGATCATGTAAATTACAATAAATATGGAAAATATATTTGCGTCAGATGAAATACAAATACACCCCAAGAAGGGGTTATATCTTTGCGATGAACCTACACTTTTAATCGATTAATATCATCGAAAAGGGTTATTCGCCATTGGTCAGTTTTGTTTCCGAAGTTGGTACAAAGTGGTTCCAAAAATATATATTTTGAACATTTAGGGCACTTGAGATGAAATAACGTAAACTAACCCTTAAAACGAATTAAAAGGGTGGGGACGGCATGGAGTAATTTATTTTTATTATTAGAATTTTATTATTTTATTTTCAACCCTGTAGTTTAGATTGATCATTTTTTTCTTCGGTTATTTATTTCGATGACTCACCCGTATTTTTGGCGCTAAGGGTGGGTTCCTGTTAGTAAATAACAGCTAAATTTTTTTTGCGGTCAAGTGTTATCGAAATAAATAACTGAAGAAAAAAAAACGTTCAGTCTAAACTACAGGGTTGGAAATAAAAGATAAAATTCTAATCTCAAATAATAAAAATAAATTACCCCATCCGTCCCTACCCTTTATATTAGCTTTAAGAGTTAGTTCACGTTAGTTTATTTGAAGTACCTTAAACGCTCAAAAAATATTTTGGAACCATTTTTTACCAACTTTACAAACAAAATTGACCTCTGGCGAATATCCTTTTTTATAGATATTAATCGAATAAAAGTTCAGGTTTATCGTAGAGATATGCCCTCCTTGTGTAGTGTATTTATACTGGATCTGATGCAAATATATTTTTCATATTTTTTCTAATTTATGTGATGCAGGTATAATTTTTTTCAATTTTTTGTAAATATTTTTTGGCATGGAGTTGTTTTCACCCCCATGGAAGGGAGAATGTAAAAAAAAATAGATATTTTATAATTTATTTCTTTATTAATTATTAATTTTTCTTGCATGGGGGTGGTTTTACCTTGTTTAAGGGGTGAGTTTAACATTTTTTTTTGTCAGTGATTTTTTTGGTATTTTGGGTGACCTAAGCTTTAAAATAAGATAAAACAAGCTTGTTTATATTCTTTCATTTTCGATATATTTTATCTTTAATCTCAAAACTTTTAATCAAGTAAAACTCATTATGCAACTCAATTTCGTCAACTCTGAAAATTGAATTTTCAAAACAGAAACATATGCTCATCTTGAAATTTTGCTTAGAACATTATCTTATTATAAACTTTCATTTTGGTTTCAAACACGTGGTCCACAAAACTGGCTACGATCACTCTTTAAATTGCAGCTCAGCAAATCAGAATACTATTTATAAAATCTTTCTTTTTTTTAGACCAGTCAGTCCTTTTAGAATAAAAAATAGAATATTTCCTTAATGCGTCTTTTGCTTTTGTTCGCTTTTTCTTACACAAAGAAGTATCTTATATAATATGGAATAAGAAAAATACAATATCGCAAAGAAGGACCCAAGCAGGAATAAAATAACATCAACAGAGTAAAATTGGTACCAAGGCATCTTCAATCCAACAACTTTGAGATGGTCGGCACCTTTGTGTCTGATAACATATTCTATCCAATAAATAGCTGTATCCATTGGTTTCATAGGCCTATCATGGAATAACTGTTGTGTCTTCTTGGCGTTATTTCTATACTTTGGGTTGTACAGCATTTCTTCCATAGCTTTCGTGAGAGTTGCTTCGGTTATACCGTTAATGGATAATTTTAATGCATAACCTTTTTGGACAGCTTGATAGGCATTGTTGAACTGATCAAAAAATAGTGGAAACATTAGGGCTGGTACTCCATAATACACAGTTTCTACAATGCTTCCATATCCAGCGTGCGTTATGAAGAGTTTGATATTGGGATGAGCTAAAATAAAGTTAATCGGTGAAAACGTTATATTGATTGTTGTTGAAATGTGTGTTACTATAGGCCATATTGTATATGCTTAAAATCTAGTAATAGTAAAAATACTTTCAAATAATATTTCGTCCTAATCAATTTGCACTTATCTCTTTTCGTTTTCCTATCGCAAACTTTAAACGCATTTTTCTGGAAATAGCATTGTCAATATTTGCGTGCCGGACACCTCAAAAACGAATCAATTGATTTTGCTCAAATTTTTGCTACTTCTACAAAGTAGTATTAGTTCGTGTTACGTACTTGTTTTAAAATTTATTGTTAAAAGAATTGCAATTAATATATAAATTTCAGTTGTTTTTCAATTTTTATTGCTTCACCGACGAATTATATATGTTATTAACTCATTTTTTTTCCGAAGGCTTCAAGTTCACTCGAAGGGGCGCCAGATTGTTCGCAGATTTTATGACACATTTTTTACCAATGTTGATATCGTTGTCATTTTGTTTTTGCAAAATATAAAAAATATATTTTTAAGTACTAAAAGACATGTACTTTAAGACTATTACATGTAAAATATGCCACATATATATAATCTTTGAAAGAAATATACATATAATTAGCGTTTTGCATGGTCTGCCCCCCCTCCCTTAAGTATGCTCCCAATTTAATGAAAATAAAGCTATTATTAAGATAAATATTTTAAAAAACCTTAAAAAATTATAACTTTGACAACATGTATTTCGGAATCTATCAACTTTTGGACTAAGCTAAATTGGGCTGACAGATCTTGTGATCCACCACCCACAAACAAGCAAATAAATGAAAAAAGTCCAGAAGTAACTATAGGAAAAGTTATCACGCAATTGAAACAAAAAAATGGGAAAGCTACCGGCCCTGACAAAATCAACGTCGAAATACTTGAATTGATCGTAGAAAATGAAAACAAAAACCTAGACTTGATAACATCACTATTCAATAAGATATATAACTCCGGCGAAATACCACCAGACTAGCTGAAGTCAACATTCATAACAACACCAAAAAAACCTAACTCCTCATAATGCGATGACTACCGGATAATAAGTTTAATTTCTCACGTCCTTAAAACGTTTCTCAGAATCATCCGTACACTAATTTACAAGAAGGGCGAATATCAGATGGATGACGGTCAGTTCAGATTTCATAACAGACTGGGGACCAGAGAGGCTCTTTTTTCTCTAAATGTACTAACACAGTGATGTAGAGATATGAATGTGGATGTATACGCATGTTTTGTAGACTACCGAAAGGCGTTCAACTGCGTTAACCATCAAAAGATGATGGAAATTTTGAGAACAACCGGGGTCGAAGAAAAAGACCTACACATTTTTCAGAACTTTATTGACACCAAACGGCGACAGTCGAGATGGAGTAAACAACATCGTCAGATATTCTGATTAGACGAGTCCGACAGGGTTGCGTCTTGTCTTCGCTCCTGCTTAATCTGTATTCGGAGTCTGTATTTAGAGAAGCATTAGGCAATGCCCAAGGTAGAATCAAGATCAACCGAACTATAATAAATAACATTAGGTACGCTGATGATACCGTCCTAATAGCAAACAATGTACAATAGTTATAAAATATAATAAATTTCGTGCATCTATATATCAAAAGACAAACAACAGAACAGGTAATACCTGAAAGCTAATATCAATAGCCAGTGTAACCCGAAAAAAGAAATATTATCAAGGATTGAACAAGCGAGGAAAACACTCATGAGTATGAAAACATTTTTTACGAGATCAGATCTTAGTGTAGAGCTTAGAACCCAGATGATCAGATGTTACGTTTTTCCTGTCTCACTATATGGGTGCGAAAGTTGAACACAACAGAAAAGTGAATAGAGGCCTTGGAGATAGAGGATGCTACGAGTTTCATGGGTGCAGAGGATCACTAAAGACGTGGTTCTCCAGCTCATGGGTAAATAAAAAGAGCTGCTGAACACCATCAAAGAGAGAAAGATACAATATTTGGGTCATGTGCTGAGAGGTAAGAGATACGGGTTATTTCGACTCATAATAGAGGATAAAGGGCAGGGTAAAAGATCAGTAGAAAGACGCCGAAACTCATGCCTAAAGGAGCTGAGGAGATGGTTCGACCGCTCATCTACAGAAATATTTCGTGCTTCAGTTTCCAAAACTACAATTGCCATTTGGATCACCAACCTTCGGACAAAGGAGAGGCTGCAATAAGAGGAAGAACTTGGGCTACATCCTCATATTTTAGCCTCAGGAATTTCAGTCAGCGTTTTATAAAGAATAGAGACATCATGTAGATGAAAACGTTACGGCATCTGCCATGCTATTGGAAAACATCTCCAAATTCTAAACAGGTAAACACAGAGGATCCATTAATCCAAAATTGTTTACCAATTTACAAACGCAAATAAACTGATGACATAGTCCTCATATCTAACAGCATTCATAAAGCCAGCAAAATGATGGAAAGATTAAATACTGCCTCTCTACAGGTGCGTGTGAACATGAATGCTTCAAGGACCCGACTAATGGTAAATATGGTAAATAAATAAAAGAAACTATTCTACCATATATAAATTAGCAGAGACAATCAGACATGCGAGCTCAATAGAAAGATTGGATTAATATTGGCAGTCTTTAGCAACCTAAAACACTTTTATAAGTTTGAATTTTTTATCTATCTACAAAGAAAAATCTTTAACCAGTGTGTGATACAGGTTCAGAAACCCTTACTTTAATTGAGAAAGTGGCAAAAATATATAAAAATTGCACAATGTGCAATAGCAATGCCGTTGCCAATATTTTTGGGTGATAAAATAAGGAACACAATAAAGTTAGTGAACGTTGTAGAAAGATTACCCACTTTGAAATGAACCTAAGCGGGACATATTGTAAGAATATGGGGCGATAGAAGGAGAGTAAAAGAATGGCGACCACAAAAAAATGTGAAGTAGGGCCCCATCCCCCAACGAGATGTCATGACACTTTAAAGCGTATTCGTACAAACTGGTACAAGTTGCAGATTGGATAGGAAGAAATGAGGTTGTATAAGGAGGCTTATGTCCAGCTGTAGATTTCAGAAGCTGGTTGGTGGTGATGATAATCTTAATAATTATAATTTGTTTTTACTTGCCGTTGTTTTTTAGAATGATTTGCTTGCAACCCAAATAAGTGACTATTGGGCAGAAACTTTATACCTATATAAAAAGGAAAACTTCGAATTTATTACCTTATTTAGTGTGGTTAAAGGACAAGTGATCATCAGTTTTCTAGAGTGGGCCCATTGTCAATGAACGAAAAAAAAGTGTTTCCTAAATATTAGACGGCATAGAATATAAGTTAATATCATCAAAGTACTGAAAAATTTTTACGCACTTTAAAATTTAAGCCGAGCCAAAGAACAGGATTCTTGTAGAAGATTCATACATAAGTAAAAAGTTGTTTTTGATCTGAGGCCAAAAATCTTTGGATTACGCATCTGTCTACAACAATATTTCGTGAAAAATTCTTCCATGGTTTGAATAAATACTTCATCTTATTTCTGAAGAAACCTTAATTGTTATAAACAATGCAAGGTAATATGCTAGGTTTTAAACCAACTTAGTATC
Source organism: Diaprepes abbreviatus (assembly GCA_034092305.1). Classification (NCBI taxonomy): domain Eukaryota; kingdom Metazoa; phylum Arthropoda; class Insecta; order Coleoptera; family Curculionidae; genus Diaprepes; species Diaprepes abbreviatus. The sequence goes on from JASJET010000178.1 coordinate 318,375, forward strand.
TCTAAGAAAATAGAATGAATAAAATAGTGAGGATAAGCGATATATCCGTTCTCTGACTGCTTATTTAGAATTTTGGGAGAGTTTGTTCGATTTAGTATGAGCACAAGTAAAGAATGAAGCTGCAAGGAAAACAAAATGTGTGTAAAAAATTACTAATGAAGGTATGTAATGTATTTGAAGGATAATAGTGGAGTGATATAAAGCACATTGCACTAATCTTAAAAGAGTGAAAATATGATTTCCTATTTTCAGATAAATATCTAAAGGAATGCTTAAAAATTTTAATCGAACCGAAAGGGTTTTGCATACCTAATAACAATTTAAAATGCTAATCCACTTACCCAAAATATCCGTTTGTGGCAACCACTTTTTTATTAAAATATTTTTCGGTTTATTGGGTAAGTCTTCCTCAAATTTCCATAATACTCTTTGTTTGAGTTTTCCGAAAACATCCAAGAACATCTTCTTTGCTGCAGCGGGCATATCTTTACCAGAAGCATGTGATCCAAAACTGACATAAATTGCACCGTCGGTTGCTTCATCTAAAAATTCTTGAAGATCTTTGGGTAGCTTTTTGGGTGGATCAATATGAAATCCTCCTACTTCAATAGTATGTGGTAACAATGGAGCAGATTGACGTATACTTGAATGTGAACCCAGAAGTATCAGAGATATGTTGTCATAAAAAGTTACTATGTCTGGGGGATTTTTAAAATTTGATCGTAATACTTCATTGTATACTGGAAACGAGATATAATACTTCATGTAAGTGTCCACTAAATACAAAATAAAATTAAAAACTCTTTGAAAGAAAGTCATTCCATTAAAGTAAGGACCCACGAATGTAAAATGTGGAATGTAGGAAGGCGGGAAAGGATTTCCAACAGCAGCATTTAAATAGTTGTTATTCCCTAAAACAAATTATATATTTAAGCTTCTTGCTTCAGATATTTAGATGAGAATTACTGGAGCATTGTTTGATATCAAATAAGCCTTGTTAAAATATTATTCTTTAGGAAAATCAAAAAAAGTAATTAGGTAATGAGCCGCAGAGAATAAACCGTATTTAACAACCTGAAAAAATATGGACGTATACCTGAAATTATGGAAATATTTTAGGCATTGATATTAAAAGCAAAGTTTGTTCGGCAGTGGCTATATTTTTGTAACAAAAATATTTCATTACAATAAGAAATTATCATTTTTATGTGGGATTTTAAGGCAAGAAATTCGGAGATGAAATTTTCTCTTCATTCATTCATCCAGACGCTCTTCAGTTTTTAATTCGTAAAAAATGTGTTTTCTACTTTGCCTAAATTAGAATAATTTACAAGAGACTTCTTGCAAAATTCAGATCTTTTTTACTTTTGTAAGTCCAATATTAAAATGTCACTGTTTTCAATTTATCGACATTTGAAATTTGAAATAAAGTAGTAACAACAATTTATTTATCATTTTATTACATTTCAAAATGCTTTCCATTGGTTAACTGACAGTAACTTAGGCGATTTATAATGAATATGAATAACTCCATTCTTAATGCCTTCTATGTCAATTAACGTAGTTTGGAAAACTTTACCTTTAAGGTAAACCCACGAAAAGAGGTCAAGAGGGATTAAATCTGGATATCCCGGCGGCCACTGAATAGGTCTCCTTCTTTCACTGCATTTGTATGCAAAAATATCATCAAGAAAGGCGCAAACTTCTGCAATTTAATGTAGCGGGATACCGTCTTTTTAAAACCGGATATTTTGATGATATTAATCTGGATTCTCTTTCTCAGAAAATAGCGTCGAATGCGCAGAAATAAGATCTTTTTGTGGAAACTGTAAATATCTATCACTACTTAAATTTTCATCAAAAAAGATCGATCCTATAACAATATTACCCACGATTTCAGCCCATATATTTATTTATTATTTATTTTTTGTCTATACTGAGTGACTCTTTCTCTCATCCAATCTAATACCAATAATTCTGTGTTTTTAATAAAAATGGGATCCCGAAAACACATTTCTTGTAACAGTTCATAAAATTGGAGACACTTGTCTTAATCGTCTTTATAAAGTTCTTGAACATCTTGCATTTTGAAAGGGTAGAACTTATTAGTAAGCAATGTATTTAATACCGTCGTTTTCGCATTTCCAAATTTGTAGCTATGTGTTTACAGTTAATATAGTGATTTTCTTGAACACTTACAAGGAAGGTCCTGCTTCGATTTTAATGAAACTTCAATATGTTGTGGAGGGTACAAAAATAAGAGATTCGAATTTTTTCTAAGTTCTAAGTGAGATATTTTTACAGAACAAAATGAGAGTAACTTGTTATTTGAAATGATGTTAAACTATGGTATTTTTACCCCCAAGAATATCATCCCTTATTTATTATTAGAGTAAACAATATATTTACGCAAATAATTTAATTCTAAAAATTATGAAATGTAATGGAATTGTTTGAAAATGTTTTTTTCGCAAATACCATAAGTAACTTAAGTTGTCGGGTTTCAGGGTATCTAAAAATAAGGGGGGTGAGCCACCCCGAATACGATTTTTTTAAAATTCCAAGTTCTTTACAAAACAAAATGGAAGTTACTTGTCATTTGAAGTGATGTTCAAATATGTACTTTCATCCCCAAAACATATTATTCCTTATTTCTTATAACGGCAAACTATCTATTAGCGCAAGTAGTTTAATTCTAAAAATTACGAAATTTCATGAAATTGTTTTAAAGTATTTTTTTTTCACGAATACTATAATTAACTCAAGTTGATATATTCTGGGATTTCAAAAAATGAAGTAGTAAATGAGGGTGAGTCACCTTCAAATACATTTTTTTCAGATTTCAAATTCTAATTCAGATATCTTTACAAAACAAAGTGGGAATTATTTGTTAGTTGAAGTGAGGTCATACCATGTTGTTTTAATCATCCTTTACTTTTTATGAGGGTTAATCTTGTAATTCATTTACACAATTTTATTTTGGACCTTACGAAACTAAATCAACTTTGTTGATAATATTTTTTTTTATGGATACAATAAGTAATTTAAGTTGACGTGTTTTGGGGTTTCTGAAAATAAACTAGTAAAAGAGGGTGAGCCACCCCAAATATGTTTTTTAATATCTACAGTTCTAATTAAGATATCTCTACAAAACAAAATTAAAGTTAATTGTTATTCGAAATGATGTTAAACTATGGTATTTTCCAGGGGCGGAACAAGCCTCTCTCTTTAGGGGGGGGGGTGATATCACAAAAGTATAGTATGGCAAGAAAAACAAGTTATCAACGGGGGGGGGGGGGGGGAGTACAAGCAACATACTCATTCCTAATATAAATTTCAGAATGAGTTCTATTTTCCTGAACTCAAAGCTCTTGGGAGGGGGGGGGGGGCGATCGCAAGCATACACATTTCTATACTCTATTCAAGAACTAGAGAGAGTAATAAAACTGTTACCGAAACCTCCAACGTACCTGCTTCAGTGCCGCAGGTAACTGAGAACTGCCGTAAATCTAATTATATTTCATTATATTTAAATATATTTTATAAATTTACTGCAACATAAAATTTCTGATAGTTTACTTTAATTTCTGTTAGTGAGCAAAGTACACCTTACAGTTTGTTCTTAGTGATTTATCTTGTTTGCGCTTGTTTTTATATATTATTTGAGATTAGTGAGATACCCAAAAGATATGGCTTTCACCTCTATATTTATTCCAAAATCGTTAAACCATGGCATTTTTTTCCTCAACGAAAAACTTATTACGATGAACGGTTATGATGCTTTAAGATATCAATATCTAGATAATAATGTTGAGATGAGTTCCAATATGACAGGAGTTGGAAAATCTACTATATACTGAATACTGAAGGAGAAAAAACTACCGGAATTGTTAGTACAGGCAGACGAAAAATCTCGTTGGAAGAAGAGATGAAACTGCAATTAAAGGGGTTGCATATACATTTTATTATGAGAAGCAGGTCCCAACCGTCTACAAAATTCTAAATAAAATTAATGAAGATCGCGATTTACCTGAAATTAAAAGAACTGATCTCTGAAAATTGCTCAGAGAACTTAATTTTTGCTGGGAAAAACCAGATAGAAAATCTATTCCTATAGATCATCCGGAAACTGTCCATTGGAGAAGCTAATATTTCTCTCAAGTAAAAGCTAGAGTTGCTAGAAATAACACAATTAACAAAATTAGTAATTTAACTAAACTTTTGAAAGATTTTTTTGAATAAAGTTACTGCGAAAAATTCGGAAAAATCCATATAATAAAAGAATAAAACAAAATGTGAGAACTCGATCTCATGATCGGTGAGATAGGGGAACCAATTATAGTGAATTTGAGCGAAGATAGTTTTACTGACTTTGATTAGAAATTAGATACATAATGTTTACTAGTGTAAACACAGTTTATTATTTAAATTTTTGTTTTTGTTGTATTTTATTGTTTAATGTTGTTTATATGTTTTTTTATTTTTTTATTTATTTTTATTTTAGTGTGTCCCACTCTTTAATTTTATATATATTTAATTCTAATTAGCCGTAAGTTTTTTATTATTTTATTATTGTATTTGTGTCTTTTTCTTAAGCGTGTAGAATTAACATGTTTATCTTGTTTTTTGGGGGCTATCGTATTTCCATATAATAAAGTAAATTAAATTAAGATGTCAGTACAATAGAAATAAAAATAAGTAGGTCTAATTTTAATTACAACATATAAAATGTAATTACATTTGAAACCGTTTTTAGTGTTTAATTGTAAATCTGCAGATGGTTTAAGAAATAAATAAACTGAAACGTCAAATACCCTAAAAATGTTTTTAATTAATAATAAAATGACCAATAGCCCCAAAAACATTTTAATATTATATGGACGAATTTATTTTTTTATATATGTTTAACTTTTTGTATTTTTGACAATGGATATTTTATAAGTATTTAAATTATAAATTTTTTGAGAGAATAAGGCTACGTTTTAGTCCATTATTATAGATCGGAATTTTTGATTATAAAATTTCTAACCCATTCCTATGAAAAATATATATGTCTAACAGATTTTGCTAAAGACACCAGACTAAAGAACGCAGGTAGTTTGCGAAGAGACAAAGGATAGAAAATGATTTATTACTCTAGCTCTTAAATAAACTGTAGTATAAGAGGAAAAATCGGGTCCATTTTTCTAAACTCAGAGCTTTTTTTTTTTTTTGGGGGGGGGGGCGATCGCCTGGTATTTTCACTCCCAAGGATATTATTCGTTATTTTTTTGTAAAAGTAAACCGTAATTTAATACATATATTATTATTGTTAAAATTGTCAAATTTTAATTTAAATGAAAGCTACAGAATAAGGAATCACTATTTGTCATCAATTATAATAATTTAAAGATATGAATATTTAACTAAAAAATAAAGTTTATATTTTCTTATTAATTAAAAAAAAACAGTGAGCTCTGTAACGTTTATATCAACTGAAATTTGTCAATTTTAGGAATAATTATACATTAAGGTAAAAATACTATAATTTAACTTCATTTCAAATAACAAGTAGTTTCCAATGTGTTTCGTAAAGTTATCTCAATTAGAACTTGAGATGTAAAAAAAGTATTTGGGGATGTCTCACCCTTTTTTTCTAGTTTATTTTTAGTAACCCAGAAGCACGACTACTTAAGTGACATAGTATTAGTGAAAATAATATTTTCAAAAAATCTCGTTAAATTCCGTCATTTTTACAATTAAATTACGTGCTCAAATATATGGTTTACCCTAATAAAAAATAAGGAATGTTATCTTTGAGAGTAAAAATATCATAGCTTAATATCATTTCGAATAACAAATAATTTCCATTTTGTTTTGTAGAGTTAACTTAATTAGAACGGAAATATTAAAAAAAAGTGTTTGGGGGGTGACTATCGCCATATCCAATTATCATAAGAATTTTTATCATCTGTGTGTCAGTAACTGCATTTACAGCTAAAACTAACTCAAATTGACAATTTGACAAAATGCGACAAGGAAACAGGTCCTTGAATCACTGATGCTGATAAATAGTTATTGTGTTTCATTTCAAGTTTTATATGTAGATAAACCGAAAACAATTACATTTGGGCATAGAACGTGCAATAAAAAAAAAAAGGTTCAGAATTTTGCAGGGAGTCTAAAAGTGTATTAAAATTTGGAAGTCACTGTTTAAAAAAATCAAAGTAAATTATAGCACAACTTCTTTCGGGTCACCTTGTAAAATTTAGTAAATTTGAAAAAAATCGCGTCGTAAAAACAAAGTCGAAGTATTCGAACGATTTTTTAAAAAGCATTTTGTTAATAATGAGTTTATTTCAGACAAATGATATAGCACGTTTGAAAATTACAAGTAGTTCTACACTATATGCCGATGATATGATAGTATTATCGCATAGTAAATTTTCTAGAAATTAAATATAACACATCACTCAATAAGTTCCCGGTGTGGCCTATAGATGGCATCTCTGTTGACATGCTCATACGATTTTTGGATAGTACTAACGTTCAGACGATACGTATGAAAATTTCATGACATTCCGATCATTAGTTTATGAGATACAGTGGTTTTAGTTAAACAACTTTTGTTATTTTTAAAATAATGGATAAAAGAGAATATCGTTTGTTGATCAAACATTGTTTTTTGATGGGAATTAATTTTGTTGAAGCCACATAGTGGCTTGATAGGCATAAAATCAATTATTATTGGTTGGTATGCTGAATTTTGAAGATCAAAGACACGAAAATTCTTGTATAAACAGTCTGAGCGGTAACATGGGGCCTGAAATTACTAAAGCAGAGGTTATTTATGCATTAAAATCGATAAAAACTAATAAAGCTGTTGGTCCAGATGAAATGCCAGGTGAGTTGTTGAAGCTGATCAATGACAAAAATTTGGATTTATTGGTGAGAATATTTAATACAATTTACACGACAGGAACTATTTCCCGAGAAATGTTAACATCAACATTCATATGTTTACCAAAGAAAGCAAATTCAAAAGAATGCAGTGACTATCGAACAATCAGTCTCATGTCCCATACTTTGAAAACTCTTTTAAAAATTGTACACGCTAGAATACATTCCAAATTGGAGCTGGATATTAGTGACACACAGTTTGGCTTCCGGAACGGGGTGGGTATAAGAGAAGCATTATTTGCTTTTAATGTGTTTACTCAAAGATGCTTAGATATTAATCAGGACCTCTATGTCTGCTTCATAGATGACAACAAAGCTTTTGATAGGGTCAAACATGACAAACTGATAGAGATTCTCAGAAGCAAAAATTTGGATGAAAGAGATTTAAGGTTGATATCAAATCTGTATTACAATCAGCGAGCGGCAGTAAAAATTGGACAGGAAATGTCCGGAGATGTGAAAATACAAAGGGGAGTCAGACAAGGGTGTATATTGTCACCTTTACAATTTAACGCTTATTCTGAAACAGCAGGGATAAAAGGAAACGGAGTTTTAATCAACAATATTAGGTATGCAGATGACATCGTAATAATAGCTGATAGTTTGAAAGACCTAGAAAAAATAATGAATAAAATATTAAGAGTTAGTGAAGAATATGGACTCTCTCTTAACACGAAAAATACCAAGTTCATGATAATTAGTAAAAACAACACCAATAATAATGAAACCCTAATGGTAGGAGGCCAGCACATAAAAAGAGTTAAGAAGTACATTTACTTGGGAACCCTAATAACAGAAAATAATGACTATACCGTCGAAATAAAAACCAGAATCGAGAAAGCACGTGCCAACTTTCTTAGAATGAAAAAGGTTATCTGCAGCAAAGATCTAACGTTAGCCCTGAAAATACGACTGACTAAATGTTACGTATACAGTGTTCTATGTTATGGAATGGAAGCATGGACACTGAATCGAGAGGCAATGAGAAGACTTAACTCTTTTGAAATGTGAACCTATAGAAGAATTCAAAGGATTTCGTGGGTGGATCGAGTTACGAACGCCGAAGTGTTGAGAAGAATGGGGAAAGAAAAGGAAGTCGAGATAACAGTAAAACAGAGAAAACTGCAATATTTCGGACACATTATGCGGGGAGAAAAGTACAGCATCTTACGGCTCATAATCCAAGGCAAAATAAGGGGCAGAAGAGGCGTGGGACGACGACGAATTTCATGGCTAAAAAACCTAAGGGAATGGTTTGGATGCAGTTCAAAACAACTATTTAGAACAACTGCCTCAAAAATTAAAATAGCTATTATGATTGCCAACCTCCGCAATGGAGAAGGCACTTGAAGAAGAAGATGCTGAATTTAATCGCGCCCGTACAAACAGCGATAATGCTGAATGCTGTGGTCGCCCAAAATTGGCAGTTGTTCCAGAAAACATAAAAAACGTCCACAACTTAGTTTTGGCTGATCGTAAATTGAAGTTGCTTTAAATAGCTGACACCTTAATTCATTTTCACTGCATGATTTTGAATAGATTCGGTTTTTAATATTTTGACTTTTTATGACCACATTTGCGATGATTAAACCTTTATGATTACTATTTTCCTCTTTTTTTATCAGTGTTTTTATTTGTTATATTCTATTTATTGTTAAATTTAACACTAGATTTATAATGAATATTCCAGTATTTAATTTCTTTAATTAAATTTTTGTATTCTTACCACCAACGCTCGTAAACACAATAAGCGGACAGTTGTACTTCTGACTGAATATTTTGAAACAATCCGTCCAAGTATCTTCAATGATCACAGCATCAAATGTTTCATCAGAATCTATAAGTTCTTTAACTCCTGGAATCTTAAAAGCCTTATCCCATCTTATACCGTAATATTCTACAGCGAATTTGGTTGTCCATAAATCGGACTGTTCTTTTATATCATAAGTATTGAATTCTTCTCTTAAAAATGCTAAAACAGACATAAAATAAAGTATAATGATATTTGCAGGACATTTATCGAAGAAGATTAGACGACTAATATATTAGATGAAGCGTAGATTGCGAATATTACAGAAAAAATAATAAATGGCTGAAAATGATAATGAGATCGCTACTTTAGCTCATCTTGTTTACTACCTTAAGCACAAGGTCAAAGGGCTTGAAAGTGATGCCACGACTAATAGATCTAATAGTTGAAAGTTTATGGACCGTTTGAAATGAATAAAAAAAAATTTATGATTCAAATGTCTTAACCATTTCTTGGCTAACACAGAAATTAAAATAATTGCTTGACTTTAACGAAACTTTTTTATTCAAAATCCCACGCAATGTGTCCGGCAACGTTGCTGTTCTCAGCGAGTAACGAGACGAACCGCACTTGAAAATGCCAAATGAGATTTTGGCGAAACGTCGTGAAAACGATTTTTTGAACGAACGGATTGAAACCCGGAATAACCAAACTATTCATATATATATATATATATATATATATATATATATATATATATATATATATATATATATATAATTGTAATATGACCAACAAGTAATATATTTAATAATAGCATATACTTATTTTTATCCCATCCTTATCGGTATATTTTGTCATAAATATTTTAGAATACTAGAAACAGTGAAAATCAAGAAATACACTAATCATATTAAAATAAATAATTTCCGTTAGAAACACATGACAGATTGTCGATTCGAGATATTAAAAATTTTCAACAATAGTACTGCCAGAACTTAATGGGCAAACAAATTTAATAGTTATTTTTATTAATATGTTTTATTGTATTTCTTTATATACCAATTTCTTATGATTGGAGTTTGGGGACTGTTCAGTAAAACAGGTTTAACTGTAACAAGTCTTTCAGATTAATACCTAAATTGAAACAGTCTATCATATATATTCCAAATCATAATTGAAATTATATACAAATATTAACAGGTTATTTCTTGAAAATGAAGTTGTAAATACTCTATTTTCTCCTGAACACATACACCGTCGAATATATATTTTTTAAATATTTCCATTTTTAATTTGCTTCATTTATTAACTTACAAAAAATATCTCCATTTTCTCGTTTTAGGAATTTTGTACAAGTGTTATTATTTTTACAAATAATTGGAATACTAACCAAACGTCAAAGTAGTCATTTGCATACCGCGACGTCGTGACATTTATTCAGTATTGCACTTCAATATTTGAGAAATTAGAACTTTGGTAAGACTACTTTTTTACGATGTTCATGGCTGACGTTAAATTTCATATGCGAGTGTCTGTACAGCATAGACACGTTGTTAGGAATAATAAAAATAGACAGCGAGTCCATACAATTTAAAAAAAAAAATTCAATCACAGTAATGTTCAAGAAACAAAGTTTTTGTCGGTTTTAGAATTGTGGGCATTAATTAGCCACTTAACTAAAATCCGGCAAAATATTACGCAATTTTTTACTTTGGACTTGGATAATTCTTACATGTTACTCTGTTTTAAATAATAACTAGTGCCTTGGATAAAAAAAAAGGATATTTCAAGTCATTAATGTCGTAAAAGATAAATGATATGAATATTACGATTATTTGTATATTGAATACTGACTTATGTTCAAGTACAACAACTTCCGTATCACGACATATTGATAGAGTAATTAACTATTTCTTATGAAAAAATATTTATTTCAATTCTGCAAATAAAAGCATCATAGAATATTAATTGATATTTTTATTCGTTTTAAAATTGTTACGCCGCTGGCGTATGATAGATTGTGAGCTATGACACTCCTCTAACCCCTGGCCTACAAACATGTTGGCGCTTATAAATTTCATATTCCTGAATGACTAGCCTGGTCCATTCTCTACTATGTCTATGGCCGGTAGCATGGAAAATCATCGAAATTTCTTGATACATATATAACTGCGTTCAAGATTTGTAAGTTGTTTTGTATGTCAGCAAGTTAAAAAAAAACATTATTTACTAGTTTTTGTACAATAACTAGAAAATATATATTAATGTTTGTTGAGAACTGTATCTTATTCAAAAATTCACCAAAATAAATCATTAATTTGAATATTATTCCCCTTTTCCCCAATATGTCGCAAAATTCTCTAGATTTAGAGAAATTTCCCTAGGTCTGGCGACCCTGGCTGGAGTACTCGTTGTTTTAAAGCGTTGCTATGATGTGATTTTATGAGCTGTAAAATGATTTTTGGTATTTAATTGTTTGTAAATATTAAATAATACGTATATACAACAGTACTAGTATTTAAAAAAAAATACGGTAAAATCTGTTTATTTTGCCTATTAAATATGGTGAATTTCCTACTCTTGTTTCTTTTAACATTTGACAGTTAGTCAGTGTTTTAGTAAAGTATTTGAGGCTGAATTAAATATAATTTATGTAATATATACCGTTTTATAACTACAGTACGCCAAAATAGCCCTTGTTTGAAAGAATATAGATTCCAGTACCTTCATTATTAATGAAGGAAAAATTCTGATTTAATAGGTGGTTCGAAAAATCCCGAGACCGATCCATAAATGGCTACTTTAATAACTTATCCATATATTTTTAGTTAGTACCAACCTTCAAATGATACGTATCAAAATTTGATGAAATTTCGACCATTAGTCATCGAGATATTGAAGTTTTAGTACCGGCCTTTTGATATTTTAAAACCAATGGAAAAAAAGAGTTTAGTACGTTAATGAAACATTGTTATTTGATGGAAAAAAATATCGCCAAGCATAAGTATGACTTGAAAAGTATTGCAAGGAATCTGTGTCGTCAAAAGCTGTCGTTGATCGTACAGACACAAATGATGCTGAACGTTCTGGACGCCTAAATGAGGCTGTTACCCTGGAAAACAAAAAAATCCAAAATCGTTTTGGACAACCGTAAAGTGACAGGGCGTGAGATAACTGACATCGTAAAGATAGCAAAAACCATATGTGGTACAAATATTTGGGATGCGAAAGCTCTATTTAAGCTGGGTACTATGTTTGCTCACAGTTGACTAAAAAGTACAACATTTTGATTATTTAGAGCAGTGTTGGAACTGTTTAAGAGAAATAAAGAAAAGTTTTTCATACTATAAGTGACAATGGATGAAACGTGGATCCACCACTATACTCGAGAGTCAAGTCGGCAGTCTGCTGAGTGGTTCACGAAGGACGAAAGCCAACCAGAGTGACCAAAAACGCAACAGTCGCCTGGTAAAGTTATGGCGTTCGTATTTTCGGATACGCATGGTATAATATTCAACTACTATCATGAACAGCGAATATTGTATGGTGTTTTTTGTATGTTTGAAGGAAAAAATTGCGTAAAAATATACCCAAATGAAAAAGAAAGTGCTTTTTTAAATAAGACAATGCACCTTGTCATAAGTGGATCGCGGCGATCCAGGTTTGTCATCGCATCAACCGTATTTTCCAGATTGCCATTTCGCAAACTTCAATAAAGTGCTTGTCGGAAAGAGACACGGCTCCAGTGAAGAGGTGATTGCCGAAACTTAGGCATATTTTGAAAAAATGGACAAATCGTAAGCATAAGAAAAGCATAGAGATATTAGAGCGGCTGAAATGATTGTATCACTCTAGAAAGAGATTATCTTGATTAATAAAGTAGAATTTTGCTAAAAAATTCTGTTTTTTGAACCATCTGTTACCCTTCTAGAGTATCATCGATATTTTATTCCTGTTAATCTTTTGTTAAAAATCATTTTATCCTTTAAATAAGGCACGATTTTTTGGACTACCGAAATGATATTAGAATAAGTATAGTTTTATGATCCTTTTGTAACAATCCACATGTTTGCTTACATTTCATTTTGGCTCGTTTTAAGTATTATTGGGTATATTTTATTAAAATGTATACAGACAAGGGTTCAATTGGACGAAATAAATCGAAAAATATGGCCTGAAAATGAGATGTTTTTTGAAAAACTATATGCGACCATTAAAAAACTTCAAATTTGTGTTTTTCGGCATCAAAATTCAGGGTTTTTACCATTCCGAATAATTATTATTTCAATAAATTGGGTTCCAAAACGTAATTTTTACTTACACTCATATTCTTCATAGAATCCAGTCAAATGAATTAATTTCAAAGATCCGTTTTTTGGTTTTTCCTCGGGTGCATGGGCAGCAATTAGGGTAACATCATGGCCCTGGTTAGCTAATGCTACCATCAGTTTATTCGATAAAATATTCAAACTTCTTCCAGCAAGTGTAAATACTCCTAAAATTTTTGCACTCTCCGAACATCTCAGAAAATTATATGATAATATTAACAAAAATAAAATTCTAGTATTCATTGTTTATTTATCGTGCATGTAATCAATTACTTTTTGTTATTTAATTATAGTTGTATAACAACTAAAATATGTTTTGATACCACTATGCACAATCTTGAGAGAGCGGAGTTATATTGAAAATTGTGGGTCGGTAGCGAAATATTTATTTCAGTTGCAAGCTAATGTTGGGGACACCAGGATAAAATTTGTCTTTTAAGTAAGTTTTTGACAACACAGTAAAACCTGTCTATGTATATATGGGTGTAAAATTAATGAATAGTACATTGCGACATAATAGATCTATTGTATTGCACTCCTGCTGTCGACTAGAGCAGGTTCTCCAGTTCTATCTCCCTCAGGAACCTTAGGATGTTGGACTGCTTTAAAGTGGGTAATTCACCTTGTTCTAATCTCAGGTTTTCTAAAATGCTGCACTCTGAAAGAATGTGAATAGAGTCTTTGTCTTCTTCCTCTCAGAATCTGTTCTCTTCTCTTTTTGCTAATCCGAGAATTAGAGTTTCTCGAGGTGTTTTTCAGGTGGCAATATCCCGTCAGGATTTCTGTCAAAACTCTAACTTGGTTTTTGCTCAGACTTATGTATTTTAATCTTGTCTCATTCCTTGTAGATCCGTCCAGTAGTTGAATCTCCTGCGCTATTCCTCTCTTTTTAGTTCTTTCAACATTAAACTGGTACTGATTCCACAGAAAGGCTCGAGCTCCATTTCTCGCGAGCCTGTCTATTATTTAATTCCCCTCTACCCTGGTTTGTCTCAGTACTTACAGGAGGGTGACCTTATCCCAAACAGCACAAATACGTCTTAAAGACGTCCATAAAACGTTTGATCTCAACATTCAGGACGTCTTATGGATGTCCATAAAAGACGAATGACGTCCATAAGACGTTGTATAGACGTCTTATGTTACAAAAGGTAACGTCTTTAAGACATTTGCTTACAACGTCTTATGGACGTCCCTTCCCAACATTAAAACAACATATTCCACCAATAAAATTATGTACATTAATTTTTTTGTTTGTCTTGTTTACAAAGTCAAACCGTAATTATTCAAAAGTCCAAGAAATAACTTTAATTAAGAAAAAATCAAGAGCAAAATATACACTACCATTTTAAATAACTACAAGTTCCGCATGAATAGTTTGCTTTAAAAAATATGTTCAACATAATCTCTTTATACAAAAAAATATAGAACTTAAGCATAATGTAAACTTTTTCTAATTTGAAATTGAGGAAGTGAGGTTGAAGAGCAAATATTTTCAAAACTACTACTGTTCGAACTATAAGTGAACCTATCAAATTTAAGCCTTAGTTTATCCCTTCGATATAATAACTCTAAAAGGTAGACTATCAACAAAATAAAAGTTTATTGAAATAAAAATTACATAAATCTTTAAATAGTTTTAAAAACAAGAATTTTTATTTAGTCGAATAACAAATCTGGTCTGATGCCCTTTTCAGCCATGTTTGGATTGAAATTTCCTCATTCTTCCGACTTTTTGCCACTCCTGTTGTCTCTGTAGATCCTAATAACAAACTGATTTTATTTTTATAGGATAAAGTTTATCATTTGTGGGAGTAAATTTTTTGATATTTTTGGGAATTTTTATAATTGTCCTCTACTATAGAATCGTGACTTATGCTATTTCAAGGTTAATATGTATAATGAAAGACAGAACTTACTCATAAAAAGTCTCGCCAAGTTGGAATCGTAGAACTTTCTCTTTCCTTTTCGTACTAATCAACTGTTCATGGTGACTTTACAAGCTCGCTTTACAAAGTCATAAATGCTCCCTACTCCCAGTTTTGAAATTTCTAAAACCTTAAACAAAATTACTTCTTGTAATTAACAAAACTCTATTTTCTATGTTCTTTAAATATAAACTAATCATTAGGAACAAAATAAATCTTACAGGTTTCATTAGTGGAGCACTCCATAAACAAACATTTCCCCTTCCACTTCATTAGTAATATTTCTTGTAATATTTAGGACCAGGTCTGGATGAGCTGTGCAAGCCTTTTTCGCACAGATAATATTTTTGAAGTTTTCATTTCATACTTCTAATATAGAGTTACTAAAAAAACATAAGCGGTAAAGCATTCGGGAATTTCCTGTAACACAACCTATAAATACCGTTACTGTTTTTCCTAAGTACATATGATTCTCGATCTTACCTTAAGTATTACATAAACACGAATAAAAAAGATTTTCAGAGGCACATAGATAAATCAATTATTTTAATAAAATTCTTTCAAAAGCTAAATGTCACACCCAACAACATTAAAAATGAATAACGACATGACGAAACACAAATACAAAACTGAAAAATGACAGTTGACAGAAACAAAAGGCGGGTTTTTTAAAGTTATAGTTTCGCTGCTATCATATTTATGGGTGTCATTGTTATCGGTACATCAAACAGTCTGTGACAAAAAGCACTAAAGTATTGATAAAAAAGATCATGCAAAAGTTCTATTAACCAAGGTCTTAGTGAGGCTACTATAAATTTGTCGTTCAATCAAAAATTTTAACCTCAACTTGTATTTAGCTGAGCTCTGTGCGGCGTTGCAAACTTATTACCCAACTGCGACAAAATCCATAGGGAAGGAAATGCTTTTTAGTTTTTATCAACTAAATTATACACAACTGTATTTATTGTCATATAAAATGTAGTATGTAGACTTTTAAAAGATATCTTAAAGACGTTGTATATAGACATCTTATGGACGTCTTTAAAACAACGTCTATAAGACGCCTTGTTTATGTCTTAAGACGTTCAGACATAATCTGGATATAAAAATGACGTCTATAAGACGTCTAGTGCTGTGTGGGATTATTCTTGCCTAATTCATTTAGTTCCTCTAGGCATTCCCAGACCATCTTGGAGCAGAAGTATAAGGTTTAAGATTATATCCATGGCGGCCGTTGGGCAGCAGGCACATATATATATATATATATATATATATATATATATATATATATATATATATATATATATATATATATATATATATTTATATATATATATATATATATATATATATATATATATATATATATATACATATATATATATTTCCACGTTCTTGATCGGTACGAAAATTCACTAGGCTCCCCGATTATTTCCAAAAAAATGCTAGTTTTAATTTATTTTACAGGAGATAGTTCAAGTACCAGGGATATTAAAAAATGTGCTTTCATAGCCCATCATCAAAACATTCCAATTCGACAACATTTTCTCCATGTGTCTCAAAATTGATTGTCATAATTTTGTGTTTTATTTTTGATGAAAAATGAGTCATGAAATTTTTGTTAATGGCATATAATTGTCTTCACAAACAAATTACTTCCATATACAGGGTGGCACAATTGTATAACAAAGTATCCTTACTCCCTTATTATTAAAAAATTTGAAAAAATATTTTAATAAAAGTTGTATAATATGAAAATTTCTACAATCTAAAATTATTCTCAATTATACATGATGTTTTATGACAGCGTGGCACTAAAAAAATAGTTCTTTTTATGGGATACCCTGTATATCTTTGCATATTGGGATTCCTCAAGAATTAGCAAGATTATATTAAATCTGGTTTTGAATTTTATTACGATGTTGCCAACTTTTTCAAAAAATTCGCCAATACTATGTTTTTCAATCTGCAGCAATTATAGTACATAAAATTGACACTGAAAAAGGTAAATGTACTACTAAAGGTGTAATATAGCGCCTAAGCAATTATCTCATACAGAATGTTTGTCAAAATTTTTCCCATTTTATGAGATGTAAATTAATTTTTCTTAGATTTTTTAAATGGAACGCCCTGTATATAATTACTTTATCATGTTATTGTTTCTCTATCAATTTTCTTAAAGTTTTCTCTTACCTATCAGCGCTAGTTTTTTCGGTATATTTATTTTTATTAATTGTATACAAAAATATGTTAACCTATTGATAATGTTCCCGACGGCCCGTCTTTATAAAGGGTGTTTTTTATAGAGGTATAAAACTTTAAGTTGGCAACACTTTTTTAACTGGCGGCCATTTTGTCAGCTGTCAAGTGATTTATGTTTAGTTTGGTTTAGCATTTCAACATGAATAGACTGACGCCTGAACAACGCTTCCAAATTGTGCAAATTTATTTTCAAAATCATGATTCTGTTCGAAATACGTATCGCGCACTACGTCCATTTTACGGTCAACATAATCGTCCATCAGAGCAATTAATTCGATTAACTATGGAACGTTTTCGCACCACGTTTACTCTAAATGATAATACGCATCCACAGAGACGTCGTACAGTGCGTACAGAAGAAGTCATTGCTGCTGTAGAGCGTAGCGTAGAGGAAGACCCGAATCAGTCTATCCGCCATCGTGCACAGGAATTGGATATGTGTCCATTCACTTTATGGAAGATTTTGCGGAAAGATCTTGGTTTGCGTGCTTACAAAATCCAACTCGTGCAAGAATTGAAGCCACACGATCACCTAGCAAGGCGTAGATTCGGTGAATGGGCCCAAAACAAGATTGCCGTTGATCCCGATTTTCATAAGCGAATTTTGTTTAGCGATGAAGCTCACTTTTGTTTGAATGGATACGTCAATAAACAAAACTGCCGTATTTGGAGTGATGATAATCGTTAAGTGTATGTTGAGACACCGTTACATCCAGAAAAACTGACTGTTTGGTGTGCCTTATGGGCTGGTGGAATCATTGGTCTGTACTTCTTTAAAAACGATGCTGGTCAGAACGTTACAGTCAATGGTGACCGCTATAGAGCCATGATTACTGACTTTTTCGTTCATCAATTGAACAACCATGATGTGCAGGAGCTGTGGTTTCAACAAGACGGTGCAATATATCACAGAGCTCGTGCCGCAATTGATTTATTGAAGGAAACGTTTGGTAACCGCTTAGTTTCACGTTTCGGACCGTGAATTGGCCTCCAAGATCGTGCGACTTAACGCCGCTAGACTATTTTCTGTGGGGATATGTGAAGTCGCTAGTCTACGCCGATAAGCCCGAAACGATTGATCACTTGGAGGACAACATTCGCCGCGTTATTGCCGATATACTGCCACAAATGTTGGAAAAAGTCATCGAAAATTGGACCTCCAGATTAGACTACGTCCGAGCCAGCCGTGGCGGTCATATGCCAGAAGTCATATTTAAATTATAATGCCAGAAGGTTATCTTTCGAATAAAGTAAATTTCATGTCAATTTAAAAAATTCATCTTTGTTTTATTCCATTTAAAAGTTCTATACCCCCATAAAAACACCCTTTACATAACGGTTTTGCTTTATATCTTTTATTGTCACTATTTTGACAATATTTCAATTTAAGTTACTTCAACGACTTCTCAACATAAATTGCTAATTTTCTAGAAGTATTTCCATACTATATGGTGTAATAAAAATAAGAAAAAGGAGTAACCTTGCAATTTCTAAACCTTCTATCATAGGCGTTCAAAATAAGGAAATCTCATGAGGAAACTAAGAAAAAATAAAATTATTTAAATAAATTATGAACTCGTAGAAAAAAAACCTAAAACCATATAAACTAGAAACACAAATTAACACTATGAAGTGTATACTCCTATTAAGTCCATTACATTGCCCCCTTCCAATCTTGATAATGGGTCAATATGTCGATATCTACAACTTTCTTCTTTGCATGAGGGTCACTACGTTGTACGGACCTTCCCATGATTTCTGAATCTTTGGTGAACGCCCTTTGGTTCTTTTCGGATTGTACAACGACACTTTTTCATCAACCATGAATCCACCAGTATTCGCTTTGAGGTCATAGTGGGTCTTCATTTTGTCGCTTTCTATTTGTAGTCATCTCTGTACTTTTCCGAGAATGACCTGTAGGAAGTTCTTCTTCCGAAGTCGCTGTCGCGGTTGCGGTCCCTCTCGTCTCGTTCCCCATGATCGCCGCGAGTACTCCTCCTCTCTCATTCGTAATGGTCTTTTCTTCTATCGCTTCCACCAGCAGTAATTTCCGGGCAATCTCTGTAAACGTGACTGTTGTATGCTTACTGGTAACAAGACATGTTATTCGAATAGTACCGGTGACTCTGACCCCTCTGTCTCGATCTGGCAGAAGTCATTCTAATGCTACAACATCATACTTCAACTCCATCGCAAACTTTGAGGGCAACTGCAGCATTTTTTTATCTTTATAAACAGTAAATTCAAAACAGGAGATACTATTATTTAACCAGACTTCTTTAAGTTCACTATAAGGAGAAAAGACTTTCTCCAAGTCGGTCCTTCGAACTTCATCATCTACATTAGCAATATGAAGCCGATAGCCATCAGGATCTCTGTCTGGAACAGTACTGCAAGTACAATGGCTTTGTGTATGCCCCTCTTGGCCACATTTCCAACAATCAATTCTATTTTTGCTACGAAACGTTTTGTTTTTGTTGTCATGTGTTTTTCGTTTGTTCAAAAATTCTTGCAACTCCTTCATTAGCATCATGAAAATTTCCTCGTTGGTTTTGCGATAATCCCGGGAAACGTTACTGTTCTTATGATTCTTTCTTGGTTCTTTTGGGTATACACTTTGTACAAGGTGTCTGGAGGCAGATTTACGTTTTGAAATGAGATTATTTCGAACGGTACTGAAGGGTGCGGGAAAGGGGTAACGTCATTCGAATCATATGTGGAGGAATTTTGTGGATTGTGATTCTTACGTGATCGTTCGTCGATAATTTTGTTTCAAAACTGCCATTACTGGTCTCCAAGAACCCATAAACCATGACAAAAATATCAAAAACCATTACATTGCCCTCAAGTAACTGTCTGCCCGGGGCCAGGCGAGCTTTGTGAATTGTGACACTTATGAGAGGATAATTACGGATTTTATTTTTCGGAATCTGCTAGCTACTCCATCTGTCTCATCACACACCTAGTTTCAACAGGATAGAACCACCTCACATACGGCCAGAGTTTTAATGCCCTTGCCTCGGAAAGCTTTCCCTCAAAAGCTGATAAGTTGATTTGGAGATATCCCGTGGTCACCGAGGTCGCCTGATTTGATCCCGATGGACTTTTTTTATAAGGCTACCTGAAAGGGAAATTTTACGATAATATGCCGCGAACTGTTGTGGTCTTAAAAGAAAGCATTTGTCAAGAAATCCACAACATTCAACCGAGCTTATTGTAGAGTGTGGCACGCAACGCGAAGCTCCGTTTCGAACAATGTGTGCTACTCGACTGAGTGGCATTTGGACGACAATATTTTTAAAATAGGAAATCCGCATCTGTACTCTGTTTAAAAAATTCTTGTTAAAAAGATATGTTTAATAAATAATTTTTTATTTTATTTTGAAAACATAAATCTGCCTGACACCTTGTAGTAAAAACGAAATTTGGAGTGAATATTATTAAATTTTTATGAGTAGAAAATCGAGATAAATTAATGCTAAATTTAAGAAAATTAAGGATTTTTACTTTAAACAGTTAAAATTCAAGATGGCAGCCATAATAATAATAATTGTTCATCCCAAAAAAATGAAATTCTTCAATTAAAATTTAACTAACACACGTATTCTTACAATTAGTATAAAGCTGATCCAACAACGTATATATTGATTGAAAATATAAAGAGTATTGGAAGTACCTAAAAAACTTCAAATCAATAGATAACTAATAAAATTGCCTTTCGATATTGCACCATATCCGTTATCAATTTGAGACACACTGTATTTGAGAATTAAAGTTTGCAACTTTTGTAATGTTTTTGTAATATCATTGTATATTTTATAAAATCATAATAAATAACACTTGAAATCGCCAGTTTATCTCATTATAAGAGTCACTTTCTTTTATGAAGGACAAATAATAAAATTCTGAAGCAAATAATGAAGATTAAATAATAGATAATTATAACCGCAAATTTTAAATGCATGTTGCTCAGACTAAAAATATTGGTTTGTCGCATCTACTTCTCTATTTAAACATTATTTAGTTTCAAAATTAAATAAGATATAAAAAATGCTTACGGCCGTAGAATTAATTTAATAAGTTAGCGTTTTTTTCCTTCAGGCCGTTAAATGAGAAGATCAATATTTTATTTCTTGCAAATTGCTATCTGGTTCTGTTCTCATTTGCATTTTGATCACTTAGTAGTCTCGATTATCACATAGGTCGACGCCTTCAATCCCTATCCTCTTCACCTGATCCAGGATAATTGGGATCATATAAAGAAAATTTAGGCCTAGTCGTAATCATACGTGCACATAACTTAGTAGCGAAATTGCTCGAATTTTGGTTTTCTTTATGTCTCCTATAGGCGTTCCGACGTTTGTCTCCATCAAGAAGGTCGTGCCAAGCTTCCTTTTGTACTTCTGGATCTAAATTTATCACATAATGGTTCGCTATCTTTGCTGCATCCCGAAGTTGTCAGAAAATCTGCAAAGAAATACTTGGGGGTATGAATTTCATTATCAATTAATGATAAAGAAAGTATTGGAGGTACCACAAGTACCAGAGGTGTCGGTGAAGTCCCATCTAAACCTATCCACCAGAAAGAAACTTCTGGCCGCTTCACCTGAGCCTATGAATCTTTGAGCCATAACTCTTAAATTTAATAAATAGTAAATTTATTTGCAAAAAATTAAAAAAGGAATTTCACGGTGCATCTTGAAAATGAGCTAAAATGCTCTAGATGTATAATATAATGGAGCTTGGGGTATATCTAACTATAAGGATGAAAATATAGTATACCGAATTTTCAGGCCTATATACGGCAATCCGATCTAACACTCGGTATACTACTAACTTTTATAGTTTTTTTCTATGCCGTAAAACGCAAAACGACTATATCTATATTTTCTATAATCTATACTCTATTTACGTTTACAAAAATCAGATTTAAACCTAGCCTGAAAGCACTAATGAATCCCTAAATAATTCACTATTAATGTCCTGGTTTGTAATACCGTAAGGGTAACTAGAAAAACAGTAATAGGAATATAATATACGGTAATAATAGCTATTCTAAATTAAAAACAGTAATAGTAACTGGCACTCCTAAAACAGGTATAGTAAATACGAAAATTCTAAGATTGTTCGAGCATAATTTTTCGACGCTAATGGCGTTTATGAAATTATGTTTTATTTCACGATATTTATAAATATCCGATCATTTAATAACACTCAAATTTCATATCTCCATTGGGTGTTGGTATTTCAGCCCCTTTTCTCGCGATTCTATCTACTATTTCATTCCCATTTGCTTTATATTGAATTTATCCGCCATTGTATATATATATATATATATATATATATATATATATATATATATATATATATATATCACTTTTCTTAATTTTGTATTTTCTTGGGTTTAGGTTCTATAATTAATAAAACACAAAACGATTGACGTTTCGCCCTTTATTCAAGGCATTTTCAAAAATTTTTTCCTAAAAAAATATATAATTAAAATACATCAAATAAAAAAAATATTTTACCATTTTGGAAAACAAACAAGACACTTAAAAACAGTAGTCAAAAACTTTAAAACATTTTAAAAATATTTAATTTTACCAGTACATACCTTGACATTTTGCTGTTCTGTTTCTAAATAAACTTTAAATTTTCATCGTTTACTGAGGATACGTGGAATGCGAATGTGTTTCATTTTTTTAAAATATTTTTTATATTTTACAATGTATAAAAAAACAAATAAGGTATATGTTTGGTTTTATGTTTAAGAGGATATTCTATTTTTGATTCTTATTTGACCGGATAAGTGTCATATCTAGCTGCATAGCAGCCGTACCACAAAATAAAATAAATGAAATTCTCCAAGAGTTTAATAGTTTCAACGAAAAATTACAGTTCACGTCCGAAACAGAGAATAATAATAAAATAAATTTTCTAGATATGACACTTATACGCAGAAAAAACAAAATTTTAACTGAATGGTACACCAAACCAACTTGGTCAGGTAGATATCTAAACTATTTCTCTAATCATTCAAAAACTCAAAAAAATAGCGTTATAATCGGTCTATCTGATCGTGCTATCTTCCTAACATCTCCAGAATTCCGACCAAAAATACTTCAAAAAGTAAAAGAGACATTAATAAATAATAATTTCAACGAAAAGACTATCACCAAAATAATTGATAAACGAACATATAAGTTTTATAACAACGTAAAAATAAAAAATATAGAACATAAACAGCAGAAATATGTAGCATTACCTTACACTAGTGAGCTGTCAGAAAAAATAAAATACATTTTAAAAAAGCATGATATTATCGTATGCCACAGGTCACATATTAAATTAAATACATTGTTCACAAATTTAAAAAGTAAAACTCCTCTAATGAAAAAATCAAATATAATATATTCGATCCCTTGCACAAATTGTCCCAAAAAATATATAGGCATGACGAGCCAATTACTGAAGAACAGATTAAATGGCCATAAATATACAAAAAACGCCTCAACAGCGTTAAACAAACACACACAGGACGAAAAACACACTTTTGATTATAACAGTACCATTATAAAAAACAAAGATATGAATTACCAAAAATTACAGATAAAGGAAATGATTGAAATTAAAAAAGATAAAAACGCTGTTAACGACAGAACAGATATGGGAAATTTGAGCCACATTTACGCAAACCTAATTTAAACAAAACTATTAAGTATTCGATCCGGTCAAATAAGAACCAAAAATAGAATATCCTCTTAAACATAAAACCAAACATATACCTTATTTGTTTTTTTATACATTGTAAAATATAAAAAATATTTTAAAAAAATGAAACACATTCGCATTCCACGTATCCTCAGTAAACGATGAAAATTTAAAGTTTATTTAGAAACAGAACAGCTAAATGTCAAGGTATGTACTGGTAAAATTAAATATTTTTAAAATGTTTTAAAGTTTTTGACTACTGTTTTTAAGTGTCTTGTTTGTTTTCCAAAATGGTAAAATATGTTTTTTATTTGATGTATTTTCATTATATATTTTTTTAGGAAAAAATTTTTGAAAATGCCTTGAATAAAGGGCGAAACGTCAATCGTTTTGTGTTTTATTAATTATAGAACCTAAACCCAAGAAAATACAAAATTAAGAAAAATGATATAATCTATGGTTCAAGAATCAAGAAAATAATATATATATATATATATATATATATATATATATATATATATATATATATATATATGTATATAAGCTTCGTGTACTGCGTCTACAAGCGAACTGACGCCCGCGACCCGTGTGTACGTCGGGCGCGTTCGTTGTCTGAATGGTTCTGGCCAATCAGGTTGCGAGACCTGCTGCGCGTCATCGTTTGAGGCCAGTGTTTGAGGTTGCGTTGTCGAGTTGTAATCTGTTGTTACTAAGTACTACTGGTTGATGTTTTGTAAGCAGATTTTTCCAAGTATTAGGCAATCGCTGGCTATCATCTCTGCTATTTAAATCGTTGGGCCTCTTTGCAATCGATGGCTTCCCTTATAACTGTTGTGGACAGGTTTTCATATCTCGACAGCATTTTTGTTCCTGCGAAATTTATCTTATGTCCTGTGTTTAACCAGTGTTGGGTCAATGGAGAAGAAGTTGTTTTTTGCTTGACAACGTTTATATGTTCGTCAATTCTGGCGCTTATTTTGCGGTTGGTTTGGCCTACGTAAGATGAGCTGCATCCTCCGTAAGGTATTTCGTACACTTCCTGATGTCCTAGAGGTATTCTTTCTTTAGGTGTTGGCAAGAGATATTTTACTTTACTGTCTTTGGTAAAAATGGTTTGAATGGTGTATCTCCTGAGAACTTTTGCAATTTTGTCTGTCGTGTCTCTGAATAAGGAACAAAAACTTTGGAGCTATTTTCTTGATTTGCGCGATTTTTCGGGACCATGAGTTTGTTTTTTAGAGCCTTGTTTTTATGTTCTTTTTTACAACCGTTTTTTGTTAGAGCATCATGCATGTGTTCATCTCTTTGTGGTAATTTTCTTGATCTGTAAGGGACTGCGATCGAAACGCAAGTGATTTTACTACTGCAAATAATTGGGCGGGGTGGTGATGTGAATTGGCGTTGAGGTATCTGTTGGTATGAGTGAGCTTTCTGTAGATAGTGTGCGAAAGCAAACCATCCTCTTTTCGTTTCAGTAGGATATCTAGAAGCGGTAGTTTTCTTTCCTGTTCTGTTTCCATGGTGAATTTTATTTTTGGATGTATATTGTATATGTGATTTTTCAGACTTTCTATAATATTTTTTTACTAAAATATAAATTAAAAGTTCAAACTATGTAATATTAATTCGTATATTATAGAAATAATTTAGTAAAATCATAATGATTTAAAAAAAACATGTAATAATGACCCATCATTTATTCGTTAAATGTTTGTTGTTATGCGGAAACTTTTTAAACTTTTATTAAATAAAAAATCTACTACATCAGATAAAAAAATTTCCAAGATAAAAACTGCACAGCAGAAAATATAAAGTATTCCTTATCATCTTGAAATGTTATTTTAATCTTGTCTATTACAACATTCTGATATTATTTTCGTCTAATATTAATAAGTGATATTATTTGTATAATTTTATTACGCAGGATATAAATGTAAAATTTATGGGAACTTTTAAAAACATGACGGTTTTTAGTAAAATTATTTCCATATATAAGAAAAACAACCTCGATGACATATTTGTGTTGTCGTAAAAAATTAAGATTGGTAAAGAAAAGATAACTCTACTCTAATTTTTTCTACCCTCATTGGTGATAACTATTCTCTGACTTATAATAATTTCCCCCTTATTGATGTTAATACAGACGTCGCTATGGTTCAAATTCTTACTTAACATACTGCATTTTTTTTAATGGAATGACGAAAATGAATCGAGGGGAGGTCTTCAATAACGTACGTGTAAAGCTTTGGAAGCGGAAGATGATAAGAGACTCAGCGAAGGCATGACCAAGGTCACATAAGGTAAGCCCCACGGGCGAGCCATTTTCTAGCCCCTTAAGCGTCTCATAATCTCTCATAAAATTCTGACAAAAACAAAACTGTAAAGGGTACAAAAATTAAGATGTTCAAAATAAAGACTTAAATTGTTTTTTGTTTTACTTCAAATACTTTCTTCAATAACGGAATCAAGGATATGCGTTTATAATTCTTCCTGGCAACGACATTATCTTTTTTATACAAAGGCACAATCCTTACAATCTTTAAATAAATCGGAAAATTACCTTGAATTAGGCTACAATTGACAGATGGTTCGAAGAGTCCCGAGACTGACGCATAGATGGTGACTCTAATAATATATCCATGCGATTTTAAATTATTACTAATTTTTAAATAATATGTGCCAAGGTTCAATGCCATTTCGACCAGTTATCTGTATATTGAAGTTTTTATGACGCATCTTCTTATATTTTGAAAATAATGGAGTTCCGTAAGTTGATAAAACAGTGTTGTTTGATGGGAAAAAATACCATTTTAACTCTAGAATGACTTGAAAAGTGTTATTAGGAATCTGTTTCCTCGAAATCAATCATTTGTTACTATTGTGCTGAATTTAAACGCGGTCGTACATATAAAAATAATGCTTAACACTTTGGGAGTCCAAATGAGACTGCTACACCGGAAGACATAAAAAAAAAATCCACAAAATCGTTCTGAGCAACCATAAAGTGATAAGACATAACAACTGACATCGTAAAGATGTCAATGGATCATCTACATCAGTTTTGGCACCGGTATTTGGGTATGCAAAAGCTCTGTTCGAAATGGATACCACGTTCGCTCGCAGTTGTTTGAGCGCCATCTGTTGGGAGTTTGTGCGTGATAGTTTTGTAAACAACTCAGTGTTTGTTGTGTTCTGCGAATTTTGCAATGTTGAATTTAGTTGCGCAAAGGCTTTGTCTAAAGTTTTGTGTTTCTAACAAATTATCATATGCTAAAGTATTGAAGATGTTAACGCTAGTTTATGGGGACTCGACAGCATCGAAAACACAAGGGTACTAGTGGTATAAAGAATTTAAAGCGGGCCGCGCTGTGGTTGATGATTCGACTCGTTCCAGTCATCCATTCACCAATGTGACTGACGAGAATGTCGAGAAAATTAAGAAAATTATCCTCGTAGATAGTCGTGTAAGCATCAGAGAGATAGCAGCCAATCTTGGTGTCCTGAGCATGAGACGAATTGAAGCACGGCTTGTACCGAGAGTGATGAATTTGTTGCAGAAACAGCATCGGACTGAGGTCGCCAAAGAGATGCTTGCTTTGAGCCAATATGTTATCGACAGCATCATTACCGGTGACGAGACATGGGTCTATGAATATGACATCGAAACTAACCAACAATCAGCGGAATGACGTTTCGCAGACGAGCCAAAACCCAAAAGACCACTACAGAATCGAACCAAAATCAAGGTTTTGTTGACCGATTTTTTTTATTGCCGTCGTGTGGTCCACTCAGAATTTTTTCCGCCAGACAAGACAGTAAACAAGGAGTATCACGTGAGTACATCTGATCTTGTACACGACTATTTGACAAAAAACAACGTTCATATCGTTCCACAAGTTCCGTATTCACTCGAAATATCTCCTTACGACTTTTTCCTATTTCCACGACTCAAGTTACCGCTTCAGGGAAAGCGTTTTGAGACGATTGAGGCGATAAAGGAGAATTCGTAGAAGGAGCTGAAGATGATTCAAAAATCGACCTATGAAAAGTGTTTTCAAGATTGGAGAAAGCATTGGAATATGTGTATTGTTTGCAAATGAGGTTACTTTGAAGGAAATAAAATGAATGTCAATGAATAATTGAACCGTTTTTGTTTTTTTGAAGAATTCCGGGTATTTTTTGATTAGAAGGTATATGTAGAGATGTAAAGTTTAGGATTACTTCCATGACGGCTATTTGGCATATTTTCATTGCCCCAATTATACACTTACAGGCAAGTTTATGAACTTTCGAGAGGTTAGTTCTCAGATTGGCCAGACTGGTTCTTTAACTCCAGAGTTTTTATAAAAAAATCGACTCATTAATACTATTTTATGGCAATATATGGTCTCAAGATTAAAACACAGTCTGGTTTATAGGCAAGTTAAAAAATGAATTGTTTTCCCACAATCAGTTAAAAAAATCTATATTAAAGAATTAACTTGTCTTAGCAACCAAACAACTTTAATCATTATATAAATATTTTTTTTTTGTTAAAACAGAATGAAACCCACGAAGAAAATACTTTTGCAATAAATAATTGCTAATTTTTACAATTTTTTCGCTTATTTGCAGTGACTAATAACAAAATGATTTGCACCGTAGGTGAAATTTTAGGTCTAACTACCTACACTAACCTACAACTAACTATTTAAATTTATTTGTTTATAATCAATACCTGAGCTTTTAAGATTAAAAAACGGTCTATTGACATTTTCAAATGTTTGTAATTAATTATTGAACAATACCAACGTTTGTCCTCTCAGGGTTAGTCTGTTAATAATAATAATAATAATAAATTAACCCTATTACAGGTAGGAAAAGTGCCTTATTACAAGTACAATCCAGAGCCTGTTCTTGAGAACAACCAGTTCAAGTTATATTGGGACCGAACGGTTCTGACGGATCAAACAGTAGCTCATAATAGACCAGACATTATACTAACAGATAAAATTTCTAGGCGAACTACACTAATCGACATTGTTGTACCTAACAACAACAACCTAAGGCCAAAATACAACGAGAAGATCGCCAAATACAGAGATCTGGAGGTTCAAATCCGAAGACAATGGGCAATGAACAGCGTCCAAACGATTCCCATAATACTATCAACAACTGGAGTGATACCAAAGAACTTCCTGCAGAACATCAAGGGACTGGGCCTTAGTGAGCATCTATATAAGCCGATGCAGAAAGCAATTCTCCTAGCAACCGCTCGAACCGTCCGAAAGTTCGTAGGAAATACAGCAGACAACGTCACCTCGGACCCGATAACATGGAAAGGGTTCCCACAGAGCTTCATACTTTTGGTGTCTTTGTATGCCTGGTATGAATGGTATATTCAATTCAATGAATAAGCCCTGGAAGGAGTGCGAAGCCGTTTGGCTTGTAAATCATAATAATAATAAGAATCCGTCCGAAAATTCGTAGAAAATACAGCAGACCATGTTACCTAGGACCCGATAACATGGAAAGGGTTCTCACAGAGCTTCATACTTTTGGTATTTTTGTGTACCTGGTATGAGTTAATATTCCCTGGAGGGAGTGCGAAGCCGTTTAGCTTGTAAATCTTATAATAGTATATTAACGGATCAAATAAAAACAATCCATTTCAAAAATAAAAAATATAAACACTATTTAAAACAGAATCAGAATTAAAAAACTACAAATCTAAAAATGCATTAAAGTGCTTCAAAAGACAAGTATTGACAGTTGGCAATATTAACTAGTTTTTCAAGAAATGCAATATTTTTAATTTAAAGACATTAACTGGCAAATGAAAAATATCAATGTCAGTAGGAACTGAATTCATTTCCCTACACATTCGAGAAATAGGAATGTTAATGCCATAATTCATTTGGTAATATATCACCTCACACAAATCGTGCGCTCTAAAAGCTCTTGGAGGAACGGATTATCCAATATTATTGAGTAGTTCGGGAGAATCAATACAAGAGTTAACAATCTTATAAACTAGAACGAGGTCAAGATATATGCGCCTCACACACAATGGTATCAACCTCAAAGCATCGGCAGTATCATCATATACAGACCGCTCCTGCTGCATTCCCTGTTTAAACGCAATGAAACTTAATAACTTTTTTTGTACTCTTTCCACTTTTGCTTTGTATGTAAAATAATGAGGTGACCAAACTTGGGACGCATATTACAAGATTAATTGAACTACAGAGCAGTATATCACTTTAAAACAGTCTACACTATTAAAATCTGTAAGCATTCTCTTCAAAAACCCGAGCAACTTCAAACTTTTATTCACAATATTATCAGTATGTCTGTTGAAGCGAAGGGCCCTATCAAATGTAACACCCAGATCCTTCACACAGTCAACACGATTAATCGTGTTATTATCAAGAAAGTAATCAAAAGTTATCCAATCCCTTTTACGATAAAAACTTATAATGGAGCATTTATTAATTCTGAGGTACATAAATTTATTTACACCATTCAGAAAATCGAGCTAGATCCCGCTGAATGTCCTCGCAGTCGTTGCTACTCTCGACAACCCGGAAGATCTTTAAATCATCTGCATAACGAAGACATTTACTGTATTTACCGTTTTGATAAGATATAGTAGTTGGTTACCTCTTACCCCGAAATATCTGAACATTTTTTTACTGACTGGTTAGTCATAATTTTAACTTTAAACTTGATTATTTCTCTTACGTATTTTTGCTTGAATCTATTTCTAAATGATCCTAACGAACTCTGAATTGGCAAATCATTATTATTAAGCTTGTTCTATATCATAGTTTCAATACTGCAGTATTTAAATTTACTTAAAAAAAAGGCGATAGAAGCCACAAACTAGATATTTGGAGCCAAAACAGAAATTAAAATGAATATTTCTACAATTCACTGCATTGATATTTGTTGTTTGACAGTACTATTTTTACCTGACAAAGAAATATATTTTGTAAACTTTTAGTCTTTATAACGTGCTTATGCTAATGTACTAGAATTATGAAAATTATGGAAATATAATACAATGAAGCCTGCAGAAATCTATTTTTTATTACTGAGTAACTAATTATAATTTATAAAATAATTAAAAATTAAATAACAATCAATGTAATTTATATCGTACACAGTAGTTAATGTACTTTTTGCTTTTTAGTACGTTTTCTTGTAGAAAATAATATTTTTAGAAGCAGATAAAAGGAATATAGTGCTAAGCAAGATAATCCTAAAAGGAATACTATAACATCGACGGAATAGAACTGATACCAAGGCATATTTAGTCCAGCAACTTTCAGATGATCAGCACCCTTATGTCGAATGGTATATTCAATCCAATAAATGGCAGTATCTAATGGTTTCATAGGTCTATCATGGAAGAGACTCTGCACTTTTTTAACATTGTTTCTATATTTTGGGTTTTCCAAAAGTTCCTTTATAGTTTTCAAATGTGTAAATTCGTTTTCCTCTTGATAATTTATTTTTAAAGCAAATCCCTTTTGAACAGCTTGGTGAGCATTGTTAAATTGGTCGAGAAAGAGCGGGATCATTAGGCAAGGTATTCCATGATATACTGTTTCCAGAACACTTCCATGTCCTCCATGAGTTATAAAAAGTTTAATATTGGGATGAGCTGAAAATAATTGAATGATTTTATTTATTACTGGTTGAAAATAAATTTCTAAAGTTTAGACTATAAAATACAAGTCTATCTATTAAGACAAAATTAATACAAAATTGAGAAATAACTTATTAATAGGACCTATGACGATAATTTATTTATCGATTATGGGAATTCTTGGAGAGACCAATATTAATCAAGCATCAATCACGGTAACCAAAACTTTGAAAACGATTTCGTGGCAAAGGGACTCAGGTAAGTTTAGTATATTTCCAAGATTATTTTAAATGTTGACTAAAGAAGCCTTACTGAAATAGAGACAAGGAGTCGGAATGTAAATAATTTTGGATGATACAATTGTTTATAATTTTCAGCTTGCAGATAATCGGGCAGTTATAGCAGAACACAACGAAGGTCTCGAATATATGACACAAAAATTAGCAGGAACATATTAAGAATGGAGCTTACCATTGCTTGGAAAGTTCAAGGTACAAACTCGTTAAGAATGTGTATCTTCGAATAATACTCGATGTAACTGGCAGAAATGTAAATACAAAAAAAAAAATAATTTGAGGAAGAAAAACAACTGGTGATTTATTGGAATATCTAAAGAATCCTGTGGAGTAAGTACATAACAAGACGACGAAATGTTAACATTTAAAACACCCGGATAAAAACAGCTTATATAATATTAGAATCAACATATTGTTCTTATCGAACAATAATACGACCAGTAGCAATCTACGCCAGTGAAACATTGACCCTGACAATCCACGATACGGAGCTGCTAAGAAGGTTTGAGAGAAAAATCCTGCGCATAATATATGGCCCATACCGAGACCTTGAAACAGGCCGTCACAGAATGAGAAGCAACATAGAGCTTGCGCAAATATATCAAAGCCCTGACATCATTCAAGAAATAAAATCCAGAAGACTACGATGGGCAGGTCATATATAAAGGAGTCAAAACGATCGACTAATAAAACGGGTATGGGAGGAAGCACCACAAGGAAAAAGACCACTGGGAAGACCTAGGCTTAGATGGAGAGATAACATCCATAAGGATCTAGCTATCCTTGAAGTTGACCAGCGAGAATGGAGGGAGCTGGCATAAGACCGTTCTAGGTGGAGGCAGATAGTCGAGGCAGCCAAGACCCACCCTGGGTTGTAGTGCTACGGAGTCAGTCAGTCAGTCATATTGTTCTGGGTTAAATTATCAGCACAACTGTTCTTTGCTTCGGCTTTTTGTGAAAACTGGCTGACGTTCCGCCAAAATTTTATTCAACACGTTCTGTGCTTGCTTTAGATGAT
Source organism: Diaprepes abbreviatus (assembly GCA_034092305.1). Classification (NCBI taxonomy): domain Eukaryota; kingdom Metazoa; phylum Arthropoda; class Insecta; order Coleoptera; family Curculionidae; genus Diaprepes; species Diaprepes abbreviatus. The sequence continues at coordinate 351,243 of JASJET010000178.1, forward strand.
TATGATGAGTTGATTTTTAACAGAAATTCCCTTATAATTATTATCATCATCAACAGCTTTATATATTCCATTGCTGAACAAAGCCTCCCGCACCTCTTGCTATCCTTTCCTGTTTTGTGCCACATGGGTTCAATTCCTTTTGATATCATTCATCTGTCGACTAGGTGAATCTGTCCTGATAAGTTTCGTTCCAAGGTCATCATTCTAAGTCCATCTGTCGTCGGTCATCTCAACAACATGTCCTGTTAAGTTGTATTTTAGTTGTAGATTGATTTTATCAGCATCTCTCGCTCCTATCCTTTATCCAAATAGCATATTTGGAACTTTTTCTTTTAATGTGATTCATAATATCGACCTCTTCATTATGCTTTGCATTAGGGACATTTTGTTTATATTTTTTTCCTTAGAGTGTCTCCGCTTCATATATTAATACACAAAGTACCCGTTTGAGGAACAGATATATTCAAAAATTAGATTTAAATGTTTGAATTTACCAAAATTTGCCCAAAATAGGTCTATTCTGAATTGAATTCCATGTGTATGATTGTCTCAGTTGATCGAGATCTCGTGTCTCAAGCTTGTTCTTCCGAAAAGTCCTGCTGTCTTTGAAGAAGAATCTGAGCACAAGAATGGTTGACCTTTTCATCATAATTGTTAATTTCCATCGATTCTCAGTGTATTATATTAAGCATGCTTTGTAGAAGTGTTACCAATAACTAAGGGGAGAATGTATCTCCAAGTCTTACATATAAATATAATTTTTAAAAATTACTGAACCCTTTTATTAAAAACTGTACTCTCTATAATAAAAAAGAGAGACCTCTACCTTGAATGTTATAAACCAGGGATCTGAAGATAACTCCCAGACAACTAAGGAAAAAATTACAACAGCTCTAAAAGAGATGAAAAACAGTAAAATCTATGGAGAGGGGATTTTGTGATAAATACATTCAAGATAGGAGGAAATTTCTATTCAATAAATACTTCTTTAAAGGCGTAAAATGGCATCACGATCTCCTTTTGAGCGTTCTGCTTGTTATAAAGTCAAAAAGAAATAAATTATCGTTTTATAATTACCGTACTCTCGTATTAAAAAGACAATGGAGAAACTTCGGGTCGGTAAAATGGCGACGTCGCTGTTTTGTCCTTACTTGAGTTAGTTTGGACGACAGTGTCGAAATGTGAACTTTATCCTTTGGTGAAGCATTCTCCGTGTATTGATATTAACATGTTTCTATTTTTAGTTTTATTTTACCATCGCGCCACCTCATGGCGATTCTATACAACATTGTTAGTGAGCGTTGGTCTCGTGTTATGGAGTGATCCGTCAAGATATCATTGTTTGTGTCTTGTTTGCGGTAGATAGGGGACGACTGCAAGGTGATGGATTGTACCAGATGGAGTGACCGGATGAGTACTAAATAAGGACCCAGAGTTTTTCGGTTGTCTTGGACTTATTCGCAATTTTAATACAAGGGTAGTATTCACTGACAATAGTGCTATCTCTATCTTGTGGGGAAACATACTTCGTGTATTGATGTTGATAGATTTTTATTTTACCCTGGCGCCACCATATGGTAGTTTTATACAACATTGTTAGGGGGGGTTGCCAATGTTGTGTCCTTTCTCTCTCCATACGCTTTTTGACCACCTTATCTCTCGTCAGTGGAGCTGTATCAAACCGAGAACAACATTCGTAGGAAATATTTATATATATATATATATATATATATATATATATATATATATATATATATACATATATATATATATATATATATATATATATATATATATATACATAATATAAATTCCGAAAAACATATCCATGGGATATTAAAACTTGTCGACTTTTAGATTTCTGTCGGAAAAATATTGACAGTCCATCGACATCTATACATTCAACGAAATAGTGCAGCAGAAAAATAGATTTATTTATTTCTCACTGAAACCTTAATTTTTAAGATTTACACTACTCTGGTGAATGTATAGATGTCGTTCGACTGGTGATATTTTACAGTCTGACATCGAAGAGTCGGCAGATTTTAATAACCTACCGATATGTTTTGGAATTTATAATTTATATAGATAATTGTTTCCTGCTAATGTTTCTCCCGGTTCGATACAGCTCCATAAGGTGGTCGAAACGTGAAAAAGTGTATGGAGGGAGAACCGAAGTTGTATTTGTAGGAAATAAACTGTATTTATTCTTTCCTTTATCTGATTGCAAGGAATATAAATATATATATATATATATATATATATATATATATATATATATATATATACATATATATATATATATATATATATATATATACATATATATATACATATATATATATATATATATATATATATATATATATATATATATATATATATATATATATAAATAAGTAGATAAGTTTTTGTCCGTGTAATTTAAAATAAAATAGAATAAAATATTGGCGAAGCGGAAGTGAAAATTTGTCAATCTACATGATTCTCGTGTTAAAAAGTGCGGAGCACTCCAAAATATGGAAAAACTCCGGGTCCGACAGATGGCGACAGAGCTGTTTCGTCCTAATATGGGACTCGTCAGGCCACCGCATTCGGTACAAACCATCATCTCGCCTTTGCATTGTATAAAGCTGAATTTAAAATCAAAAAACAGCAAACAAGACGACAAAGGCGACATCTCGATGGTCCACTTGATAATACAAGAACCACACAGATTAACAAAGTTTGTATTTTTGTATATTTGTAGTTTGTTTGTTCTTGTATTATCAAGTGGACCATCGAGATGTCGCCTTTGTCGTCTTGTTTGCTGTTTTTTGATTTTAAATTCAGCTTTATACGATGCAAAGGCGAGATGATGGTTTGTACCGAATGCGGTGGTCTGACGAGTCCCATGTTAGGACGAAACAGCGCTGTCGCCATCTGTCGGACCCGGAGTTTTTCCATTTTTATAGTACTCCGCACTTTTTAACACGAGAATCATGTAGACTGACAAATTTTGCACGTCCGCTTCGCCAATATTTTACTATATATATATATATATATATATATATATATATATATATATATATATATATATAATATATATATATATATATATATATATATATATATATATATATATATATATATGTTGTTGCGTAGAGTTCCACGGATGGGAAAATGTGATTCAGTATTAATCCGGGAGTACATTCAAATACGGCAAAAACTTTAAATATTGTTAGGGAGAGTTGCACTAGTGTTATTGGGGATTTGTAGAGATGTCTTTTAAACAGTGTACATAAACTAATCAAAATTTGAAGAACTAATTCAAATGATAAATGCTTACTTTCCTTACCTAAAATATCTGTCTGTGGTACCCATTTCCTTATCAAAACATTTTTAGGTGTATCGAGTAATTCTTCCTCAAATTTCCATAACACCTTTTGCTTAAGCTTCGCGAAAACCTTCAAAAATAGTTCACTCGTTTTAACAGGTAAATATTTACTTTTAATGTTGGATCCCAGACTGAAATATATGACCCCATCTGTTGCTCCATCTAAGAATTCTTGAAGATCTTTTGACAGTTTTTTCGGTGGCTCAATATGAAATCCTCCTATTTCAATTTCATTTGGTAAAAGCGGACCAGCTTGACGAATACTTGAGTGTGAACCCAGGAGAACCAAAGATATGTTATTGTAAAAAGTTGCAATGTCGGGAGGATTTTGAAAATTTGAACGCAATATATGGTTATGGGCTGGAAGTAAGTAGAAGTATTTTACCAGCGCATCTACTACATAAATGATAAAGTTATGTACTCGTTGAAAAAAACTCATTCCATCGAAGTATGGTCCTATCTTATAAAAATGTGGAACGTAAGAAGGTGGTAAATGGTTTCCTATTGCTGAGTTAATATGGTTGTTATTTCCTGAAATAAATCGAACATTTTACAAAGAGAACAATTAAAAAATACATGTTTCTTCATTATTCGAGAAAATAAGTAGTTTGTGAATTCTTACCACCGAAACTTGTAAAAACAATTAGTGGACAATTGAAAATTTTGCTCAATATTTTAAAACAATCCACCCAAGTATTTTCAATAATGACAGCATCAAAGGTTTCATTGGAGTTTAAAAGTTTTTGGACTTCAGGGATTTTAAAAGCTTTATTCCATTTTTCACTGAATAAATCAATGAAATACTTGTTTGCGAACATATTTGATCTTTCCTTATTATTCCATGGCTTAGTTTTTTCAATTATTTCTAAAATAATATAAACTTTAGTACATATAAAAAAAACTATTTGGTATTTTGTATCTTGTAGTTTGCATCTCTAACACCCATTTGCACCATTCTAAACTAAAGCTTGGCTTACCTAAGCCCGATTTATTATAAGAGTATAAGCTCGGTTTAAAATATTAATCTTTGCACCAGAGGAAAAAAGTCGAACTTTCTGAAACGAAGAATAAACTAGGCAACTTCCAAATTTCTTCTTTTTTAGTGAATTCAACCTAACATTTTATTAAGTCCTACCTCTTTGTCTATGATATTACCTGTTATTTAAAAATTTAACAAAATATGAATTTAAAGACAAAGGTAAAGCCAATAGGGCTCCTAATTTTACTCTGGTGAAAAAGAGAATGAACTTCAGCATGACTGGCCATTTACTGTATAGTTAACCTTAAATGCAGTTCATCTGAACTAAATTAATATTAATTGGATAAGGTTGGCAGCCTTACTGGCAGCTGACAAATTTCCTAACCTCATAATTTTCAAATTCATTTTACAGTTACATGAGACTCGGGAAGGAACAAAATGGTTCCTCCTGTTTTAAAAATGTTTATTTTAATTTAAATTTTAAAATCAATTTGATGTAATAATTTGTTGTGAATTGGTCTGTGACCGTAGTTTTTTAGTCTCTTTTACCAATGTACTGTGAACATCCTCAAATAAAGATATAAGTTATCAACACTATTAGGAAAAATTTATTTTCGAAAGCTTGGATTAACTTTAAAGAGTACTGTTTCACTTGCTGCACACCCCAATATTATCTAGTTTATATATATATATATATATATATATATATATATATATATATATATATATATATACATATAATAAAATAGAAAATTGCCAGCTGAGCGGATGTAGATTATTGTTAAACATTGCACTTGTATTGAAAAGTGCGGAAAACTCTAACATAATGGAGCTTCGGCTCCAAAAAATGACGACAGAGCTGTTTGGTCCTCATTTGAGACTCATCAAGCCATTGCATCCGATACAAGTTTGATGTATTTTTATTTTTATTTAACCATCACGTCATCACATGACGGCTTAATACAACATTATTGGTGGGTTTTGCTTTTGTGGTATTGTGTTTCGTCTAGATGTCGCTATTCTTGTCTTGCCTGCAGTTTTTCAGTTTAAAAATAGTCGATAGGACACTACAGCGAGATGATGTATTGTACTGAATGCAATGGCCTGATGAGCCTCAAATAAGGACGAAACAGCGCTGTCGTCACTTTTCGGACAGTAGCTTCTCTGTTGTTTTGGAGTTTTACACACTTTTTTTTATACATCCGCACATCCGATAATTTTCTATTTGTATCTGGCATGTGTACTTTGGAACAGCTCTATTTTTGAGACTCTGGATTTACTGCGAGGTACCCTACATATTTCAATTAGTACTAAGTTCAAATAATTTACGAATATTGAAATATGTTCAATGATAAATGAAGCTAAAAGTAGACAAGTAAAACTTTTTGAAAAAAATTTAATTTCCTTTAAAACAAGCGCAATTTCACAAATTTGAATTACATATACAAATTGATAATTTTTTTCACTTTTTTGAAGGCCATTCAACTTTTTTCAAAAAGTTTTTTGTCGATTATTTAAGAAAGAAAGAATGTTAATAAAAGTGTGCTCTTCTATCAAGGTGACACGCCCAGTCCACACATCGTGTATTACCTTGGCTGTTGTTACAAGAGCAGGATTTGAATCACCTTGGTAAAAAGATTTTACGCGATCTAAAAGTTATTAAGAAGTAACAGAAAGTCGTTCTTTTTAACTGACTTCCAAAAGAAAGATATTCTAAATTCGAAATCTGTGCAATTTATCATGTTTGTATATCGATTACTCCGAAATGACGGCACCGATTTGAATAAAATTTTTTGCATGATGTTTAGGAAGTTGATCCCAGTGGCGATTAGTGCATAAGTATTACAGAGCTGAAGCACCAATATTTTTAGGCTAAAACATTATTGTACATATTCTATGAAATATTTTATAAACTAGCCGCTATAAAATCTGGAACGCAATAAAGTCGAGTAGAGAGTTCAGTAAAAAAAGCGAAAAAAAATAATACTAGGACATAGCAGGAAAAGCATGAAAGAGTGGTATGAAGAAGAAATGCAATAAAAAGAGACTGAATAATGTTGATATGTCTGATTATACCTAATCGTTGCCAAGCCCTTGTTGGTTCCATTCGGTTATACGAAATAATGCAATAGGAAGGAGTTCGTTCAATTCTACTATGTTTGAAACTAATTTGGTCATCTCCAAGTTCGCAGATAGAATACTGCTTCCCTTCTCTCATCCTCCGCGCACCTCGTCTGTGATTTAAAATAGCGTTTTTAAGTGTGAATCGGTTCTGTAGTTTCGGCAGTTAATTAAGTTTGTGTAGTGTGGCAAGGTACGTTAAAAAAACTTTTAAAACTTATCAAAATCGGATAATCGGGAGGGTTTAGTATATTGAGTTTTGATATTATTGATGGTTTAATAAACGTTAAAAGTATTAAAAGATTTTTTTCAATTTACTTACGAAGAAAAAATAAAACCGATGAAGGAACGACGTCCTTTACCGGATATTTTGATTGAAAAAGATGGGTCGAGCCGAGGAAAATCTAACAAAAGATAATTTATTCCAGACATATATTCTAGAAATTACTGGATATCTGATTGTAATAGAAAAATGCACTTTTTTGTTTTTGACGTGTACTTTTTAGAGGAGATAAGTCTTGGACACAAATTGGTGTAATCAAAAAAAAATAAAAAGGCATGAGTTATCTAAAAATCATTTGCACAATTTGCTTTGATAGGGACTATTAATATAAGAGAACAATTAAATTCGGCGTATTGGATAAATATTTGGAAATTTAATGAAAGTGTTATCAAAAAATAGGTATGTTTTATCAAAAATCATTGACTGTATACAATTTTGTAGTATATTTGAGTTGAGACTTCTCAGCAATGGCCTGCTATATTAATCAATCAATCAATACACTTATTATATAAGCCGCGTCCACATTAGTAAAAATTTATTTTATGTGATATCATGGTGTAACCAGAGCCATTTCGAAAAAATGTCAACAGTGTATTGAAAAAAATGGTAGACATTTTGAACCTTAGTATGACTATGTAGTTTGTAATTATTAAATAACACTTTTACAGTAGGGAACGCAGTCTTATGGAGAGGTATTGTTATTAGTTTCATGTTATTCTTAAGTAAAAGAATTATTTAAAATTTCGGTGTTGTCAAATATTTAAATTTTTATTTAAAAAGTGTTTCTAGTTACTTTTAGGTTAAAATATTGTTTATTGCTTTACTTTTCACATAGTATTTTAGAAAAAATTAAATATTTTTGATGAATAAACAATCCAATTACCGCGATCACAAGGAAAACAAAGTTGATAATGGTTCTAGGAAACCGAACCATTGTAACTAAAATTTGACTAAATAGATGTATTCTGCACTAAAAGTGGCCATACAAAAATGTTTACAGCTTTAAAAATCTTGAGAAAAAAAAACGCAACAAACAAGTACTGATTCACAGGCACCAATAATCTACTGACATAACTGTCTAAAACTTTCCCCAAATAACGGCCTCTCCATCTGTTACAGTTTTCGAGATAGAAATGCTGTTACCACCAATTTCGGACACACTACACTTACCGGACACCCTGTATATTATAAGTACAATATATTGTAAAACAGTCTAAAGTAATAACTAAATTTTAACCCTAATTTAGTACCAACCTTCATATTCCTCTTCAAAACGGCTTAAATGTATAAATCTCAAGGATCCATTCTGAACTTTTTCCTTGGGCTCATAAACTGCAATCACAGTGACGTCATGACCAGCATTAGCTAATGCAACCATCAGTTTATTCGATAAAATATGTAAACTTTTTCCGGCAACTGTGAACATTCCTAAAATTCTGGCACTATCCGAACATTTTAAGGAACTACATGTTAGGAGTAAAAATAATATTCTAAGGTTCATTTTCTTTAACTAAAAATGAATATACAGTATTTATGTATAGTAAATTTTATAGATGGGAAATTTTTGTAATTAGATTTGAAATATTAACAAGAATAAATGCTGTATCATATTAAATGGTTTTTAAAGTCGGTTTGATTTTTATTAGAAAATAAAATAGGGGACGGTACTGCATTTGAGGCCAACATGAATTTGTCAATTTGATATTTATTTCAAAATGAAACAGGGGACAGTAGTGTATTTGAGGCCAGCACTTACATGACAGAAATAATACAAATCGTAGCGCTTGTTTGTTTGTCAAATGTTGGCAGGTATATGGATAAGGGATTTCCTTTTTATCGTTCTGAGGAAGTGATAATGTTAACAGCGTGACGAAATGGATCGGTTCTTAAAGTATTTGTTAAATATTATATGAAAAATGTGTATGTACTTTGCTTTCATACTATTTACTTCAATTTACAGCATAAAAAAGGTAAGAGTTTTTCACTTATCCTGCGAAATTTTTAGTGTATTTATTCGCATATGAAGAGCATTAGAAGATTTTTCTCTCTGCATGCACACAATGTTCAGCACGGAAGCTCATGAACGCCGTCCTTTAGGATTAAAGGGGAGCTATTTTCGTTAAATACTTTCCGAAAGGCATTACAATAATAGCCGCTACACCATATAAAACACGACACAATTGGGAATGATTACTGATTCGACGAAGAGTTTTTGTTTCTGTGTTCCTTTATCGTGACTACCCAAATTAACAAAACGGCTCAAATTCAATCCACCTTCTGCTTGTGTTAATCCTTGGAGTTGTAGAATTCAGATTTGGGATTTCCTGACTTCATTTTATTCAGAAGGTGGAAAAGGGATAATTTTTTTCCTGATGGAATAGAATAATTGTAGGACAGCTGCCATTAGTACTTTGAAGTTAAGGGATATTATGTCGAAAAATAAATCTAAATTAAATTTTTATAAAAAAAATTGAACTGACTTCTGTGCGCTAAAAGGTGAAAAATAACTAGAAATTTTTATATAAAATTGAAATTTTTGAAGTCGGCGCCAAACTAATACCTGACAAAATGTGATTCGCGTAAACAGATTAAAAATACTTTATTTGTAATTGCTTTCTTACCATAATTTGTATATTTTAGTAGTTATTTATTTTATTTAGAAATATTTTGGCACCGACACACTTTTAAGCGCACTTTTAGAAGTCGGTTCAATTTTTTTATTAAAATTTTATTTTTAGATTCTAGTTTTAAATTCATTATGATATCCATAACTAAATGAACTAAATACTAATCGAGATTAGTGTACCTCACAATGACTCCAAGGTGGCAAAAAAGTACCCATTTTATCCACAGTTGTAAATCGCCCTAAAATGAACCACTAAAAATTCTTTCTTAGAGTTCTCCAAATACCAGTGAAGTTGTTTCAAACAAATATTTAATCTGTTATAGTAAATTCGCTATTTTAAATTTCAAATTAATTTTAGATTGGTAATATATGCCCAAAACCTTCCAATATCGACTTTAAAAAAACTTGAGACGTAAATTTCGTTGTCCGATATATTTTAAACTGCGTATTGAGTTTCTGTACGCCCCAAGAACCCAACAATATCAATTTTAGATAAAATCGGATAATTTAAAATTTTCGGTCTCCAATATTAGATGTTATCAACCTAATAGTTGTAAAAAATCAACTTCATATTCGTAATACACGACCCGAAAACTCTCTAATACCAAACCTGAAGAAATACGAATAAAGTAAAATTTTCAACCCACCATATTTTATCCGCCATATAGAAAAAAAAAATTAAGTCTTAATTTAATCTAAATCTAAACCCTTTAAAGCTCCTTAATACCAATTTTGGATGAAATCCGGAAATTTAAAATTTTTAGACCGTCATATTGCATCTGACATATTAGATTGTCTTAACATAATTTTATATTCGCTATTTACATCCTCAAAAACTATTCAGTTCCACCTGTGAACAAAACTGAAAAATGAAAAGTTTTTAGTTCGCTGTATTGGATGCACCATATTGAATCCTGAAAACGTACTTTTAAATTCATAACCCGCTATATTAGTTTTGGAGAAAATCGAAAAATGTAAAATTTTTAGGATGCCATATTCAATCCGCCAGATTGAGTTTTTCAAAAAATATTTTAAATTGGTAATTAGCACTCACAAAAATCCCCCAATACTGATGTTAGACAAAATCGAGAGATGTAAAATCTTTAATCCGTCATCTTGGATCCGCTATATTTAATTTTTTAAAAATAATTTCAGATTCGTAATGTGCGATCCCAAAAACTCCCTGTATCAATTTTGAAAAAATCTGATAAAATTAATTTTTTATCCGCCATATTGAATTTTATTATGAAAATTTCAGATTCGTTATGTACGACCGCAAAAGCTTCCCCATACCAATTTTGGAGAAAATCAGACAAAATTGATTTTTTCGTCCGCCGTATTGTGTCCGCCATATTGAATTTCTTAAAAATAAATTTAGATTCGTTATGTGCGACCTTGAAAACTCTGCCGTCCCAATTTTGGAGAAATTCTGACAAAATTAATTTTTTTAGCCGCCATATTGTCAGTGCCATTTTGGATTTTACTGCACCAATTTTGTCCAAAAAAATATGGGATCACCGCAGCAACTTCTTGAATATAACATAAAAAATTTCATTCAAATCGGTGCTGCCGTTCCAGAATAATCGGTATACATACATAAAAAAAATACATAGTCGACGAATTGAGAACCTCCTTTTTTTGAAAGTCGGTTAAAAAGTCTTTCGTCTCACTGGTAGCGAGAAATCATTTCTTACGCCCCTAGTACTTTTATTAGAAATCGTGATAAACATTGTGAAAAAAATTAAACATTCTGCATATAGTTTTTAAAGTAAAGGTAAATAATTTTTTATTCAGTAAAACAATAATTCAGGAAATGAAAATTTTATGCCACCCCAGGCCCCTAAGTAAAAAATAAGTCGCAACGTATAAATTGAACGGATCTCCTCTAGTTATATATATGGATTTGCTGACTAGACATGGTAATCTTGTACTTAAAAAAGAGCATAGTCATTATGACATGGAGCAAAGAAAACAACTTAATAATGCTGCTACTACAATATTTAATGCGTATATTGCCTCCTTAATATGATTTTTCAATTTCGAGTAGATGGAAAGTTGCATCAATAATTTTAAAAACTTTCCTAGTTTTTCTGTATTGAACATCCAAGAAGTAACTGTTGTTAATTAATACTTTTCCTGATTGTTCTTATCATTTTCTAATATAAAATTGTAAGATAAGAGTGGTATTTACAGTAATCTTTTTTTTTGCTAGTCTGAAATTACATCCGTATGTAAGATTATAACTCATCAAATAATAGTGTAGGAGTTTTGTGCGTAGGGATTCTTATGCCAAGTACCTTTGGAGTGGATCTTAATGTTTAGTTTGTAAATTCTAAGTTAAAGTCCGACTAACTATTAAAGTAATGATATAATTACAAAAAACGACACGTGCAACAACAAAAACAAGTTCAGCTAGTGCACAAAGCTCCCAAATTGTGAATATATCATGTGAAAATTTAAAAAATAGTATATAAACGATAATAAAGAAGCAAATCGATCCGCTGTTAATAGAACTAGCCTCCCTACGGCAAGAAATATGCGAACTAAAAAAGATTAATAACGAATTAATCAGTGTCCTTCCTCAAACCGACATACACACCATCGGTGGTAATCGATGGGATTTGACTATGTTTCAAGATTCTGCATCATCCGTTGAAACAACAAGAGCGAAAAACTTCTCTAAAACTAAATGATAATATTACAAGGCGGAATAAAAATTTTGTGGTGGGAGAAATAATTCTTACTGGTTCTGATATCGAAACGGATCGTAGAGTCAGTGCTACTCTATGCTATGTAACATTGGTTTTTTTGCTGGAATGTGTTCATTTCGGCATCCAATAAAACATATCTCGATGGTAACTGCGCAAAAAAAATGGCGGACCAAATATGGTCACGATTTTTGGTTTTTTGAATTTATCTCGAAAAGTAAAAGTTGTATCGAAAAATGTTGTAGAGAATTACAAAACCTATCGATTTATATAAGTTATAGGTGGCTCCACTAGTTATCGAGATATATTTTTTTTTACACAAAATTTACGGTTTTTGTTTTTTTTTTTTTAAAGACATTTATTTACAAATTGCCGAATTAAAATTTAACATAAATATAGGTTTTTCAATTTTAAAAGGGTATGTCAAACCCGGAATCTGTGAGTTTTTTATTTTCCGAGAAATTTGATGTCAAAGTTAAAAATTGAATCTCAATTTTCTACTTTCCTAATTAAGATACAATGCTCAATTTTAAGGGAAATTCTTTGTATTGTTTCATATTTTGAAGATCTATTAAAAAAAATTTTTTTTCAATCGTGGGCCGAGAAATTTTGCAGAAACCAATTTTGGCACCAAAAAAAAAATAGGATAACTTTTTACCGGGTGGCGATAATATTTTTTTATGCGTGCATTGGAATTAGATGTATCATTTCCGATCTCAAAAAAAAATTAATTTTGGAAGGAAAAAACGTTTTTTTTTCAAAAATTCATAATGGCGTGGCAAATTAATATTAGGGACTCAAATTTGCAGAAGATGATTTTTAATACTTGTACTTTACCTGTGAATTTACACTTCCATACGATCTGTGAACCTTCGAAGGTTAATATGTAAGTATAATTTTGTTAATAAACAAATTAACAATTAATATCACTAAACAAATTGTTACTATCGTATAAATTAATAAAACAACATCAATATTATAAATATTATTTGTGATGCATAAGTTTCCTTGAAGCGCCCATGAATAATGAGCCTAAACTATGGCAACCCGCCGACAGCGGCCTGCAGCAGCTATTTTTGATTAGATTCGGCCCAATTTTCGAAGGTTCACAGATCGTATGGAAGGGTAAATTCACAAGTAAAGTACAAGTAATTAAAACCATCTTCTGCAAATTTGAGCCCTTAATATTCATTTGCCGCGCCTTTATGAATTTTTGAAAAAAGACGTTTTTTTCATCCAAAATTATATATATATATATATATATATATATATATATATATATATATATATATATATATATATATATATATATATATATATATTTTCTTTTTTTTTTGAGATCGGAAATGATACATCTAAATCCAATGCACGCATTAAAAAAATTTTATCTCCATCCGGTGAAAAGTTATCGCAGTTTTTTTGGTGCAAAAATTGGTTTTTGCAAAACTTCTCGGCCCACGATTGAAAAAATTTTTTTTTTAAATAAGTCTTCAAAATATGAAACAATACAAACAATTTCCATTAAAATTGACCATTGTATCTAAATTAGGAAAGTGGAAAATTGAGGTTGAATTTTCAACTTTCACATCGAATTTCTAGAAAAATCAAAAAAACTCACAGATTCCGGGTTTGACATATTTTTTTAGAATGATAATACCTATATTTATGTTAAATTTTAAATCGGTAATTTGGTAATAAATGTCTTTAAAAAAAAAACAAAAACCGTAAATTTTGCCGAAAAAAATATATCTCGATAACTAGTGGCGTCACCTATATCTTATATTATGTGAATCTATAGGTTTTTTAATTATCTACAACTTGTTTGAAACATTTTTCGATATGACTGTTACTTTTCGAGATAAACTCAAAAAACTGAAAAACGTGACCATTTTTGGTACGCCATTTTTTTCACAGGTCTTTCGAAAGTGCATTTTATAGGGTGAAAGAAGACTAAACCCTCATGGACATGTTGTATAGTCCAAACCACAGGTAAAAATTAATGCAGTTTTTGACGTAAATTCCGAAATGGATGAGATCTCTCCAGAGATGCTGGGGGTAACGTAAGAACAAACTCTACATAAAATGTAACACCAAAAAAATTTTAGCCAGGAGGGCGGAGGGTTAAAGTTGGCTAAAATAGATTTTTTGAATCTACAAGCTCAAAAACGTATTTTGAAAAAAAAAGTTTCAAATAAATGTTATAGAGATTGTAAAAATCTACAATTTGAGCTTTTGTGCGATCATCAAAATGCCACAAAACTTTTAAAATCGGCCATTTTTTCATATCAATTATTTATTGCAAAATTAAATTTTTTGCTCCTTTTTGATTTTAAAGGGAAGCTTTCGTCATTTTAAACAAAATGATATTTTATAATACTAAATCGCATAATTTGTTGTTGAGATAATGTTATTTGTTTATCCCAAGAACTCTTTGACCTCCACAAAGGCTCAGTCTTTTCGTGAGGGCCTATATTTTCATATTTTGTTAGAGGCAAATGAAAAAAGTAATTTTCAATCCTATATCGCTCTAAAAAAGGTGCTGGGTCATAGTTATAATTTTTCGAGCTACTCAAGAATAAAAAAAAAAGAATTGGTACATTCGTTGCTGAAATACGGTGAATTTTTTCAACCGCTGCTGATTTGAAGTTACGTGTTCAATTTTCCCGCACGCGCGAGACCTCTATTTCTTTATAAAAGACATCCCTTTTTTAAAGCGATATTTAAAGGGATGAAAATTAATTTTTTCATTTGCCCCTAACAAGGTATGAAAGTTTAGGCCTTAACGAAGCGATTGAACCTCTGTGGAGGTCAAAATGTTTCCTAAAAAAAAGTTATAGTGATGAACATTTTGCGTCTTGGGATAAACAACTAGTAATATCTCAGCAACAAATTATCCGATTTACTAATATAAAATATCACTTTATTCATAAAGACGAGGGCTTACTTTTAAAAGCAAAAAAGTCCAAAAAAGTTAATTTTGCAATAAACAGTTGATATAGAAAAATTTTGAGGGTTGTTCGGCCTTTTTGCAATGACAAATTAACAAAAATGATCATACAAAAACTCAAATTAAAGTTTTTAAAATCTCTGTAACTTTTATTTGAAACTTTTCCCAGAATGTGTTCTTTGTCTTGTAAATTCAAAAACCTGTTTTAGCCAGGCTTCCTCCCCCCACTCTCCCCCTCTTGGCCTAAACCTATTTTTGCTGTTATATTTTATGTAGGGTTTGTTCTTATATTGGTTTAATGTAAGGTTTGTTCTTACATTAGTTTTATATAGGGTTTGTTCTTACATTGTCCCAAACGTTGTACGTTTGCTGAATGTGATTTCAGCACTACAACAGCATAATGTGGATTTAACTATTGCTATTGCATCTCACACGGAGGAACCCGTGAGAGCTGCATATATATATATATATATATATATATATATATATATATAAATATATATATATATATATATATATATATATATATATATATATATATATATATATATATATATATATATATATATATATATGAGGTGAAATGCGAACAGTAAATGCAAACTTCGCTCCATCATATCGTTTCCGTGTTAGAGGTTGCACAGTTTGAATAAATTGCTAAAGACACAATTTATCCTATTCCACCACCATCGAGATAATGGCCTACCTATACCTCCATATCGAGAAGACAGTCAAAAACTTACCCTCCCTGCCACATTGATAAGGCAGAGGTACATGTTTCGTCTCTACTAGACTCATCAGAGTACCGACATGCACCTCTCTGTGCAAAGGACAGATCGGAAAGGAGCATGCAACACTAAACGCGGCTCTCGTTGGTGGTGGAATAGGATAAATTGTATCTTTAGCAATTTATTCAAACTGTGCAACCTCTAACACGGAAACGATATGATGGAACGAAGTTTGCATTTACTGTTCGCATTTCACTTCATTTATATATGGAGTTGCATAGAGTTGTACGTTTGCTGAATGTGATTTCAGCACTATAACGGTATAATGTGGATATATCCACTGCTATTGCATCTCACACGGAGGAATCCGTGAAAGCCGCATAAACATATATATATATATATATATATATATATATATATATATATATATGTATATATATATATATATATATATAGTAACCGGCAGAAAGTGCACAGTGTGCAGGATATGCTACTAAAAAATTTTATCTTTAAATTTAATAAATTTATTTTATCTTAAAAAGTTCTGCATATCACCAAAATAACACCTATCAAATCCGGTGAAAGTTTTCTTTGTTGTCAGGTTTCCTTATTGCTCTTGTATCAAAAAAAGGAATACTGTTGTTACTTACATAAAATTTACAATTTATAGTAGAAAAAGAAAAGCTTGAAGTAGCTAAAAAATGTTTTACTTTTAATAGCCCTCAAGTTATAATTCGTATTAGTTATTATTCACTTAGTACCAGAACAGCGGTAAATAACATCCCTCCGAGCCGACCGAAAAGATATTTTGCAATTTTATTTAAATGAGAGCTCATTTACTGCAAACCGCAGCCATTTTGATAAGAGTTTCAATAAACTAAAGTGGCAGGTTACAAAATATTTTCACGCCTCGCTTGTA
The DNA here is from genome assembly GCA_034092305.1 of Diaprepes abbreviatus. Classification (NCBI taxonomy): domain Eukaryota; kingdom Metazoa; phylum Arthropoda; class Insecta; order Coleoptera; family Curculionidae; genus Diaprepes; species Diaprepes abbreviatus. Next base: position 367,930 of record JASJET010000178.1, read on the forward strand.
GGTCGAAGATTTCCTATTTTTCATTTAAAGTTTCCTTCTTTAAAAAAAATATAACAAATTTATGGGGGTTTTCTTATTCAGGCTATATTCTCGAACATTTTCAGTGCAAATTAAGGTTCACAAATAAGAAAAAGCAGGAGGAATAATGAGGAGGTGGATGAAATAAACAAATGTTTTTTGTGGCAACTTTAATGAAAAAAATTTGCAGATCGTTTAAGGAAAGCATAAGTGTATTTTATCGATTTCGTTCTGGATTTTGTTCCAGGCGAGGTTCGATCATGGTTTGGTCATTCCAGCTTTGAGATACAAAATATCCTTATAACATAAAAAAAAAATAGTTCATATAATTAGACGAATAACAACCAAAGCTATGAGGCGGCTAGTTAGTAAAAGTTTGGCTCTAAACGCGTACGTTGTAACTAAATCAAATTTTTATTAAGAAAAATTGAACCGACTATTTAAAATAGTTTTCTTACCGTAATTTTTATATATTAGTAGTTATTTATTTCATTTAGAAATATTTTTCACTTTTTAGCACACTTTAAGAAGTCGGTTCAATTTTTTTTTTATAAAAATTTCATTTTTCGATTTTTAGTTTTTAATTCATTATGGTATCCATAAATTATTTGAACTAAGTACTAATCGAGATTAGTGTACCTCGCAATGATTACGAGGTGACAAAAAAGTACCCATTTTATCCAAAGTTGTAAATCACCCCAAAATAAATCTCTAAAAATTCTTTGATTCTTAGAGATCTCTCAATACCAGTGAAATTGTGTTACATAAATATTTAGGCTGTCATAGTAAATTCACTATCTTAAATTTCATATTAATTTTAGATTGGTAATATGGGCCCCAAAACCTTCCAATATCGATATTTAAAGAACTTGAGACGTAAATTTCTTAACCCGATATATTTTATACTGCATATTGAGTTTATATACGCCACAAGAAACCCGCAATATCAATTTTAGACAAAATCGGAAAATGTAAAATTTTCAGTCCCTCATATTGTATTTTATCAACCTAATAGTTGTAAAAAATTAACCTCATGTTCGCAATACACTACCCCGAAAACTCCCTAATAACAAATCTGAACAAATGCGAATAAGGTAAAATTTTCAACCCACCATATTGGATCTGCTATATTGAATTTCAAAAAAATAATTTTTACGTCTTAATCTAATCTAAATCTAAAACCTTCAAAGCCCCCTAGTATCAATTTTGGATGAAATCCAGAATTTTTTTTTAACATTCTTAAACTTCATTCATTCAAAAACTATTTAGTCCCTCCTTTGAACAAATTCGAAAAATGTAAAATTTTTAGTCCGCCATATTGAATTTGCCATATTAAATCCTGAAAAAATACTTTTAAATTCATAATATACACTCTCAAGAACTCCCTATATCAGTTTTAGAGAAAATCGAAGAATGTAAAATTTTCAGGACACCATATTGAATCTGCCAGATTCAGTTTTTTAAAAAATAATTTAAATTCGTAACACTAACAAAAATCCCCCAATATTGATTTTAGATAAAATCAAGAGATGTAGAATCTTTAATCCGCCATCTTGGATTTTTAATCTGCCATATTGCATATGCCACATTTAATTTTTTTTTAAATAATATCAGATTCGTAATGTATGATCCCAAAAACTCCCTCATATCAATTTTGAAAAAAATCAGAGAAAATTAAATTTATTCGACATATTAAATTTTTTAAAAATAAATTCAGATTCGTTATGTGCAACCCCGAAAACTCACCCATATCTATTTTGGAGAAAATCGGACAAAATTGATTTTTCGTCTGCCATATAGGATCTGCCAAAGTGAATTTTTTAAAATTAATTTTAGATTCGTTATGTGTGACCCCGAAAACTCCCCTGTACCAATTTTGGAAAAAATCGGAAAAATTGATTTTTTTGTCGGCCCTATTGAATACTCCATATTGAATTTTTTAAAAATATTTTGAATTCGTTATGTGCGACCTCGAAAACTCCCCCACACCAATTTTGGAGAACATCGGAAAAAATTAATTTTTTTGTCCGTCATATTGGATTCGTCATATAGAATTTTTTAAAAATAGTTTCAGATTTGTTGTGTACAACCCCCAAAATTCCCGCATACCAATTTTGGAGAAAATCGAGCAAATTAATTTTTTTGGCCGCCATATTGTCAGCGCCATCTTGGATTTTACTGCACCAATTTCGTCCAAAAAAATATGGGACCACCGCAGCAACTTCCTTAACATACCGTAAAAAATTTCATTGAAATCGGTGCCGCTGTTCCGGAGTAATCGGTGTACATACATAAAAAAAATACATAGTCCACGAATTGAGAACCTCCTTTTTTTAGAAGTCGGTTAAAAAAATCTTGAAAGGAATGTTGGTCGGTATATGAACGAATTGAACTGAGGGGCAATTCGTAAGACATAATAGCTAAAGGATTAGTCCAGACAGTACAATAGACAAGACTGATTTTAGGTTTGATACTTATTAAATTTTGTTATTTAACAGTATATAAATCTTCCTGCGCATTCGCCTTTCAACATAATTTTCGGAAGATATAAATTTAATAGTTTTGTTGTCATTTTTATCGGTAAACTAGCGACCCGCCCCGGCTTCGCACGGGTGCAATGCTGATACTAAATACACTACAGAAAAACTGTGACTATTTATTTTATTTTTACAACAATTATTACATCGGCCTCCGACGCGCTATTTATAGGCACGCTGCCGCCGCCCCGGTCGGCCAGTACCGCCGCAAGCGCTACTTCCCGCAATTTTAAATCTGTAATACCTTCGACAATATTCATTTAAATCTTGTGCTGTAAAGGACCATATAGATCTATATTAAATCAACAATGTATTTAAGCTATTTAATTGGATAAGGATTAATGCTGTATTGGTTAAAATCGCTTCAAAATTTGCCATTATTTGTCGTAAAAAGTAAATGACAAAAAATGGTAATGGGGGATATCCATGAGAGATAGACATATACCATCGCGGAGTTTTCTGTAGACCTTTTCAATGTGTACAAATAATTAGTACATTATTTTGATAAATCTCGTAGGGTTCAGCCTGCGTTTGCAATGTAAGCGGAAAAAAATATGATAATTAACGACATCACATTAGAAACCTCAAAAATAACAGTATTTCTCCACTATTTAATGGATGTTATTATACATATAAACTTTCCTCTTGAATCACTCTATCTATTGAAAAAAACCGCATCAAAATCCGGTGCGTAGTTTTAAAGATTTAAGCATACAAAGGGACATAGGGACAGAGAAAGCGACTTTGTTTTATACTATGTAGTGATATATATATATATATATATATATATATATATATATATATATATATATATATATATATATATATATATATATATATATATAGTAACCGGCAGAAAGTACACAGTGTGCAGGATATGGTAAAAAATTTTATCTTTGAATTTAATAAATTTATTTTATCTTAAAATGTTCTGCATATCACCAAAATAATACCTATCAAATCCGGTGAAAGTTTTCTTTGTTGTCAGGTTTCCTTATTGCTCTTGTATCAAAAAAAGGATTACTGTTGTTACTTACATAAAATTTACAATTTATAGTAGAAAAAGAAAAGCTTGAAGTAGCTAAAAAAATGTTTTACTTTTAATAGCCCTCAAGTTATAATTCGTATTAGTTATTATTCACTTAGTATCAGAACAGCAGTAAATAACATCCCTCCGAGCCGACCAAAAAGATATTTTGCAATTTTATTTAAATGAGAGCTCATTTACTGCAAACCGCAGCCATTATGATAAGAGTTTCAATAAACTAAAGTGGCAGGTTACAAAATATTTTCACGCCTCGCTTGTAGGTCGAAGATTTTCTATTTTTCATTTAAAGTTTCCTTCTTTAAAAAAATATAACAAATTTATGGGGTTTTTCTTATTCAGGCCATATTCTCGAACATTTTCAGTGCAAATTAAGGTTCACAAATAAGAAAAAGCAGGAGGAATAATGAGAAGGTGGGTGAAATAAACAAATGTTTTTTGTGGCAAATTTAATGAAAAAAATCTGGAGATCGTTTAAGGAAAGCATAAGTGTACTTTATCGATTTCGTTCTGGTTTTCTTTCCAGGCGAGGTTCGATCATGGTTTTGTCATTCGAGCTTTGAGATACAAAATATCCTTATAACATAAAAAAATAGTTCATATAATTAGACAAAAAACAACCAAAGCTATGAGGCGGCTAGTTAGTAAAAGTTTGGCTCTAAACGTGTACGTTGTAACTAAATCAAATTTTTATAAAAAAAAAATTGAACCGACTTCTAAAAGTGCTCTAAAAAGTGAAAAGTAACTAAAACCTGACAAAATATGATTCATATAAACAGATTAAAAATACTTTATTTGAAATAGTTTTCTTACCGTAATTTGCATATATTAGTAGTTATTTATTTCATTTAGAAATATTTTTCACTTTTTAGCACACTTTAAGAAGTCGGTTCAATTTTTTTTTATAAAAATTTCATTTTTCGATTTTTAGTTTTTAATTCATTATGGTATCCATAAATTATTTGAACTAAGTACTAATCGAGATTAGTGTACCTCGCAATGATTACGAGGTGACAAAAAAGTACCCATTTTATCCAAAGTTGTAAATCACCCCAAAATAAACCTCTAAAAATTCTTTGATTCTTAGAGATCTCTCAATACCAGTGAAATTGTGTCACATAAATATTTAGGCTGTCATAGTAAATCTACTATCTTAAATTTCATATTAATTTTAGATTGGTAATATGGGCTCCAAAACCTTCCAATATCGATATTTAAAGAACTTGAGACGTAAATTTCTTAACCCGATATATTTTATACTGCATATTGAGTTTATATACGCCACAAGAAACCCGCAATATCAATTTTAGACAAAATCGGAAAATGTAAAATTTTCAGTCCCTCATATTGTATTTTATCAACCTAATAGTTGTAAAAAATTAACCTCATGTTCGCAATACACTACCCCGAAAACTCCCTAATAACAAATCTGAAAAAATGCGAATAAGGTAAAATTTTCAACCCACCATATTGGATCTGCTATATTGAATTTCAAAAAAATAATTTTTACGTCTTAATCTAATCTAAATCTAAAACCTTCAAAGCCCCCTAGTATCAATTTTGGATGAAATCCAGAAATTTTTTTTAACATTCTTAAACTTCATTCATTCAAAAACTATTTAGTCCCTCCTTTGAACAAATTCGAAAAATGTAAAATTTTTAGTCGGCCATATTGAATTTGCCATATTAAATCCCGAAAAAATACTTTTAAATTCATAATATACACTCTCAAGAACTCCCTATATCAGTTTTAGAGAAAATCGAAGAATGTAAAATTTTCAGGACACCATATTGAATCTGTCAGATTCAGTTTTTTAAAAAATAATTTAAATTCGTAACACTAACAAAAATCCCCCAATATTGATTTTAGATAAAATCAAGAGATGTAGAATCTTTAATCCGCCATCTTGGATTTTTAATCTGCCATATTGCATATGCCACCTTCAATTTTTTTTTAAATAATATCAGATTCGTAATGTATGATCCCAAAAACTTCCTCATATCAATTTTGAAAAAAATCAGAGAAAATTAAATTTATTCGACATATTAAATTTTTTAAAAATAAATTCAGATTCGTTATGTGCCACCTTGAAAACTCACCCATATCAATTTTGGAGAAAATCGGACCAAATTGATTTTTCGTCTGCCATATAGGATCCGCCAAAGTGAATTTTTTAAAATTAATTTTAGATTCGTTAATGTGTGACCCCGAAAACTCCCCTGTACCAATTTTGGAAAAAATCGGAAAAATTGATTTTTTTGTCGGCCCTATTGAATCCGCCATATTGAATTTTTTTAAAATATTTTCAGATTCGTTGTGTATAACCCCCAAAATCCTCGCATACCAATTTTGGAGAAAATCGAATAAATTAATTTTTTTGGCCACTATATTGTCAGCGCCATCTTGGATTTTACTGCACCAATTTCGTCCAAAAAAATATGGGATCACCGCAGCAACTTCCTGAACATACCGTAAAAAATTTCATTGAAATCGGTGCCGCCGTTCCGGAGTAATCGGTGTACATACATAAAAAAATACATAGTCGACGAATTGAGAACCTCCTTCTTTTAGAAGTCGATTAAAAAAAGCTTGAAAGGAATGTTGGTCAGTATATGAACGAATTGAGCTGAGGGGCAATTCGTAAAGGATTAGTCCAGACAGTACAATAGACAAGACTGGTTTTAGGTTTGATACTTATTAAATTTTGTTATTTAACAGTATATAAATCTTCCTGCGCATTCGCCTTTCAACACAATTTTCCGAAGGTATAAATGTAATAGTTTTGTTGTCATTTTTATCGGTAAATATCGTTGAGGTAGCAGGAATGGAAGAGAAAATAACGTGACTAAGAGCGTCCTGGGTCTGCCATATTGTTCCTGCTTTACTGTCATTTGTGTGATATTCGTTTTGGTAATCATAAGTTGAGGATTTCTGTGTTTTGTTTTTCATTTTTGTTATAATTGTATTATTTTTGGAAAGTCAAATATGATTAATTGTGCATGTGCATGCAATTGTTGTAGTAGAAAGGGAGACATCAACATAAATTATATTTCTTAGAACAGTATAAACAATGAACAGATCTGCACCAAAAATATTTTATAGCTTTTCAACTATTTCCCAATACTTGTTGTTTTAAAACCAACTAATTATACAATTCCTAAAGATCCTGCACGCCTTGTAGCTTGGACAGGATTTGTAAAATGTGGCAATACACAAAATATAAAGCGCTTTGTTTTAAATTTGTTTTTATAGAACATCCAAATGTTACATCTGCTTGAGAAAAAATGCTGTTACGAGTTTAAATCAGATAAAAAAAATAATTTATTATTTACTTCTTACATAATAAATTACTAATAATTCCCAAACTACGAGTTTTATCAGACATTGTAATAAATCCTGCCTCAAATCTCATCAAGCCAGTATATCTACATTAGGGTTTTCTGAGGAAGATCCGTCAATAATCCTAATCTGTACGTTAAGCCCTACTTCTTGTAGTACTGTTGAACTAACTTTCCAAGAAAGTAAAATTATTGTCTCCTCTTAATCGCACCAAAGCTCTAACTGCTACTAAAAAGAAGAAATTGCTACTATTATGAAGAAAATTTTCAAGGTGTAACGAAGTTACTAATTTTTGGGCATGAGTATGTTCGCCGGGATTTAACTTATTTATTTTACATTCGAAAAATCTGATTATTGCGGCTTAAAGTTTCAATATTACCGGTATGTAATTAGATTTACCGCGCTATGACGGGAAATATAATTTTCCGAGATTTTCAGATCGTCCGACCATAGTAATCGCGCACCGCATACAGCAGTATTGTATGCGCGATCACCTCATGCCATCACACGTCAGTGTAGTGGCAGCTCGGGCCGTTTACTTAAGCTCGAGCAGACCATTATTTCGCTGAGAACTGCATGTTCTCCACCCGGGTCAACAGTCCAAACGGGCTGAACTGGGTCGTCTGCCGGACCACGCTTTCCTGGTCTAGCAATGTAGGTGAGGCTAGGCTTGTGTGTATATGGTGTTTCACCATACACTTCCTTCCTTACGTCCTACCCCGCTAATGGCCAGCATTGCCGATGACCCTTATAAGAACGGGCAATGCTGTGTCATCCTACCGTCACTGCCGAGCACCCTTATAAGAATGGGCAGTGTCGGTTCCTTTCCTAATTTCCTACCGCTATTAGTCGAGATTGTCGAGGATCCTTATAAGAACGGGCAATGTCGTTCCATCCTACTGACGCTGTCGAGGACCCTTTTAAGAACGGGCAGCGTCAGTTTCTTTCTTTCCTTCCTACCGTCCCCTAGACACACACACGCACTGAAGGCCGTAAGTTTAGTTTTGTTTCCGTATTGACCAGGAATGTGTTTTACCGCCAGGTGCCCTCTGACGTCCGTTAATAAGGGCACTTAACAACTGTCGCCCCGACGCCTATCGCCGCCGCCGCGTGTAGAGATCACCGTCGCCGTGTGGAGACGCCGCCTATCACCGATCGATGCCGGGTTATTGTTACATACCGCGTATATCGCCGTTGGTCGAATTTTAATACGAAGCGACTTGAACCGTGAAAGCGGATTTTAGATACGAGGCGCGATAATTTGCGTACGAGCCATCGTGAATAGCGTCGCAACCGTATAGTACGAGGTACGTAGATAGCTTCGTGAATGATACCGCCGGGTTACCATCTTCAGCGCAACCGAATAGTACGAGCTACCGTGAACAGCTCTCAAAACGTACTCTTGCCCTCCAGATCGTTTATTTGTTTATATTATTGTCCATCTTAGATTGTAAGTTAGTTTTAGGCCATGTTTTTGTATAAAAGAATGGAATACACGATACAGGATGTTTTATAACCATTTGTTTCATTATCTAGTTCCATACGCCTCACAAATTTGGCATCTAGTCCCATTTTTAAGATTACATATAACAATTGGCAGCCGACCAGCACTAATACATGCAATTGACCCCTGGCTTGCCGTTTCTCCACTGTAACAAGCTGCCCAGTGCATAAGTGGGTCCTCGACCACAAAAGTCCTGAGGGTGGCGCCCGAGAACCGACCACCGAGTGGATGTTTTGACCTTCAGGCAGTCAAACCGTTGATCAGTTCAGAGAGCAGGGATATCCCGAATATAAGTAGATACCGTCAAACCGATACCCCTGCGCTGAGCATTTGACCGATGACTGTCTGCACGAGAAATCTCCAATGACCGATGTTCCGCTGCCATAATCAAGGTAAATTCGTAGAGCACGACCTGCTCCCCTCCTACGAAAATGCGTCACAAAGGAGATTCGCCATATTGTAATATACTATTGCACATATTGCAAGGTACAAGGATTATTATTTGAAACAAAAAATATTGTGAGAAGAGAGTGTACAGGGCAGGCGCGGATCCAAGGGGAGGCGGTGGGAACGATCGCCCCCCCCCCCCCAAGAGCTTAGAGTTCAGGAAAATATACCCGATTGTGCCTCTTACCTTAGGATTGTGTATGCTGTTGGCTTCCATCCCCTCGTCGACAACTTGTTTTTTCTTGCGATCGCCCGCTCCCCCCAAGAGCTTTGAGTTTAGAAAATTAGACCCGATTCTGGCTTTTATAGTAGGAATGTGTATGTTGCTGGCTCCCCCTCCCCCTATCGACAATTTGTTTTTTCTTGCGGTCATCCCCCACAAGAGCTTCGAATTCAGAAAAATAGACCCGACCCTGACATTTACACTAGAAATGGAAATGTTACTCGCGTCTCTTCCCGTCGACAACTTGCTTTCGTTTGCCATACTGTACTTTTGTGATATCACCCCCCCCCCTTTCCCCCGAAAGAGAGAGGCTGGATCCGCCTTGGTACGGGGTGTCCGGATTTCGTTGTTTTTGCTGGGTAGCTTCGCTATTCTTAAAGTCAGCGGGATGCGGTTTTCGCGAGGTGATGCTACTTTTGCGTGAAACGAAAGTTGCCCCAGACAGAATTTTTACCGTACTTTTAGTTTTTTAGATATAGGGTTTTTTTTAGAAAATTTGCCACCCTCAGATTCAGTTATCTTTTTGGTTATAAAAAAGGTTTTTCAGTCTAACATCGAAGTTAGCAGGTTTTTAATATCCTGCCAACCTGTATCTGACTTTATATTTTATTTAACAGTTGTTTCCTTCAACTATTAAACACGGTAGATTAATTTATTTCTTGCTGGAGTTTTATTGTTTAAAATTTTTATGACATCTGTTGATGGATATTGCAGGTCGCTGTTGTATTTAACTCAATAGATGACTATAAAAACAGGGTGTCCGGATTTCGTTGTTTTTGCCGGGTAGCTCTTTATTTTTAAAGTTAGCGGGATGCGATTTTCGCGAAGCACTGCTACTTTTGCGTGAAATGAAAGATGCTCTAGACAGAATTTTACAGCACTCTTAGTTTTTTAGACACAGGGGCTTTTTGAAAATTTGCCATTTTGGAACACCCCTCGTATTTTGGTTATCTTTTTAGCTATCGAAAATCTAAATATTGACTCAAATAAAGTTTTTCACGTAAAATTCTGTAGCGTCATTAGTTTTTCTTTAAGTAATACTGTTTTTTAGATATAAATGAAACTTTTGTTTTTTAATGGAACACCTCGTATATTCATAAATCATTGTATTCCGCTTACTAAGGGCTTTTCAATGATATATAACACTTAATAATTCTTTTTTCGTTGAAGCCATTAAATTATACTTTTTAGTTTCCATGTTTTGTTAGAGGGCCAAAATTAAAAAAAAAAAAACTTTCAAAAGGCGCCTGTCAGAGTCTCAAATTATTATAAGCCTTTTGCTTGTATATCTACTACTTGTGTCAATTTCCAACTGATTATTACATATTATTCATAGTTCATTTATTATTTTGTTTGTTTTTGATATATTATTCAGTTATTTATTTTCCTATAATATAGCTGCAAATGAACCCTTTGAAAACCGCCACAAATACGATATGCTTTGTTGTTTCATACAATGCAATTAAGATTGTGATGAAGCTACGCAAATGTATTTAGATGTATATGTGTATCATTAAATTCGTGGATTTTTATATTCGTATTATGATATATAGGTATCTGGAAAGGAGGCAACCCCATAAAGCGATATCTAACCCCATTCAAAGTAATTTAATAAATTTCGGAACATTCTTCAAGCCATGACAAAAAGTTTATAATAAGCCACAACTAGAAATGCAGGAAATAATTGTCTTGACAAGAATAGAAAATGACCCTTCAACTTCGTTTCATCGGTTTTAAAATGAAGTAAGAGTGCCATTTAAATTTAAACTCGTACACAATTTTGGAGAGGCACGATGAAAAGTCATTTTCTGTAACTGGTATTTGCAAAATTTAAACAAAAAAGTTATATGGTCTGACGAAGTTTTTATTAGCAGTGCAAGTAACAGATATTGGTCACAAGAAAGCTATAACATTATATTTCCTCTAGAACGACAGGGGAGATTCAGGTTCAGCGTATCTTGCTTTATTATTGGATCTATAATTTAATATCACATATATGAAGGAACTCTCACCGCAGATCGTTATTTACAAATACTGGAAAATATTATACCAGAAGTCCTTGAAAATGATCAGTTAAATAGCATGTTCTTGCAACAAGATGGAGCTTCTGCCCATAATTCCCGAATCATTCGACCTTATTTAGAAAATAACTTTCCAGGGCGCTGGTTTGATACATAAGGTCCCATAAAATGGCCCGTTAGATCCTTGGATCTAGAAAATAAAATTTATAATACAAAACATCATACGATGCATGATCTAAAAAACGCCAGAGAAAGGGAATTCAGAAATTTAGCGGGTTGACCCCTTGTTTTACTTAATTCTTTACGCAGAGTAAGAAAAGTATGCCGATATTGTATTCAACATGATGGTCTACACTTTGAACAATATATTTAATTCTTGTTATTTTTAAAAATTATTCTTATAATGTATAATTTAATATATTTAAATAATTTAATCTAGAATAAAACATTTTCTATAATATCAATAAGTGTTGTCCATTGGTTATACATCTGGCAAGGTGTTGTTTAAAATATAATGGCTTGATCTAATTTCCATGGCCTCCTAAAAAAATTAAAACACGTAATCTAAAAAGTATTTTCTTCTTGTTGTTCTACGTTGACTAGGGATATCCCTGTTTGTCATTCCATCTACACCCGCCTTATTCTGCTGATGAAGAGAACCAGCTCTGGGCCCATCTCTTTGGTGGTCGTCCTGGTAATCTTCTTCCTCTTGGTCGTCCATACATACAAGCTTTGGCTAGTCTCTCTTCATTCATTCTCTCAACGTGTTCTTTCCAACCTCTTTTTCTTTCTTTTGTCCATTTGACCACGTCCTGCATATTACATTTTTCTCTGATTAAGGTATTTGTCAGCCTATCTCTGATTGACACGTTCAGAATTGATCTCAGTACTTTCATTTCGGTGGTTCTCATTTTCTGCTTTGTCTTCTTAGTGTCTGCTCTTGTTTCCGTGGCATAAGTCAGAATTGGTCGTATCATGGTCTTATATATTTTTGTTTTTCCCTCTATTCTCATGTATCTGTTTCGAAATATAACATCTCTGAAGTATCCTGCCACTTGTAGGGCTCTTGTATTTTGTGAGAGTACTTCTCCAGTAAGGTTACGACAGCTTGTTGTGTCAATGCCTAGGTATTTAAAGTTCATGACTTGTTTAATTATGGCATTTTCTATCTGTAGCTTACATCTTCTTGGTTCCTTGGAAATTACCATAGACTTTGTTTTATTCGTTGATATCTGCATATTGTACATCTTAGTTGATACGTTAAATAGGTGTGTCAATCTCTGGAGGTCGTCTTCGTTATCTGCGAGTAGGACCGCATCATCCGCGTAGCATATTATATTGATATTGTGTCCGCCCATCTGGTATCCGCGTTTCGGTCTGATGTCCTCTATTATGCGGTCCATTATCAAACTGAATAAGAAGGGGCTTAGCGAGTCTCCCTGCCTTATTCCTTCGTTTATCTTGATGTCTTCGGTTATACCTTCGGATGTTATTATTTTTGTGCTGGAATTTTTGTACAAGTCATCAATTATGTTTACGATCTCCGCTGAAACATTTTTCTGTTTTAGGATGTCCGTTATGTGCTGCTTCTTGATGCGGTCGAATGCTTTTGTTAGGTCAACAAAGCATAAGTATGCAGGGTGGTTAAATTCTATTGATTTTTCGATTATTTGTCTCACTATAAATAAGGCATCTGTGGTTCCCCTGTTTTTTCGAAAACCCTGTTGTTCCTCCGAGATCTCTATTTTCTCTTCAAGTTTGTCACGAATAATTGCTGTAAATAGTTTGGTGACAGAGTTAAGAAGTGTAATTCCTCTGTAGTTGTCCGGGTTTTTGTGGTTACCTTTTTTGTGTACGGGAATTGTATAGCTGGTTTTCCATTTTTGCGGTACTTGCTCTTCTTTAATAATTTTATTAAAAAGCTTTTGTAACTCCTCGGTAAGCATTTGGCCTCCGTATTTCAATAATTCGTTGGTAATTAGATCTGGTCGAGGAGATTTTCTATTCTTTAAATTACGTATTTTATATTCTATTTCTTCTGATGTTACCTGCATTTTTGTAGTGCTCAGATTTATGGATTTTGCTGTTATGCTAGTGATGTCCATTCTTCCTTTTTGATGTGATCTGTACTGATGTATTCATTAACATTTTTTTCTGTTTCTGAATCATTCTCCATATTCTCTTCTGCGCACCGTATAAGTCATCTCCATGTCCTTTGTGTATCGCTCCCAGTATTCTTCCTTGCATCTTCTAATCCTCTCGTTTATGTTGTTTCTCGTTTGCTTGTATTTTTGATATTCTTCAGCCGAAGGATTACTTTTGTACTTCAAGAAAGCGTCTTTCTTTATCTTTGCTAGTTCTTTTATTTTTTTGTTGTTTTACTTAGTTTCTTCCTCCCTCTACTCATTCTTGTTCCCAACGCTTCTTTTGCAGCGTCTAGTATATTTATAGTTATTGTAGTCCACATTTCTTCTATTGTTTGGTCCTCGAAACAAGGTTTAGTAGTTATTTTTTGTCCCAATCTTGAGCGATATAGCATCTGTGTAGATGGGTCTTCAAGTTTCTCATAGTTTATTTTTTCTATGGTTGGAGCTTTTGGCGCAGGATAAAAAGTATAATTTAATATAATTAAGAAGAATTATTAAGAGTTATATATCGTTGAAAAGCCCTTAGTAAGCGGAATGCAACGGTCTATACGGGGTGTTCTATTAAAAAAAATAAAAGTTTGATTTATATCTAAAAAATAGTAGTACTTTGAGAAAAACCAATGACGCCACTGAATTTAACCTGAAAAACTTTATTTGAGCCAATAATTACCTTTTTGATAACTAAAAAGATAATTTAAATACGAGGGGTGTTCCAAAATGCCAAATTTTCAAAAAGCCCTTGTATCTAAAAAACTAAGAGTGCTGTAAAAATGCTGCTACGGTATCTTTTGTTTCATGCAAAAGTAGCATCGCTTCGCGAAAACCGTATCCCGCTAACTTTAAAAATAACAAAGCTACTAGGCAAAAACAACGAAATTCGGACACCCTGTTTTTATGTTCATCTATTGACTTAAAAACAACAGCGACTTGCAATATCCATCAACAGATGTCATAAAAATTTTAAACATTAAAATTCCAATAAGAAATAGATAAATATGCCGGGTTTTAATGGCTGAAGGAAACAGCTGCTATATAAAACATAAATTCCGATACATGTTGGCGGGATATTAAAAACCTGCTGACTTCGATGTCAGAGTGAAAAATATAGCAAGTCAGAACGACATCTATATATTCACCGGAGTGGTGCAAAATTTTAAAAATCAAAATTTCAGTAAGAAATAGATAAATCTGCCGATATTTTTTTAATATCCTGCCGACATGTATCGGAATTTATATTTTATATAGCAATTATTTCCTGCGAATGTTGGTTTCCACTGATGAGACTATGAGGTAGTCGAAACGCATATGGAGAGAAAGCCAGAGTTACATTAGCAGGAAAAAACTGTTTCTATATATTCTTTCATTTTCTCTACCTGAAAGGAGAATAATATATAAGTAATTATCATAAAAATTTGTATAAATTGTAAAAGAGTTTTAAAATATGAAAATAATTTTTCTGGTTTTAATTTTATAACAATTAATGCTAAAAAACTAATTCTGAGAGAATTATTTATTCACATGTATTTTCAAACTTAGTTATACTTAGTTTTTATCAGACTGTGGTCGATAATCATTGAACTTTGATAATTAAAAGTATTATTGAAAAATATTTAAATATTTCAGTGACTTACTTTAATAAGAATACAAAGAATGGAAATAAGGCCACTAGTATTACACATTACCGTGATAAAATGGAATTACGTAAACGACAGTAGTTTGTTTATGTATAAATAAAAATAATTGGTCATTATATATTTTGAAATGTTTGCTTTTTATACAGTGTAACCACTAAAGCCCGCATCATATGCAATTTTTTTTATTAACAGCTTTATTCGAAATTTGAGTTTGGCAATAGTATCTGCTTCGATTGAGAAGAAAACTAACCAAAAAAATAGTAGTCACGTGATTAGCATTATCTGTTAAATTTTAATTTTTTCCAAAAAAAATTTAAAACTCGGGTTATATCTCAAAATATCAAAAAAAGTTATTAGATAAAGATTTTCTAAATGCAATTTTTAGTTCATACGCAGCTGTATAAGATAATTTAGATTTCTTGACATTTTTTGTAGATTGCACCACTGTTGCAAAATAATACTTAACGCAACCTACATTAAATTTTTTAGTTTTGACAATGCTTCATCCCAGACATATTTTGTTTAAAGTAGCGCTATATTAAATGTGTGTTTTTCTATAAAATCCAAATAGGGCTATTAAAATTTAGTCAAATGTGATGCAAAGTTTATTTGTTTCGGACCCTCTATAAGGTAACTTCATAGAATAACTATTTTTGAAAACGTAATTTGTGTTTAAAAGTAAATCACATTAATATTAAGAAAATAGTTTAATTGAAAATACTCAAATTTTCTAATAAAAAAATCACAATATAAAAATTAAATGCATTTAAAATTCCACCTTTTTAATTGATAACAAACTAAGTATTTGTTTGTCTTAATTATAATGTGTATTACTTTTAAACACAAACTACGTTTTAAAAAATAGTTATTTTATGAAGTTACTTTATCCAGGGTCAAAAACAAATAAACTTTTCATCACATGTGGCCAAATTTTAGTAGCCCTATTTGGATTTTGTAGAAAAATACACATTTAATATGGTGGTACTTTAAACAAAATATGTCTGGGATGAAGCATCCTATCCCTATTTATATACCTATATAACTTCATAGAAATAATAAGAAATATACTAGCATAAGAGTTAAAAACTACCTAGAAATGTGACTAATCGATATAATATTCCTTTCGGCATATTATAATAAAGACGGCTCATCGCATCGAAATATTATTTGTTATTAAAAACTTATTTTAGTCCTTGATAAAATTGCCCAACTCCTAATTCTGATCGTCTTTAACAGTTTCAATAATTCGGTGGTATGGCTTTAACTTGTGAAGATGTACTACTTTCATTTTGGTCTTGGAACTTCCTTGGATGGTTTCATAACCAAACTCTATCACCTCGCTGGACTTCTGGCGAGTTTGCCTTAACGTCATAGGAATTGACTAATTCCTTCGATATCAGGTATATATGGTTTGTTGGAGTATTAGACCAATCTGACGTTGCTTCCAGAACTTTCGTCCAATCTTCCTTAAACGATTTTCTCTGTCCTACCCTAATTATGGTTGTTTGTTCGGCAATGACTCTGATTGATTCGGTATTACGATTCTTTGACAGCATATATCCTTCGGTGCCAAATTTTAAGATGTTAAGCTTGTTATTGAAAAAAATCCATATTTACGAAGCAGATCCATTTCCAGAATAAACTCATCTTCTATGGCGGCAACAACAATTTTAAACTAACTACCAAGTCGAAGCTCAACTCTCTCCATTTATATCAACTGCTTATCCAGCTACAGTTTTCAATATTACTTTTACTGGATAATGGTAGAACTCTAACTTTATCAGAGATACTGCAGTATCAACAGTTATGGCAATAGGTGTAGCAGTGACTTTTCCTTTAAGTTGAAATTGATCTTTCCCCATTTGAACTGTAGTCCAGTCTGGTTTAATGTCAAAAGTGACTCTCCGTATAGGAAACCTTTCTTTCTGTTCTATCTTGATCCAGTATCGTATTCTTCCTTACATGGTCTTCATGACAAGGTATTTGCGTTATTATGCACTCTTTCTTTCCCGATTCTCTTCTAAGCGGTCTGTGGATGGTAAACTAGACCTTAACTACACCTTTCAGTCCTATCTCATGGGTCTAGTTAGTCCACATCTGTGCACTTTATGTGCCTCTTTAATTTCACCCGACAGTTCCTTCTCAAATGTCTAGTCCATCCACATCTGTAGCACTTTATTTGGTCTCTTAATTGTACATGACGGTTCTTTCTCATGTGTCCAATTCATCCACATTTGTAGCACTCGACCTAGTTTCTACTATAACGCGAAGTATCACTTATTCTACTTTTAATTTTAGAATTGGGCTTCTTGGACTGTTAGTTTATCCTGGTTCCCTTCAATATGGTCTCTGGATGGAGAATTAGATGTAAATTGCACCTGACATCTCATGTGTTCAGTTCATCTAAATCTGTAGCACTCGATCTAGTTTCTACTATAAGGGGAAATATCACCCCTTGTGTTCAGTTCTTCCTGGTTTCTTCTATACCGTAAAGTATCACTTATTGTGTCCAGTTTCTTAATAATATTAGATAACATTTTTTCCGTTGTTTGGTTCGGTGAAATTTGATTTTTCTCTATAGTAACGGCTCTTAATTTTGACCTTGACTCATTATAAGCTGCTTCTTTTTCTAAAGCCCTTTCTAACGCTTCACTACAATAGCTAAACTTGCTTATATGCAACATAAATTCTATTTCCCGATCTCTGATTTCATCAACAAAATACTGGATTGTATGTTCTTTCGAAATTCATCCGTAGCTCCTTGGAAAACCAGATGAATAAGGCGTCATATATCTGTTTCATATTTCTTGTAAACGTTCTCCATTTCTCTGATATCTTGACTTGAGCAGTGACTGATAACTGGCGCCAACACTGATCTAATATCTTTTCCAATGCGGCACTAAAGACCTCACAGTCTTTTGATGGGTTATGGGAATGGGTTGCAATAACTCCAGAGAGTGGTATTTGCAGGAAATAAACTGTTTGTATATATTCCTTCTTTTTCTCTGTCTGAAAGGATAATAAAGGGTGTTTTTTATAGAGGTATAGAACTTTAAGTTGGCAACACTTTTTTAACTGGCGGCCATTTTGTCAACTGTCAAGTGATTTATGTTTAATTTGGTTTGGCATTTCAATATGAATAGACTGACGCCTGAACAATCCTTCCAAATTGTGCAAATCTATTTTGAAAATCATGGTTCTGTACGAAATACGTATCGCGCACTACGTCCATTTTACGGTCAATATAATCGTCCATCAGAGCAATTAATTCGATTAACTATGGAACGTTTTCGCACCACGTTTACTCTAAAAGCTAATACGTATCCACAGAGACGTCGTACAGTGCGTACAGAAGAAGTCATTGCTGCTGTAGAGCGTAGCATAGAGGAAGACCCGAATCAGTCTATCCGCCATCGTGCACAGGAATTGGATATGTGTCCATTCACTTTATGGAAGATTTTGCGGAAAGATCTTGGTTTGCATGGTTACAAAATCCAACTCGTGCAAGAATTGAAGCCACACACACACACCTAGCAAGGCATAGATTCGGTGAATGGGCCCAAAACAAGATTGCCGTTGATCCCGATTTTCATAAGCGAATTTTGTTTAGCGATGAAGCTCACTTTTGTTTGAATCGATACGTCAATAAACAAAACTGCCGTATTTGGAGTGATGATAATCCTCAAGTAAATGTTGAGACACCGTTACATCCAGAAAAACTGACTGTTTGATGTGCTTTATGGGTTGGTGGAATCATTGGTCCGTACTTCTTTAAAAACGATGCTGAGCAGAACGTTACAGTCAATGGTGACCGCTATAGAGCCATGATTACTGACTTTTTCGTTCATCAATTGAACAACCATGATGTGCAGGAGCTGTGGTTTCAATAAGACGGCGCAACATGTCACACAGCTCGTGCCACAATTGACTTATTGAAGGAAACGTTTGGTAACTGCATAGTTTCACGTTTCGGACCCGTGAATTGGCCTCCAAGATCGTGCGACTTAACGCCGCTAGACTATTTTTTGTGGGGATATGTGAAGTCGCTAGTCTACGCCGATAAGCCCGAAACTATTGATCACTTGGAGGACAACATTCGCCGCGTTATTGCCGATATACGGCCACAAATGTTGGAAAAAGTCATCGAAAATTGGACCTCCAGATTAGACTACATCCGAGCCAGCCGTGGCGGTCATATGCCAGAAGTCATATTTAAATTATAATGCCAGAAGGTTATCAGTAGTGAACATAACCCGATTCGCTCGATCCCCCCACTCCTCGACCTTGACCTTGACCTTGCTTCACCCCTCTTTGGCCCCGCCCACATGTCCTTGTCATTGACCTTGAAAGTGCACGTGTGCTTTGGCCTTGGCCTTGTGTTCAAGGTTGTGTGTGACCTTGACCTTGACCTTGGTCGAGACGACCTTGACTTTGTTGAAGGTCATCTTGGGTGTGTGACCATGAAGTAGTTATTTGTGCATTGTAATAGTGTGGGATGATCTTGAAATGATTTTGACCTTGCAAATTGTTCTATAAATTGTGTGAGTCTACTTGCATTCATTCAGTGTGAAATGTCAGATACGGAACTATCTAAAGAAAAAATTATAGAGCAAGTCGGCAGAGTAATTTGTTTATATCAGAGTAATTTAAAAAGTTTGTGTGATTTTGAAGAGAAGGATCTAGCATTTTTTCCTCTCGAATATTTAAAAACTTGCGTTGATACGCTGAGTTTACGGCAAATTTGGGATAAGCTGCCAGCGTCATATCGGTGTAACAAGGAACTACAGTTAAGCTTACCCTGTTACATTCACTATGAACAAATATATCGTCATCATATAGATGGGCCACCACCAGCAATAAAAAAGTGTCGTGAATGTAAAAATGAGTGAATAATATGAATAGTGCTTTGCAAGAGACAGTAAAAAAATTGGGCGATGAGTTCACTGAAACGGCTAATAATTATTTCAATGATGCAATGAAAAGTCGAGCAGAATGGGCGTCGCGCTATTGTGATTTGGCTTATGAATATGAAAAGGCTGCGAATGCATGTCGTAAATATTGCAGCAAAACAATAAATTTACAAGACTTTGTTCGTGAGATAAAAAAGTTGGGGTTTAGTGACTGTTTGGAAAAACTGATTAGGTTCATTGCAGATCCGGTTGTGTTAGATCAAATTAGAGTGTAGGACTTAAGTTTAACGTAGTAGTAGTTAATATGGAAAGTTTAGTGCGAGAAATGTACGAGGAATTTCTAATTTCTGCAGCCTGTTCGGAATTTTACGCATATGAAATGCAAGATTCGGAGGCTCAGGACTTTAGTGTATTTTTTAAGTATATGGACCATGCCGAAGTGTGTCTTTTAGCTAGTATAGTTTGTAAGAATTTTCTAAGAAATAAAAACAAACAATTATTATTGAACAAATTAAGGAAATTAGGTTTAGGTGATAATGTTAAACGCATAGAAGAATGGCAGAAAAAAATCAATGAATAAAGTACATAAAATGTAGTTATTTGTTTCATTATATTTTGTCCTTGAAGTTATCCTTATACCAATTTAAATGTGTGACGTCATTTGACCTTGAATACTCCTCCCACTATTTCTATCGTTAAGCTACCCCCACCATTGTTACAATTCGACCTTGAAACCCCGCTATAAAGGTTCGTGGGAGAAGAAGTGACTTCAAACAGTCGCAGATATCAGTGGCATAAACATCAAATATTGTGTTCGTGTAGTGTTCTGAAAGTGCTTTTATATTCACGGTAATTTTTGGATTTATATACCATTTTTTTCAATAATGAGTATTGCAAAAGAAACTCTAGATGAAATTAATGAAATGTTTAGCAAAGATTTCGAGGTTTTAGAGAAAAAAAAGGTTACCGAAATGATTGTTGGCAAAGTGTATAAAATTGTAAAGATGGTTTCAATGACTACACGATTTGGTAAAACTCTTTTAGTGGCTTTACACGATGACGGTGATAATAGCACATTTGAGACTTTTTTACCAAAACGTGTGGCCGAAACACTACCTGACGATATTGTAGATATTATGAGTAAAACTAAAGATAAATACACTCTAACTTATTTGGGGCAGGGCACTAGAGTTTTTGGAAACAATACTCGAACATTATTACGTTTTGGCTCATTGGAGTAAATTGTATGTAAATTGTTTGAAAAAAAGGATGTAATTAAATTTAAAATATAGTTGCACATGTCAGAATACTTACGCGTGTTCATTATTTCTGTTAAAGATGTCTGCTGATGCGACGACGACGACGACGACCGCCAACGAATGTGTAGATAGATACATATTTTGGTTGGGGGGAGAATTAAGAAATAGGGCTCACGATATGTTAGATAGCGTAAATGATTGGTCGCATATTGATGTAACCAAAGATCAATATAAGAACGAGATCAGGGATACAATCAATTTTATGGCTGGGGCACACTTGTGCGACAAATTTTTATATGGTTCCATAGACATGGATACATTTTGTGCTGAAATGGTTGAAGAAGAATTAAAAGAATACCTCGTCAATATTCCACATTTACCAGGTGAGCTTGCTGCAAAATATGAATTGGTTTCTACAACAGCAACAGCCCAAGACGTTGACGATCGAAATAGTGTCGGATGGGATAGAATTTTGAGCAACGAAAACGAAGACATGGAAAACTAATTTTTTATAATTTTTGTATTTGTGCAATTAAATAACTGTAAATAAATATCTGTTACAATCACAGTTTTATTTTATTTCTTTTATAAACATACCAACCCAGTAGATCATAGTCAGTGTTTCTTTTTCTCAGCTGAAATATTTAATATAAGTAGGGCAAATAAAAATAAAATAGTTTAGTAAAGATTGAAAATGAGTCGAGGAAACAACACAATTGATAAATTTGGTCGTCAGAAATATAATGAAAAATATCATATATTATCTGGGCCACAAGGGATTGGTTTTAAACTTACAGCGGATGGGCAGTATGATATGGGTGGAAAAATCATAACCAACTTAGGCGAACCTAAAGATGATGACGATGCTGTGACAAAACACTTTGTTAATAGAAAGTTTTACAATTTTGCAGTTGTAATATGTGACATATTTAACAAGGATGTCCTCCCCATGATATACAAAAATAATAGTGAGCTTAAAACAAAAATTGAAGTTATGCAGAAAATACTCTATCATCAGCCTTTAAATGACTCATTAAGCGCACTGTCGTACGACTCGACTTCAAAAAAAATCTAAAAAAAGCAGGTTAAAGAATAGGAGAACGCACTCCGAGTGGCATAGCCTTGAAGATAACGTCGTAGTCGTCGGTGAATTGGACCTTCCCTCCAAGAATATTGAAATGTTATTTATGTGTATGATGTTTTATTGTCATTATTTTTAATAATGAAGATTGAAATAAAAAACTTTATTTTACAATATATTGTTTATTTATTTTACATTTTAAATAAAAAATATAGTCATACAATATGTTATTTAAACAATATTAGCTTTATCTATCCAAGAGTTGAAGTGGTTGGGAAATCCTAGCCATTTGACAAATAATTGTTCGATGTGATTTTTCTTGCGTTGTCTAAGGACCTTTTCTACTAGATAAACGTCAGGACTGCTTGTTTTTTGTAGTTCTGATTCGTAAAAACACCCTCTTATAGGCTGACCTTCTAACGATTCCAACAAGTAAGTAGGTGGATTTGTAACGCTAACTTTTACAACTTTAAACAATTCGGTTGACCAAGAGGGCGTATATCCTTTCTCGAATAAGCTTTTGTACTTGCTAATACGCACAATGTCACCCATGGAAAACTTAAATTTTTTAGGTACAATTTTTAAATAATCATATGCTTTAATATGTGTTTTTTCTTGCACGTCTGCAGGCTTCATTCCAATGGTGCGATGTTTCGAATGGTTATAGGTTTTTGTTACTGCCGATAATATATGTATCCATTTGTAAGATCCTCTTGTCGAGAATTGTTTATATAAATTATTTTTTAAAGTCCTTATGACTCGCTCAACAATTGCAGCTTTCTTTGTGCTGTAAGTGGAATAATGATTTATATTATATTTTTTCATCAGGGCTTGAAAGTTTGTATTATAGAACTCCTTTCCTTGATCACTTTGCAGATTTGTTGGTGTATATGATGCCTCTTCAATGATGCTTTTCATCGCATTAGTAACTTCTATACCAGTCTTGTTTTTTATGGCTTTGGTATAGACAAATTTCGAGTAACAATTTATACAGACCAAAATATAACGATAACCATCGTTTTCATCAGCATACTGTTGCATTTCAGCCAAATCAATTTGCCACAAATCTCTGTATCCTTTTATTATCGTGCGCCGTCTTACAAAATTTTTTCTAGCCGTTCTATGTAGTTCATTAACAATCTTGATTTTTTCTAGACTGGGCTCCATATTATTAGTAATACTAAAGGTTTCAGATCGAAGGAAGAACTGAATAATATCATTAAATATTGAGCTTAATATATTATATCTTCTTCTCGTAATTCCTCTATGATTGACATAATTTCATTTTCGTGTCCAGTGTGACCGGCCATTTTGGAACTCCACAACAAACGTAAACGATCCACCAACTCTTTAGCTTTGTTCCAGTAGACATATTGAAATTTTTTCGAAGATAATTTCTTTTTTGTGGGTAACTGTAGTTTTTCCGAGAGATTTTTTCTTGTAATAGTACCACCTAATTTTGTGCCCATTATCAGAGGTTTAATAATTCGTAAATATTTGTTCCATCTGGTCTCCCGTAAACCATCACTTTTTTTAAAATTGTTGTAGATAGCACTCGTTGATTCCAAAATTTCCTTGTACGTTGAAAGTACATTATCACTTAATTGTTGTTGTTCCTTGCCTACACTTGGGGGTGTTTTAAGAAATAACAAATCATAAAGTGCCGGTGATCCACCATATTCTGCAATATTTTTCCCTTTTTTGTATAAGACAATATTTCCATTTCGAAAACGCACCTCTAAATTACCAATAAAATTTTTGTTATGATCTGTTTTTGAACCAAAACGTACACCATATACAGTATCGTATAGAGATGGTTTCGAACGTAATCCTTTCAGGTGTGCGTTTAAAGTATCGGAAGTTGTGGTGTCAGCGGATGCGAGAGATGTATTAGTTGATGTCGAGGGTGTATCAAACACCGATTGGCTAATATCTTCTTTTGAAATGCGATGCTGCTGCTGCTGCTGAATAGGCGTGGAGGTTTGAAAGGAATGTGTAGGTTGGGGAAAACCTGATATTTGAGTCGACTGCACTGATGTACTGAGACTATGTGGCTTTGTAGCTGGATAATGTTGTTGCTGTTGTTGTTGTTGTTGTTGTTGATGTTGTTGTTGCTGCTGCTGCTGACGTTGCTTAACCACATCAGATATAGTTGTCAACGGCTTAGAAATGGGTTCGTAAAACTTTTCCAATTCCACAACATTAAACTCTTTAGCCGCTTTAATTTGTTTAAATTTTTTTCTGACGGCATTGGTAGCTTCCACTAGTTTACGTTTTAAGTCGATCGCGTTATTCATGATGTTAACAAAGGACGTTTCAACAATCAAATGAGCATTTTCCCTTATTATTACAGTAATATATAGCTATCAAATCCTTTGCGGTATCTTCCCGATTTCACATCACTGTCTTTATCAATTACTAAAAATCCATACTTATTATCCCAACATTTTGAGCACATTTCTTGAAATTGAGTAAAAGTTAGATCCGGTGAAACGTGGTCGGAAAATATGTGTTTCATATTCAACTCATCTTGTTTAAACATAATAATAAAATTGGCGTTGTCTCGCACAAGCTGTTTAGGCACTCGCGAATATGTTTGCGCTAGGTAAAAGGAGTCGATATTTTTATGACGTCCCATGCTAAAGTACGATCTTATAACATCTTGTTTTTCACATATAACATCATCAAAGATAAATATAGAGTTTGGTTTTGCATCGGACGGTACCACAATATTACTGGAATCACTAAAGGCATAGTAGCCTAAACCTTTGATGGGCGCTAAAATTTTCCTTAAATACTCATATTTCGGTTGATACAGAGATTTCGAGTAAATATAGACATTTTCGAAACGTAGCCCAAGGGGGTGTGTAAGCAGCGAAATCATGACATTAGTTTTTCCACAATTGGATGGACCAATTAACAGGCCGCGAATAGAGGAAGGAAGTAGAGGACCGTGTCTCTTCATTATCTTCTTTTCAAATCCAAGTCCGACTTTTTCATCGAGATTGTCAATAGGAAGTTTTTGTTTAAGATCGATAACGCGCATCTTAGGAAAATTTGATATTTTATAGGCAATTTTTCACAAAAACTGTCATTCAGATGCCGAGCGTCAAACGAAGTGGACGGTCTCACGTTTCCAACAAAACTGGATACGGTATTGTGAATTCGTTAATAAATAAATTACCATTCGAGGTACACATTCCTGGTTATCAATATTGCGGACCCGGAACAAAAGTAATAAAACGTGTAACAAGAGGTGATCCAGGCATTAATCCTTTGGATGCCGCATGCAAAAAACACGATTTAGCCTATTTACATAATAAAGACAACATAAGTGCGAGACATCGAGCGGATTACGAGCTCGAACAAAGTGCTTGGAATAGAGTAAAATCGAAAGATTCCAGTTTAGGTGAAAAAACAGCAGCTTGGTTAGTTACAAACATTATGAAAGGAAAACAACGTTTTGGTATGGGTGTACCATCATCATTATCAACAAAAAAAACATCTAGTAAAGGCACGCGTCATACAAAAAGGAAAGGTGTTAATAAAAATCGACATGTTCGGAAAGCCAGTTTCGGAACAGCTATTCGACAAGCAGTTCGAAGGGAATTATTAAAAGCCGGAAGTAAAAATGTGTTGGAAAAAAATATCATGAATGCATCTAAAATAGCTCTGTCGGCAGCACGTAGATCGGTAAAAGCGGCAGGTGGCAAAAGGAAGGTTCGTACACCGAGAATAATACCGATTCCTAAAACTGGTGGAATATTACCATTAATACCAATTTTTGCCGGGTTATCAGCTTTGGGTTCATTAGCCGGTGGGGCAGCGGGAATTGTGCGCGCCATAAAAGCAGTAAAAAAAAGCAGCGAAGATAAAACCGGTGCCGGCCTGTATTTAAAATCGAAAGGAAATGGTTTGTTTCTAAAGCCATATCGTAAAGGTATGGGATTATTTTTAAATCGTAGATCAAAAAACTAATTGAATCCCTACCTCGAAGACCACTATCTAACATCGATATAGAAAAATATGCCAAAAAGAAAAGAATAGGACACTTTCGAGGCGTTTATATGAGGGATTTATTACCTAGACAAGGTCCTCGACGTTACGAAGCAGCAATAGTGAATTTGGATAGTACGCGTGGTGCAGGGACTCATTGGGTAGCTTATAGAAAAAATAATTCTAAAGTAACATATTATGACAGCTTCGGCGATTTACCCCCACCGATCGAATTGGTACGATATCTACAAACGGGATCGGAACCATAAAAAATTATTTACTATACATACGATCGTCAGCAGGATTTTGGAACAGTCTGGTGTGGACATTTGTGCTTAAAGTTTCTTGTCGAATCATCAGCGTAAAAGATGTCATCATCATCATCGTCACCATTAACACCGCAAATGGATCGCAATAACTATACTAAAATGTTGCAATCACTGAAAGCATTTCATCTAGCCGGTGGATTAAGGAAAATGACCGTGAAACAGTTAGAAAACATGCCCAAGGAAGTAATGATTGCATTAGCCCCAAATGAAATTCCATTCGTTTGGGAAAAGTTGCCGGAGCACCTTAAAAGCGATATCGATATATTAAAATATCAGTGCGGTTGCAAACATTATTTCAGCAGCAGCAGCAATTTAAACGAGGTTATGACTGATGAGGATCTTACGGCTAGAAAAATATTTTGTTGTTATTGCAAAATCAGCGATGTGCGCATAAAAGCAGAAAATAGCATAAAAACATCACTATCTAATGCAGTGAGAAAAGGTGTGACGATGAATCTTTTTAAATGTTACCGCTAAGAATAAAACCGAGATGTGTGATGTTTTAATGGTTAGTCATGTCTTATACGTTCACACTAACAGGACACTCGAGCGTCTTAAGCGCCGATTTTTATCCACCAATCGAATTAAATAGAGAAAACAAATATGGTCTGGCATTGCTGGGATTTTACACATACAATTCAATTTTTAATGTGGACGAAAGCAACAATAAGTTTGCCTACATGAAGGAGGGTTACACCACCGAGCCGATACAATTGCAGATTCCACCTGGGGCCTATGAAATAGATGAGATAGGTAAAGCTATGTTGGAGGCTTTGAGGATTTCAACTGAAGAAAAGAACGATGGAATCTTTTACTTGGTTGCTAATAATAATACGCTGAAATGTGAACTGAAATCCCAATATACTATAGATTTCCGGGGAGAGGCGAGTATCGGTAAAATGTTAGGATTTAATCATACAGTGTTAAAAAGAGACAAAAAGCACGAATCAACCGAGATGGTGGAAATAATGAAAGTACGCATCATACGCGTAGATTGTAATATAATTTCCGGAGCATATATGAATTCGGTGGAAGGTCATACCTTGTTCGAATTCGATATCGACGTGGAGCCCGGTTACAAAATCAGTAAAGAACCACAAAATAATATTTATATGCCGTTAATGCCGGCAGGACGTCAGTTTATCGACAACATTACTCTTCGCATCTTGGACGATAGCGGTGATCTAATCAATTTTCAAGGCGAGAAAATAATCGTGAAATTGGAACTGAAGAAACTTTCATAGAAATGGGTTTTTGCTTCAATCGTCAATTGTGTGTGCTGTCGACTAAGATGGGGGAACCGCCGAAACATAATAAAAGTAAAAGAAGAATTAACGTCAAGGTTAGTCGTCGTCCAGACGTTAGATCACAAACATCTCAACAGTTATCTGCCGAAGACTATAAATTTTTAAAATCAATCGGTCTTAAAGTGCGAAAATGATTTCCACCACCAGCGATAAAATAGAGGTTTTCTCCGAGCCCATCTTGGACAATTCCATTATTAGTCTAGAAGAGCATACGTATAAACCATACGGATCTCCATCATTCAACAATTCGGATGAAGTCCGTATCCCCATTAATTTTCAAGATATTATACTGGATATCGCCGAAAGTTACATATATATCGAAGGAAAATTTAAACCCATAGACGCAACGAAAAGATGTTTTTTATCAAATAATGCCCTCGCATTTTTGTTCGATGAAATTCGCTACGAGATGGGAGGTGAACAGGTCGCCGTGGTTCGTAAACCTGGAGTTACGACGACATTAAAAACCATGGTTTCATTCGGAAGTTTGCAACAAAGATCTCTCATGACGTGCGGATGGGGTCTCGACGAAGCAAACCAAGATATCGTAGACACGGCAAGTAACGTATTCTCCGGGAAATTACCCTTAAAATATCTTATGGGATTCGCCGAAGATTACGCAAAAGGTGTTTTCAACGTAAAACAAGAGCTTATTATGATTATAGCTCGCACTTTTACCAATTGTTACGTCGGCGAAGTAGAGGCAGAAATTAGTATCGACAAAATCGAATGGAAAATTCGTCACATCATTCCAGACGACAAGCAAAAATTGAAAATACTGTCTCGCATTAATAAAGGAGGAAACAACGCCAGTATTCAAATGGCATATCGTAAATGGGATCTGTACGAATTACCAGCTTTAAGGCAAACATCTTCCGACGTGTGGGCCTTGAGAACGAGTACAAGTCTGGAAAGACCGCGCTATATAATCGTCGGGTTTCAAGACAGCAATAATTGCGACAAGAAAGAAAAAAACGCAACCCAGTTTACCCACGCCGACGTATGCGACATTAGACTGTATCTGAATTCAACCGTTTATCCATACGAAAGATGGAATTTAGATTTCGCCAAGAAACTGTACGCAGCAGCCTATTACAATTACGAAAACTTCCAAAGCAGCTACTACGGGCGCGAGATAAACGATCCGATGATAACGTTCGCGGAATATATGAAAAACCCCGTTTTTATTATTAATTGCAGTCATCAACCAGAGGCGATTAACTCATCGACAGTGGATGTAAAATTGGAGTTCCAAACGAGAAAGAATAAATTCCCCAAAGACACTAAAGTGTACGCATTAGTTATTCACGACTCATTTTTTAGTTATAATGTATTAAACGGTTCGGTGACCAATAAATCTATATTTTAATGTATCTATGATATGTAACACAAAATAATGTTCTTGAATCAATAAATTTGTAATGAGTGAAGTAGTAGTTTTATATTTATTTGAAACCCAAACCAAAAAAAAAAGCTGGCGGAAAAGCCCGCTCTTTAAGAAAAGAGTACGGGAATTTAGAAAATGGTGGTTTATTAAGTGGAAAAAAGAGCTTAAATAACACAAGAAAAAATTTTTAAGGCAAAATATGAAAACAACGATTTAGAAAATTTGTAGGAAAGTAACGGTTAGGAATAGGGAAAAAAGTTATAAGAAAAAATTATAGAGGAAATCGAGTACTATAAGCAAGCATTTTTCTCGATAGTAAAAACGTAAAAAAAAATTTTTCCAAAAAAATTGAAAAATGGTGAATGCGCGCCAAAGTTGAAGTTTTGGAGCAAAATGATATTAGGAAATTAGAAAGAGAATTTTTTTCTACATATGGTAGTACTTTTCAAAATTCGGAAAGATGAAATTTTAAGAAAAGGGTTATAGTAAGTTAGTAATTTGGATTTTTTAAAGCGCTGTAGCTCGGGAACCATTCAAGATAGAAAAAAAATAAAAGCACTTTGATAGCCCAAAATTTTGAGGAGAATGCGATGGTGTAAAAAAATTATAATTTTTTTTTTTTTTTGAAAATGCTGAATACGCGCTAAAGTTGAAGATTTAGAGAAAAACGGTATTGGGAAATTAAAGAGAGAACTTTTTTCTACATATTGTAGTATTTTTGAAAATTCGAAAAAATGAAATTTGAAAAAAAGGGTTATAGAAAGTTAGTAATTTGAATTCTTTAAAGCGCTGTAGCTCGGGAACCGTTCAAGATAGAGAAAAAATAAAAGCACTTTAATTACCTAGAATTTTGAGTAGAATACAATGGTGAAAAAAAAATTTGGAAAATCTTAAAAATGACAAAAAATTTGGACGAAAAAATTGAAATTCTCGAGTTAGGAGGCTAGGGCCGCCGAACGGGAGTATGTGGAAGTTGTAGGGGGAGGTTTTTTTTTTTTTTTTTTTTTTTTTTCTAAGTCCCACAATATATGTATTTTTCCAATTTTTTATCGTCAACCGTTACGACGCCAGAGCCCATCCAAAATGCGATGAAAAAATTTTTTTTATATTAGCGAATCGGGAAAAATAGTGTGATATACTTCAACTCTTCCTTATTACGATTCCGTCAAAACATTTTCAAAATTTTCCTTACCTTGCCTGAAAATAATTAAAATATATGCATAATTTGCATTTTTTGTAAATATGTAGCAAAGTAATGGTTAGAAATATCAAAAATATTTATTTGAAAAAAATGTAGAGAAAGTCTAGTACTATATGCTAGAAAAGTGGAGGGGGGTAGTTTGTGTCCATACCAGAGATACGGTGAGTTATAAAATCATATTATTCTCAAACTTATATAATGCATATATGCACTCCACCTTGCCCCCTCCAACTTTTTGAATGTATATAGAGGCCGGTATTAGAATTATTTCATCATTACACATTCGATCGGCAAGATGGAAGATATACCAAAAAGGATCATTGGCATTGTCAGGCCATTCGTGCCCGGCAAGATATGCAAGTGTGAGGAGTGCGGGGGTACCGCACCAGGAGCGGCACCTTCGGCACCGCCTGCAACGCCGACACCACCAGCGACGACGACGGTGCCGCCAATGAGAAGACCAAGGGCTGCACCTAGGTCGGTGTTAATATCGTTGGGTATTACTCCACGGTAGGCACCCCACCCTCCCCCCAGGCCCTTTTAGGGCCACAAAAACGGTCCTTTTCAGGACCACATTATATTTTGATCGTAGTTTAGTAATCGTCACTTATGGGGCGAGATATTCGTTTAACGACGATTTGTCTCGTAGCTTAAGTGCCAAGTTATATGCTTGAGAACCTATGAAAATGTTAACAGTTCAAACAAGGTTTCTATTATTTTTTTTTTTTTGTAATGTATTCTTCACAAAATATTAAGAATAAGTCTTATTGTCTAAACAAATCTAATTCCTTATTTAAAGTTTTTGAAAAAATCAATAATTCTATAAGCTCTCACCAATACATAACATTTAGAATCCGTTGGTGGGGTGGGGGTAGTTCTATATATATGAGACTGGGCCAGTTACACAGTCATATATTCATCAACCCTCATACGATGAACATGGAGGAAGAAAGACCCGCCAGCCGAGGCTCATCCATCTTTAGTGATGACACCGTAGCCGACAACGTTGGAGACCTGCAAGTCTTCGACAACGACGACGAGGTGGATTTTGAAATTGACGTCCTACGTTGGGACGACTTGGATGAGCCGATTCCGCTACTATATGACCATGATCCGGGTCTAGTGGAATTAGACGACGCGGGTGATTGGGTCTTACAAAGACTCGAAACTCCGTCGCCGCAGCCAGAGCCGGACTCGACGGAAGATGCGGTGCTGGAAATTCCAGCATCACCAACACCCGACGACCCACAAGGCCCCTGCGATTCGTCAAGCTGGTGGTCGACCAGCGAGGATGGGGCACCATAAGCCCCACACTCTCCCTGGCCCTTTTTAAGGGCACACAACAACGGTCCTTTTCAGGACCACAAAATACTTTGATCGTAGTTTTAGTACATATTAGTACTTTGTTACTAATATTGTATGTATAGAATATACAATATTAGATACAAAGTATTAAAACTTTAAGTGCTGGTGGAACCCAGCTAAATCGTTCGTTCGTATTTGAGACCACAAACAACTTTTGGTCTCAATACGTAATACGACATTTGTTTTCACCCCCCACCATTAATTTGTCTCTATATATACGACCATCAATACTTATTACAATCATTTTAGTTCAACATGTCTGCGACTCAACAACAACAACAACAACCCATCCAATGCCCTGTGGTAGATTCTACCACAGAGAATTGTTTGGAGTGGGAGCCGAACGATCCTAGATGGGATGAACTTTGGCGGTTCATCATCGAATACACAGAGGACAGCACCGCCACCCCCGCTGATGATGATGACGGGCCGTGCGACTCCACAACTCAATAAAAGAGTCGCATGTTTTACAACCAAACGGTCCTTTTCAGGACCACAAAATAATTTGATCGTAGTTTTAGTTGGTTATAATACTTTGTAACCAATATTTTATGTTTTTTTCATAAAAACATACAATATTGAGATACAAAGTATTAGAAGTTCTGGCGACAGAACCTTAACTTCATAAACCGAACCATGTTTTAGCATACTTGTAAATATTATCAGAAAATATTTACAACTATTGCTATTGCGTAGTTTTAGTGGATTATTCACTTTTTTTTTTTTTATTACCTAATATTATGTGGGACAGGGCCTATATGAAATAACACACAAAAATAAATTTTCAAGTCATTTTTATTCTCATTATAAAATATAAAAAATTTGATCAAACACTTTTTTATTAACTACAATATATATATATATATATATATATATATATATATATATATATATATATATATATATATATATATATATATTTACAAACTTAATACTATAAATTAAAAGCTAATCTCTACAACTACCTAACACCTACTACATAATTTATTAAAGTCCTCTAATTGTCTTTTTAACCGCGCAGATTTCACCTTTTTTATCTCTAATTGTTTTTCAAGTTCTATAATGTCACTGGCACACTCGTTCACTTCATTCACTAAGCGTTTTTTCATGGCATAAATGTCGGTCAATTTGGTCTTCTGAGAGTTGGTGAAGTCTTCGACCCACTCCGGTTGTGATGGCTCGGAAGAAGACGCGGTTTTATTTGGTGAAGACGATGACGATGACGACGACGACGACGACAAAGCAGCGGAAACTTCATCGCCTTCAAAACAACGCTTAAACCGCTTCTTCATGGGTTTCCGGCACCCCAATATCGGCGACAGTGGCGCTGGCGCTGGGGAAGACTTCACCTCCGACACTATTTCATTCTCTACGCTGGCCGGTGTTGGTGGCGTTGGTGGTGTTGGTCCATCGGGGCCTTCTATGACTTCCACTTCTACTGACAATGGCTCTTTTGGTGCTGTTTTTAGGAAGTCGGGTAATGGAACAGGGGTGGAGGGACGCTTAAAGTTAAACTTTTTCTTCTTCCCTTGTCCCACACCTTTAATCGCCGAATAAAATGTTTTTTTATCGGCGATTTCCGACTTCCGCATAGTCAAGAGCTTTTTCAGTTTCGACGCTTTCGGAGAAGATTCCCTAGGCCGCGATGCTTTTCGCACAACCACATCACTAATCACATTTATCTTTGGCTCCTTCTCCTCCGTCCAGCATTCCAGGAATTGCGCTGCCGACTGAACTAACTCTTCGTCGCGACCATCGTTGAGGGCTCGGTCTTCGGCATCTTCATGCTCCACGCCATTCCAGTTCTCGAACACCCCCGGACTTAACACTTCCAAACCACTCATGTTATCCAGCATGCCTTGCTGTGAACCGCAGCTCACGTCAAGAGCATCTAAAAGAGACCGTACACTAGACATTTTCGATATTCAAACTCACACAATTAACTTTTTCTTAGCACTGTACTGTTTGCTCTTCTGACGAACTGTGAAGAGCTCGAGCCAGCAAGTCTGCTTTTATGCCCATTTCCCCCACTACACCGCCTTTATTCCTTTTGTTCGATGCATTAAGTATAATATTTAAACTTGTCAGATGCAAGGCTAAGGCCAAGGCCGACGTAACCGGCAATACCAGGGTCGTTTTCAGGGCTGTAATTTTCATGGATTTTTTTTTGTCCCTGTCAAGGTTATTTTAAAGAAGCATATAAATATAGTACTAAACTTGTTAGATGCGAGGCCAAGGCCAAGGTCAAAGTACCCGTCAATGTCAGGGTCGTTTTCGAGGTTGTAATTTTCAAGGATTTTTTTTGGTCCTGTCAAGGTTATTTTAAAAAGTAATACATAATTAGAGTACCGCGATTGAAAAGTACAACATATTCAAACATCATGTTGCCAACCGATGAACAACCTAGTGAAGCAGCCAAAACATACAGTCATATACCAAAAGCTTTTTATTTAACTTGTCATCATTGTAAAAGACTAGGTATCTGCTGGCGAAATGATTTTACGTACGACTTCAACTACATTGACCTTTTCAGGGTTAAATTTGTACAATGCGGCTTTTGTGGACTAGTTTACTACCAGTTCAAGGACATTAATGAACGTGCCATCCAGAGAAGAAATTGGGTCATAGAAGAAGCTTACCTGTACAGAAGAAATTAACATGTATTTTATTTCTTAATTTTTAATTTTTTTGTTTGTTATTTTTTTTTATTTTTTTAATAATAAAAAGTAAACTCAATCTTTTGTTATATTTTAATTTTTTTTCAATAAAACAATAGTAAAATGAATCTGTATGTGTATTTATTAAACATCACCTAAAATACGTTTTGCAATCCATATTTTTCTGCAGAGTCCGTTTATTAATGAAATAGAACCATATATTAGGGTGAAATCTAATGGTTTCAAATCAGTCTCACATAACAATGTCAGAAGTAAACACTATTGATAAGTTCGGTCGCAAAAGAAAATTTAAGGATTTTAACTTTATGCGAGGTCCTTCAGGAATAGGTTTTAAACTTACACCTAATGGAGATTACGACATGGGAAGCAAAAGATTGTGCTATTTAGCAGAACCTCTTGAAGGAGACGATGCGACCACACGAAATTATGTTGATAATAACCTTGCTCAGTGTGTGCAAGATACGCAGAAAGCTTTACATGACTCAACAATTGTTATTAAAGATATATTCAGAAACCAACTTGAAGGTTACGTACGCAAGAAATTAATTGAAACCGGTCAAGAACTTAGAGGATACATTGATGATACTGTTATTGCAATATATGAACTTAGGCAAGACGAACTGCGTGATGAACTTAACTCTAGAATGTTGAAAATTGAAAAGACTATGGAGGATCTTGTCAGCAAACCTGTTTCACATTAAACACTTACTCGTAGACCTGTGCGTTTAATTTACTATTAGACAAATTTTTCAACAATAACTTTTACAGTTTGTTATTTGTCGACACTTCATTATATTTATAATTTTAAAATAAAGGTTCAATAAAAAAGCAATCAAGTAATGAATACATGTTTTTTATTTAAAAAAAAAAAAAAAAAAAAAAAAAATTACAATACTATCGTTACATATTAATGTTGTATGTTTAATAGAAATAATAAAAACAATACAAATAATGAAATATGGATTTTCCAGATTACGTGCTGTCCTGACTTAGAAATGATTCCAACGCGGTGACTAAATTTGTTAAGTTTTCTTCCGGGTCTGTTTTGTAAAAATCTATGTCTGCATGCCCCTAAGGTAGAGTTTTGGTTGAACTGGGAATTACATAACGTTTATCATCGCTATGTGACAATGCTACTTTATTTATTATGTTGGTATAAATGTTATGTAATTCACTTCTAAATGTCTTCATCTTTCTTAATATCAAACCACCCCGTTCAACAATTCTTTGGTAGTCTTCCTGATGAAGGTCTTTCTCGATAACACATTTTTTGATACCTTTGGCTTTTTTTAATTCATTATTAATGGACTTTACATAATAAGCCTTCGCGCCGGTACCATAAAAACTTATTATCGGATCACCAGGAAACTCATCTTTCATTCTACCAACTACAGAATTACTTTTAATTATGTTGAAATTATTAATTTCGGGGTAATTTGATGTATCGAATTTTTCGGGGTTTTCTGATATAGTTTGATAAAAGTTTTCCGTATACACTTTTAATATAAGCGAGTCAGTATCGGTGTAAAGTAACGAAGCATCATCGCCAAACTTGGATTTAATAAAATTATAATAAAAATCGTATATTACAGTCTTTGATATATCTAATATGGAAAAACCGATATAAATTGGTTTATTGTACAATATTTTAACTTTATTCATATGTATAGCAACAAAGTTCTCGGTAAATATCGAGCTACTATTGAAATTGGGGCGGGATATTAGTGCTCTAGCTCCATTTCTGTTCTCCCAATGTGTTACTAATTTTATATCCTTTCGATTTTCCACATTTTCCATAGTTTTACCAAATATCGCGTTATTTTTTAATTTAAAAGTGTCCTTCGCAAATTTTGTGGTGGCCTTGTTACGTAAATTGGTATTAAAATCAATATACGATTTTAGCCATTTTGATTGCTCAAACTGTAATACTCGATGGGTTTGCATTACCACTAAGCCGTTGGCGATGGCTTGTTTTAAAGTTCTATAGTGTACAATGTATTTTTTTTTATCTTGTAAATTAGGAATTAATTTCGGTAATTTAGCGTTTTCTGTTGGCGGTATGATATTTTCTACTAGAAATGGAAGATCAGAATGTGCATCATGCAACTCAGTCGGATAATGCACATCCACTTCCAAAACGTAGCCATGTAAACTATCATCACCAACAGCCATAATATTTAAATCCAGAATTTCGCGCTCGCTTAACCATCGAAAACCACCATATGGTAATGCTTGTGACATACTATGACCATATAGATTTGTAGCATCAAGGTATGTTATAAATGAAGAAGGTTTTGTTGGGTCATAGTCTGGTAAAAAAATATTATTAGCGATGTGCTTCCTTTCTGTACACTGGCTTATGCCGCCGCGTATACCTTTCTTAAAAAAATGTATCATGTCTATATCAGTTAAGAGCTCTAACTCTACCTTAGTCATACGTAGCATACAATCAAATGATAAACTTGGAAGGGTATAGTAATGTGCTGGATCAAGTTTATCGAATTTTAAACAATTATTCCGAAATTGCTCAAAAACATCACACAATAGCAACACATCTGATTTTAAATACACGTCCGAATAGTCCCCCAAAGTTTTACACCCAAACAAGCGCCATACTTCTTTTGCTCTTCTATAGCTTTCATCGCTAATATGTTCTTCCCGTAAATTATCATAAAATTCATCTTTACTTGGAAGACATGTATTTTCCATTTTTTCTATAGAGTCAATAAAGCTATAGGGAAAAACACCCTTTTGACGCATCAAATTAAATTGGTTGATATTTGAAAAATGTTTCCGCGTTTCAATAAAATCGTCGTCGTTTAAACCGCTGCCTAAATTTTCCAAAGACGTTGACAGAAATTTAAAACTATCAATAAATCGCAACTTTAAATATTTCCTCTTGACTTTTCCACATTTACTATCAAAATAATCGTGCACATAAATGCTTTTGGTAAATGATATGTACTTTTCCTTACTTTGAGCCAAAACACCAATTTTATCCCCATATTTACATAACTCTTTTATAAATAAATGGCTGTCGTAGCCGCTTAAGTTATGAAATATGATAGGGATAAAAGAGGGTAATTTATAATTTAAATTACAAACGGAATGTGCAGCACCAAATCTTTTTGCACCAGTTATGTGACAGTGGTCTCGTACTTTAATCTCACCCTCTTCAAAAGGGCCTTCACATATACCACATATTTTAGCATCATTAAACTCCCTTTTTTCTTCAGGCGTTAACGGTTTCATAGGCTTAATGTCTTTTAAATATGTGTTGTATAGAGCCCTTAAATCACACTCGATACGATCCACAAAGACTTGAGCTGCATTATTCCCCCGAAATAGCTCAAATTTCGAAAGTGAGTCGTCAAAAGAGCATTTAATTAAATAAGCAAAAGAATATGGTTCATGTTTAAAACTTTTTACAGTGTAAGAATTTTGTGGGTTTGGTTGTACCGTTTCAATGGGTTTTAAAACAGATTCGAAATCTGCATAAACCACGAATGGAACGCGCATTTGCTTTTCTATACCCTCGAATTTTAAAATATTTTCCGGCACACTCTTTCCAAATTTATCGATTTTTAAATCCACTGAGGGTGTTTGCGTGAAAATGTGGTTACAATCGTAGCTTTGATGTAAAGT
The DNA here is from genome assembly GCA_034092305.1 of Diaprepes abbreviatus. Lineage (NCBI taxonomy): Eukaryota > Metazoa > Arthropoda > Insecta > Coleoptera > Curculionidae > Diaprepes > Diaprepes abbreviatus. The sequence goes on from JASJET010000178.1 coordinate 406,004, forward strand.
TAAAGCTGACGGTGTACTAAAATAAATGAGGCAACCATCACAGAAATATATTTTATGTTGTTGACAACTAATTTGACTTGAAACTAAACGTGATAAATCCCGAATCCAACAATAATGACTCTTTGAACAAGTCGTATCACAAAAATGTTCACCGCCATCTTTACTACTACAGTCTTTTGTAATTAACAATAAATTTACATGCCTATCCAACTTTTTTGACGCATACCTCAGTGGACCAATAACTTCATGTATTACTTCATTATTTTCATATTTAGATTCCAGACCGTATACGTTAATTGATATGTTGTTCATTTCCTCAAATTTTTTAATGTCACGTAATTTTACTGGAAAATCCATACCTGTTACATTTAGCACTCTAGAAAAATGGGGGTAGGATGTCTTCTGTGAAGTCTCTGCTGTTGGAGGAAACAATGCTGATGTTACAGCCCACGCAAAGCAAAATTCGTCCTGGTTAATCACATTGACGACAGCTCCTTTCTTTTCAATAGAACACGGCAACTTGATGTATGATGAGCCACCCATAGGCATATACTTGTTGATACCAACTTCCAAGTATAAAATTCGCACAAGAGCCCATCCTATAACAAGAAAAATAATATATAAAAATCAGTTTAATATATCGGGTTTTGATTTTTCCATACCTGAATCTTTCTCCTGGAACTCTGTCGCCTGCGTTTTTATTAATTCGGTGAAAGAATGGTAAACGGCATCCAAATCACTTTCTACACTAATTATTTGATTAGCAGTGTTGAAGGATTTTTCACTGAATATTTCTTGTGATGGAAGCATGTACTCGCCAACAGCTGTCATGTTAACTTTTAAAGCATGATGCACACGCAATAAATTATTAACAAGTTCCACCACCTTGGATTTAATGTCTGCAAAGAACATTACGTAATCGGAATGCTCTATATCACTGCTAACCCGATAGGTTGCAATTCTCCTTTTGAAGGCACATTCAACGAGTTGCACACCATGACATACCGGCAAACATGAATTATTTTTATGTTGTTGTGTTCGTTTATGCACCGACATATGATTTATTGGAACATCTACATTACATGTAGCGCAATTAATTAGCGGAATCGTCGATGTATACTCTTCAATTCGGAGCCGTTTTCCTCCAGGCACTTCATTAAATCTCGCCGCACACGATTCTCTTTGATGACGTCTCATATTATAAATATTAGTAAACTTAGAACCGCAATTTTCACAAACATATGCCATGATTTGTCAAATATTAACACATGTACTACCTATACAAGTCAGAGCCAACTGATGAATGAAACTGCCCCATACCTTATATAAAACCATTCAAGGTCACCCCCAACCACGTAACATATCTTCAAGGTCACACACCCAAGATGACCTTCAACAAAGTCAAGGTCGCCTCGACCAAGGTCAAGGTCAAGGTCACACACACAACCTTGAACACAAGGCCAAGGCCAAAGCACACGTGCACTTTCAAGGTCAATGACAAGGACATGTGGGCGGGGCCAAAGAGGGGTGAAGCAAGGTCAAGGTCGAGGAGTGGGGGGATCGAGCGAATCGGGTTATGTTCACTACTGTTATCTTTCGTATAAAGTAAATTTCATGTCAATTTAAAAAATTCATCTTTGTTTTATTCCATTTAAAAGTTCTATACCTCTATAAAAAACATCCTTTACATATAGTCAACCATTTATATACGGTAGATAGATTTTTTATTTCTTACTGAAATTTAGATTTTTAAAAATAAATCCACGAAGTGCAATTGCCAACACAGTAGCCATTTCTTCGAAATTCCAGTTATTTGCAGTAGCGGCAGTTTCAATTTGCAATTGTACATTATGCAAGATGTTTGACCGTCGTAAGTTGGAGATTTGATGTTTTGTCCGGTGGTTACTATTTTATCGGAAAAGTCATGGTTCTTTATTTTGTATTCTACATTCTGTCCTACTTTTGATTCACTGTCTACAATTCCTTACATTTCTTGTAGCACACTGGATTCAATGTTATGTACTTCTTGGCATACTTTTACTTCTATCTTGTCTACGATTTCTCTCATTGCTTGTTGCACTTCTTTTATATCTTGTCGCACTTCTCAGCATACATCTCCTATATTCTTGTCGAATTTCGCCTATTTCTTTCTTAAGTTTTTGCATTTGTTCCTGTACAATCTGATCAAATTTTAGCTTTTCTTGTAAACTGACCCTGTGTGAGCATTTGTTAAATTTCTTTTCATCTTTAATATGATGTTCTTTTTTAGGCGACATTCTTTTCCTTCTTTTTTTTATTTTTAGATGACTTTGGTCTTTTTTTTGGTGACGTTCTTCTGTGTCTTTTTTTTTAGTGACGTGCTCCTTCTTTCTGTTTTTCTTTTTGGCGACGTTCTTCCTCCAGTTCTCCTTCTTGGCGCCATTCTTTTTCTTCTTGCTTGTCTTTAAGATGACACCCTTCCATAAAATCAGCCAATGTTTTGTATATTCACTCTAATTCAGCTGTTTAGTGTTTACCGTATAAATTTCTAGAATATTCTTGAAAACTCGTTTCTAAACTCCTTTCTTAACGACAAATCCAAGTGTGAAGTTAGTTTTTTGCTATCTGTTCTAGTTGCTAAATCGAATGTTCTAGAACTTTGTCAAAAATTTTAAATTCAGGCTCGTTTCTTGATGATAAATCCAATGGTAAAGTTTGTTTTTTGCAATTTTTTCTAGTTTTCAAATAGAATATTCTAGAATTTTGTAAAAAATTAAGTTCTAGGCTTCTTTTTTAATAACAAATATGATGGTGAAGTCCATTTTTTGCTATCTCTTTTCGTTTTCAAATAGAATGTTCTAGAACTTGGCCGAAAATTTCATTTTAAGCTTCTTTATTGATGATAAATTCGATGGTATGTATTTCTCTTTTTTTTTGCTTTTATGGATCCAAAGTTCTTGAAGTTTTCTATAATCCTTTTAACAGTTGGTGGTGTTGGTTTCTGTTTCTGAGGATATCAGATCGCGAATGTACCGCATGTTCTTAAAATAACTCTATCACATTCTCCATAAATAATAACTAAGTTTAAATAATCGTAAAGCGTGTAATTTAATCGCCCCGGCGTGATTATTATTAATGAATGTCAAATGGTAAGAAGTACTGACAGTTCTGTAGGGTTCGATTGTTTTATTTTCGCCACGCCTCGCCGTCATGGCCAACTAATAAAAAAACTTAAAAGCCGTATAGCATTTTTACAATTGAAAAATGTTGAATTGCCAATATTTTAAAAACTACAAATTTTTGGACTAGACAACTTTAAACAAAGTTACCCTTATTTTAATGCTTAATATGATAAAATTATAAAAATAGGTGCTTTCCATTTGAAAAAATTGACTTTTGACATAATTTTTATCGATCGATAAAGTTCCCGGAGAATCACTCTGTATATATATATATATATATATATATATATATATATATATATATATATATATATATATATATATAATATACATTTAATCTGATGCTATAACCTGTAGTGATTTAGAAGTGACATTATTTCTCACAAAGATCAAGGTCATCGTTCCTCTTAGAGATTAACTAGAAATTAGTTTAGTGCATTCTTAGCTAGTCTGGAACTATGAAGGTTTTAAGTTGCATCGTCTCTGTAATTTTAGTGCTAGTTTTTCAAAAATGTACGGAAGGTGCTAAAATTTTAGGAGTATTTCCTTGTTCTGGACTAAGCCTCAATATTCTGTATAATCGACTAATGAAAGGTTTGGCTGATGCTGGGCATGATGTGACCGTTATAAGCTCGATTAAGAATAAACTTCCAATTTTAAATGGCAGTTATACTGATGTTCATTTAACGGGATTTTCAGAAAAATATGAGAGTAAGTATAATATTTTTCGTTGGGTGTTTATGAAATATGGAACTTAAGTAATTTATATTTGGATTTATTTTGTAATTATCATTAAACCAATAATATGTAGAATTGAGTTTTTAAGGAACCACCCTATGCATTGATTGCAACACCATGTTTTTTATCTTTATTCTGATATTTTTAAATACTAGGTGTTCGGTAAGTATATGTCCAACTCTCGATAGTATACACAAGGGGACAAATAATCTTACAAGAAAGCTACCTGAAGTATCCGGCTCCGATGTTAATGAAACTTTAATATGTTGTAGAGGGTATAAAAATAAAAGATACGTATTCTTTTATCTGCGGAAAGTTATTTTAACGAGGTGAGGACCGCTGAAGTTCACCACTAAAAACAGTATTTTTAAAATATCTAAGTGAGATAGCTTTATAAAACCAAATGAAAATTACTTGCTGTTCGAAATGATGTTAAACTATGTTTTTTTTTACCCCCATGGATATCATCCCTTATTTTTTTAAGAATTAGTTAATTTGAAATAATTTTTTGGGGTTTCTAAAAATAACTAGTAAAAGAGGGTGAGACATCCCAAAATATTTTTTCTTTTAAATCTCAAGTTCTAATTGAGATATCTTTACAAAATAAATTGAAAATGACTCGTTATTTCAAATGATGTTGAACTAATATATTTTCATCCCCAAGAATATGATCCCTTATTTTTTATCAAGATAAACTATCCATTCGCACACGTAATTTAATTCTAAAAATTACGAAATTTAATGAAATTGCTTCAAAATATTTTTTTTTCACGAATACCATAATTAACTCAAGTGGACATCTTTCGGGGTTTCCAAAAACAAACTAATAAAAGAGGGTAAGTCACCCCCAAATACTTTTTTAACAATATCTCAAGTTCTAGTTAAGATAACTCTACGAATTTAAATGAAAATTATTTATTATTCGAAATGACATTGAATTATGGTATTTTCACCCCCCAAGGATATAATTCCTCCCTTTTGAATAGGGTAAATCATATATTTGCGCACATAATTTAATTGTAAAAATTACGAAATTTAATGGACTTGTTTGAAAATATTTTTATATGAAACCATAAATCACTTAGGTTGTCGGATGTCGGAATTTCTAAAAATAAACTAGTAACAGAGGATGAGCTACCCCCAAATATTTTTTTTACATCTCAAGTTCTAATTCAGATAACCTTACGAAATAAATTGGAAGTTACTTGTTATTTGAAATGAAGGCAAACCATAGTATTTTCACCCTTAAGGATATTCGCAGGATGTCGTACATGTATAATTATTCCTAAAATTGTCAAATTTCAGTTGATATGGACGTTATAGAGTTTACTGAAATTTTTTCTTTTAATTAATAAGAAAATATAAATTTATTTCATTAGTTAAGAATTCACGTTTGTAAATTATTATAAATAAGAACAAATAGTGATTTTTCATTTTGTAACGTTCATTAAAAATAAAATTTTACAAGTCTAAGAATGATAATTTATGTCTGAAATGACGGTTCACTTTTTTCAAAAATTCCTGGAGATAAGGCCTTGTTTTCTCAGTTTTTTAACGTGTTATTTGAAAATTGGCACTTTGAACCCCGGCCTTCCCTACTTGAGTCGGGAAATAAAGGGTTGATCCTTAACTCGCAACATGAATTATATGAGAATGAATTTTTTATAAGGTGTCCCCATAAGTGCATTCTCGTCTCCACTCGCTCGATTTGCTGCAAATAAGTCTCAAATTGCATGGGCAGAAAAAAGTCTAGAAATGAAAATAAATTTGGTTCAATCAATGAAAAGACGATTGCAGGCTATCTTGGATACCAACGGAGGGCCTAGAACATATTAATTATCTTGAATATTTTCCTGTTTTTTAGTAACTAATATACACGTAGACTTTTGTGAGACAGATATTCTACTTTTTTTGCTATTTCTAATATAGAAAATAATATTACTTTACAACTATACATACTCGTATTTTGTTACATACAACACTACGCAAAAAATTTAAATTTATTTGTAATATCATGTATGAAAAGTGCATTTTTTTGTTAATTTTGGGACACTGAACACAAAAATGACAATGAAATTAAAAACTTAAATATAATTTTCCACAACAAGTTTTTTTTCATTTTATTTTTAACAAAATAATATAAAATACATACTTTTACATTTGTAGAGACAATAAATATCCTATCTTTTTTTTGTGAACTGTTTCTGGAGCATCTCTAGGAGTAGTCGGCAAGGATGGAAGCATTCCACTTTCCTTGGTACCTTTTCTCCATTGTTGATATATCCTGATGGAAGCATTCGCCGTGTTCATCACTTACAGGTCCGCAGTTGTCAGGAAATAAGTCCTGATGTGAGTGTACGAAATGGATTTTTAGAGACATATTGCAACCCATTTCTTGATACGATGACAGCAGGTTTTTAACAAGTAAGTAACGTAATTTTCAGTTTTTTTATTTCCGAAAAAATTACTGACCACGAGGCGAAAGTTATTCCAAGTATTTTTTCAATATCTGCTGTCAAAATTTTGGTCTTTCAGAATATTTCAAATCTGTGGCCCAACAAAAATACCTTCTTTAATTTTTGCTTCACTTAGCCTTGTGAATTTCTGATGCAGGTACAAGAAAGCTGGCCCATCTGTACTCAGTGTTCAAAGTTTTTCATTAGGCTCAATGTGATATGCAGTGGCGACAACAAAATCTTTTTGAGGTCTACCAATAGTATGTACACTCTTTTCACCCGGCTCCAATGATTTTCGAACGGACCAGTCTTTTCTCTTGTAATGAAGTGCCGTTGCCCGATTGTCCCATTCACACAAAAAAAACAGCAAAACTTGGTGTAACCTAGCTGTAACCCAAGTAAAAGTGCAATCACCTTTTAGTCGCCACAGATCTGCCAATAGTGCTCATGATATTTCATATGAATTGCATATCCAACAGAGAGAGAGAGAGACGGTAACGTATTTCCCATATGCAAAGTGCTGCTTTTAAACTCAGTGTTGAACTGTCTATAAACAATTTCCATTCCTCTGGCGTGTAGTTTATATTTAAAGCCGCAAATAAACCGCTAGTGATATTACTGAAAACCAACTTCTTTTTCATGTTAAAATATGGTAATAGGTCTTTATGGCGTTTACGAAAAATACACACTGAAACATCATCTTGTAATAAGTTCCACTGCTGCAATCTCGATCCTAGTAATTCTGCTTTACTTTTTGGACGTTCTAAGTCTCTCACAAGATCGTTTAATTCTGTTTGGGTTATTTTCTACAGTTGGCGGAATGACGTGCTGGATGTGATATCAGGATCTCTTGATGTTGATAGCATATCGTCTTCTCGAGAAATCGTTGAATCGTTATTATCTAATTTGCAAGCAAAACGGAGAAGGATAGAGGATCTCGGTCCCATCATCCTCCAAGGAAACACAATACCACTTGCCAGAGAAGTAAAATATCTGGGGGTGATTTTAGACTCCAGGCTGACTTGGAACAGACAAGTGGAAAACATAACCAGAAAATCGGAAACATCTCTTATGACTGTTAGAAGATTATGTGGGAAAACATGGGGTCTTTTACCGAAAATGGTACATTGGTTATACACCAGTGTTGTGAGACCAGCCATCACTTACGCAGCCTTGGTCTGGTGGCCCAAGGTAATGCAGAGAGCAACTATGACAAAGCTGAGTGGAATACAAAGGGTCGTTTATGTATTACTGGGGCCATGAAATCAACGCCCACTTCGGCAATGGATTGTATTCTGGATCTGCCTCCGCTACACATAGTGATTCAGGCAGAGGCAAGAATGGGACTCCACCGACTAAATCACTTAACAGTAAAATCGCAAATGACGATGTCAGGACATAAAAACATATGTAAAAAAATCAGGAGCCCTGAGTTGGAAATGGACCGTATATGAACTCGAGCTACCGTTATAATACATCGTTTGAAGTCACAATAGAGGATCGAATGTCAAGTAAAAGAGAAAGACCGGAAACATTCTCGGGTGCAAGTATCTGGTACACTGACGGTTCAAAAACTAGTGAGGGTACTGGAGCTGAGATATACGGATTACAACCGAGGAAGGAACTAACCCTTCCCCTTGGGAAATACCCAACAGTGTTCCAGGCAGAAATATACGCAATCTTACGGTGCGTAGATGAGATAAATAGGAGAGCTTACAAAGGGAAGCAAATCCTCATTTACTCTGACAGCCAGGCAGCCCTAAGGGCCCTCAAGGGCTAAAAGGTATCATCGAGGCTGGTTTGGGAATGTCAGAGCGAGCTGGAAACTCTGATAAAAGACAACAGAGTTATGTTAAAGTGGGTACCAGGACACGAAGGCATACATGGAAATGAAAAAGCTGACGAACTAGCTAGAGCAGGGTCAGCATCTCAATACATTGGTCCAGAACCGGATTTGGGGTGCCGCGGTGTGCAGCACGAGAAGCAGTCAAAGAATGGATCAAAAGAGAACATAAAAGCCACTGGATGACCAGACAGGGTTTAAACCACAGCAAGCTATTTATTGGGAATCCGGACCCGAAACTGGCAAAGAAACTACTACAAATAAGTAGAAACCAATTAAGGACTATTACAGGTATAATGACGGTACACATGGTCGTCAAAGTACATCTGAATAGAATGAATCTATATAACGGAAACCTCGGCTGCAGACTGTGTGGACAAGCCGAGGAAACGGTGAAGCATATCATATGTGACTGTGAGTCACTGGTGAGATTTAGACAACAAACTTTCGGGTCAGTAAAATTGGAACCAGGAGAAATACTCACTCATTCCTTAGCAGGACTATACAGATTGAGCCAGGGGGCTAGGTTGACAGAGTGGCTGTAATGTCTAGGGTGAGCACAATAGGCCTACTCTGGTCGCAGTGCATCCGGCTTTAGGACGGACCCGAAAATATATAAAATAAAAAAAAAAGTAAATGATTCTGGGGGTTCTGGAATAGGAAGTTCGTCACTATGAGGCACAAGTTTCATAGCAGATGGAATATTTAAATAGTTGACAACCGTTTTCTTTTCTTGGATATACCTGTGCCTTACCCAATACGAGGTATGATGTAGAAATAGCAATCATTACCATCAATTGAAGGCTCTCTCCAGATCATTGGGACAGTAAACCGCACAGATTGTCTTTTACTATTTAACCAGTGTCTCAAACTTGAAGCATATGCATTATAGCCAATATGTGTCGCCCACTGTTTGTTTTTATTCCCAATATTGCAACTGAAATAAAGCTGATATACCTTTTTTTATCAGTGGGGTAATAGATGGCATCTGAGACGCAAAAGTTACTCACCACTAATATAACAGAAGATTGTTTATATTCCTTCCGAGACATGTTACAATCTAAACTATTTAATTCGACTTACCCCTCCGCTTTGTAGCCACTTATATACCCAATTTTTAAAGAATATTCGAGAATTTTCTGTTGAATTTCATAATATTTGCAGTAGTAGCATTTGTCATTTGTTTGTATACAGGGGCTGTTTAGTACAACGCAAACCTAAAAGTCGATTTTCATGGGTTTAAATGGCTCCTATATCTTAAGCACTGGGCTGTTGGGACTTCGTATATGAGGTGTTGTCAAGTTGTGCAAAATTGCCTGAACCTGGGGGAAACAGTATGTTTGGCAACGTAGCAACCCTTTTTTGTTATAAACGATAAGTTTAGTTTCGGTTTTAGCACGTCAAAAATGGTAAAACTAAGTCGATTTTATTTTAGATACACTTTGGCTGTTTTCCAGTGTATTTGGATCAACCTTATTAAATAAATAGCCATCTATTTTTTAATTAAATTTCTTTTATTCACAAACGTCTAAAAATTAAAATGGTGTATGTAAGCTTTTGTGATTAGAAATCTATTTTAATCTGTTCAAGAATTAAAGCATTAAGTCCAAAATATCGACCAAAAATGAGCGTAAAATCATCCTTAAACGGATTTATTTTATTTTTAGGTGTATTAGATTCCGTGAATCTACTTGAAACTCACGAAGAAACTTCCATCTCCCAAACGAAGTATATGTTTGAAGGACTATTTTATTTATGGAATAACACCTTTACCCATCCAAACGTCAAGAAACTTTTATCTTCTGACGCACAATTCGATCTTGTTATAACCGAGAATTTATGGAGTGAAAGTTTGCTGATATTTTCTAATATTTATAATTGCCCTATAGTTCTTTTTACTGGTATGGGAGGGATCAATCCGTTGGTAAATGACATGTTAGGAAATCCCTTGCCTCCATCTTACGTGCCTCATTTTTTTTTACTTGGGGAGTATTCACGGGGTATGAATATTTTCCAAAAGACGTATAATATGTTTTTCTACATATACGATTACCTGTTTAAACACTATGTTTCTTTTCCTGCTCACAATGCGTTATTGAAAGCGTATTTTCGAAATCCTCCAGATGTAGCTAAACTCTATTCAAACGTATCTCTACTTCTTGTTGGTTCGCATTCCAGCTTGAGGCAAGCGACGCCTTTAGTACCAAATGTAGTAGAAATTGGAGGATTCCACATTGATCCACCTAAAGAGCTACCGAAAGATCTAAAGGAGTTTTTAGATAGTGCCAAAAATGGCGCTATTTACTTTAGCATGGGTTCTCACGTCAAGAGTTCGGATTTCTCAGATGAAAAGAAGCGAATAATGATAAATGTGTTTAAAAAGCTTAAACAAAAAGTTTTGTGGAAGTTCGAGGACTCGGAATTACCTGGAAAACCGGATAACTTGTTAGTAAGAAAATGGTTACCACAAATGGACATTTTGGGTAGGTAGCTAAGTAATAAAAATGATGCAAAAGCATAAGATAATAAAACAATTAAGAAAACATAGCATTATAGTGCTGGAGCACAAGTAAATGAAAACTGTCCTTTTTAGCTTAGACGTAATATATATATATATATATATATATATATATATATATATATATATATATATATATATATATATATATATATATATATATAAGCGATTATCGAGTTAAAAGACCAAACGTTTTTAAAATAGTGGTTCAACAAAGCGAAGTTGTTTGATTGATAATTTTTGTAGTTACGTCAGAGTGTAATTAAAAGAAGCATATTCTGCATATTGTCACGGTTCAATTTTGCTAATTTATTTAATTTAACCTTATTTTGCTAATACTGTCGTTATGGGCAACACAGTATCACCTTCCTTAAGTATTTCCCAGGGATTCTTTGAAGACAAGCATTTCATCAAGTACATTAATTTTATTTGCCCTTATTTTGTCCCCCTTTGCTATTTCACTACACTGTGCTTAGGTATTTTCTTATCAATATCAAATTTACTGCTATCTTTTCTTTGTATAGATCTTGTTTTTTTCTCTAACATTTATATTTACATTCGATGAGATTGTATGTATGTTGGGTTGCATAAGTTAGAAAATTTCTATTCATATATTAATTTATATTTCTTGAATTTAAAAATAACTAATGGGATACTTATTAGATTTATTGTTTTTGTTTTGACTGAAAAATGATAATGATTAATGAATTGGCTTAACTATTAAATGCATTTTAGCCCACTGTTTTTACCCGGCGTCTTTTTTGAGCTGTCATATCTTTCACACGTGGTAATTGAGCGCGCCTACCGGAAGTCGATTAATGCGCAGGGCCATGCTTATAAATGGAGGTTGTTTGCCTTAATTTTTCATTTTTTCCTGGTTTTATTCGGCTGCAGCGGCTGCAGACTTCCATTTCAATTTTTAGTTGCCAAATTTTTGGGATTCTGAGATGGAAAATCGAAAATTATACCAGTAATTTTGTTGAGTTTTGGTGTACCGTATCTTTTGCCAGGTTGGCAGTTATGGTTTCTTTTATTGGGATAAACCTTGAGGTAGGGATTTTGGGCAGTTTGCACGGGTCAACGAAGGAATCAGTCTGACCCCAGAAGATCGGGGTCCACCTTCTAGATTGTTTTTCGACCCAGAGGATGGATCTGGGTTTGACTTTTACCAGTCGAGTACTAGCTATGCTTTTGGTATCGCAAATTATGTATCTTGATTCTGACTCTCGTCTTGTTAGGACATTGATTTTGACTACCTCAATTATGTTTACCTTGATTATGACTTTTATCTTGTCCGTCAGGACGTTATCTTGAATATCTCGATTTTGAACTTATGTCCTAGAGGGTGGACCCCGATCTTCTGGAGTACTTATATAATAAACTCACACAATCTACATTTTTGAGCTAATGAAAACTCGCACGCTATAATTCAAAACAAACACCAACAAAAGTTTATTGTAAATGTGTGGGCATTATCGGAAATAACCTTATAGGTTCATTTTTTTTGGAAGGAAGACTCAATGGTGAAATTTATGGTGAGCCTTTATGGCCTTTATAGAATATTAAAACTTCATTAAATTATATAAGTCGGTTTAAAATTTGGAGCCGATAAGATAAATCGCTGGGTACCCCTTTAGGGCTCTGTATCTCCTTTAAGAGGCACTTTAGGAATTTTTTTCTTTAACAAAGTAGGGTTATTTTGACTTTCCCTGTATGCTCCCAAAAAATAAGGGGGTATTTGTCCTGCAAATTATTCTAGAATCCATAAAATTGTACATATATTGTGCCGTTTTGAGAAAAAATCATTTTGAGCTATAAAAAAAAAATTAAAACCGAAAAATTTTCAAAATTAACAAAATAATGACCGTTTTAAGAAGTCGATTTATTATACAATTTCAACATGAATTTGAGAGATGAAAAATTATGCTAGGGATGATCCTGTATTACGTATACCTGCACGGACTTGATTCAATATCCATAATAAGTTTGTTCTACAAGTCGACTTGTCAAATACGCTACTGTGTTGCAGTGACAGGACTGCAAAGTAAATATTTCATATTAAATACTGTACTTTGTGTAGGATAGTTTACAAAATTGTTCATTCTTTTCGTGGCGAAAAAAATATTCTGATTTTATGAACGTTAATAGAAAAACAATTTATATTCAAGTCAAAAAAAAAAAAATAGATTCATTCAATTAGAAGAGTTAGCTATAAAGCTATATGGCCGACTTGTATAAATAAACTTATTATCGGTATTAAATAGTATTCGTCCAGTTATTCGTAATAGAGGAATTATCCCTAGCGTAATTTCTCCTCTTTTGAATACATGTTGAAATTGTACAATAAATCGACCTCGTAAACAAATTGCTACTTGCAAACATTTGCTTATATTATTCTACTTTTTTGATTATCGTCCAAAACATATTTTGGTAAATCTGTAAAAATATTTCTTAAATTTGTTTTGAGAAACGGCCGCCGTTAGAACGCATGCCGGTTATGGTTACAGAAAGCCTAGAGACTTTCTGAATGTATTTTTATAGAAAAAAAATTATGCGCTATTTCAGTTACACTCTGTAGCAGGGTTTTGGTTTTTCAGAAATTAAACATTTACCTTTCTTTTAGCTCATCCAAATATAAAACTATTTATCAGCCATGCTGGACATGGTAGCACTTTGGAAACAATATATTATGGTGTACCCGCTTTCTTTATACCAGTATTTGCTGATCAGTATAATATTGCCAATCAAGCTGTACTGCAAGGCTATGCATTAAAACTTTCCTATAATGACAAAAATTTTAATGAAGAAACGGTTTTCACAATGATAAGAGAGATGCTGGAAAATCCATTATACACAGAAAATGCCAGACTTAGATCACAGATGTTCCATGATAGACCATTAAAACCACTGGTTTTCTACGCTATCTATTTAGGTTTAAGATTTATTTGCAAGGCATTTGGAAAATCTGTGAAAGTAAAAGTAAAACAATGTTAAAAGATATATATATATATATATATATATATATATATATATATATATATATATATATATATATATATATATATATATTCCTTTTTTTTCGCAATCCTGTTGCCTGTTATGTATCAATACCTACCCATATGTCATAAGTTAATGATTTGGTTATCATAAGCAGTCCGTAACACTAAAATTACATCGTCAGTATTAATAAAGTGTGTAAATGAAACTGAATAATAAGTAACCATTGGTTAGTATTAAACTTTAACAGCCGGGTTTACTAATATGGTTTAAATTTAAAACCGCCTTAAGTTGACAGCAGAGGGCTTAAACTGGCAAGAGCAGTAATAAATCAAACAAGTCCAACCATAAAAATACTAGCATAAAGAAATCATTTTGGTTTAATATTGAACCAGCGAAAGTGAAGAATTTTATTTATTTTCGGGCTAGAACTATTTCCCTTACATATTTCAAGGCTTTATCGCAAAGTTCTTATTACTAATATCTCTATATAAGCGTTTATTTGTTGACATATGTAATATAAATTATGACAATCTCATAAGCAAAACAAAACTGGCCGACTATAAGATTTAAATTTTATATCAACTTAATCGTGTTTAAATCTTAAATCTTCTTAGTGAATCTGGTTGTAAGTGATTAGTTCCCAATCATTAAAATTGATTATGAAAATCACTAACTATAATATATGTAATTAAAGGGACTATTTCTCATAGTTGCTTTAATCATAACTTTTTTTCATATTAATGAAAATATTATTTATTATACGTATCATTCTAGTAACAAGATGTTAGATAAATGTAACGTACTGTATACTAATTGGAAACATAGCTTTCTTTACCCTTTCAATCTTTCTTCTGGCTTATAATCTCCGAAAATTTCAATCCTTAAAGTATATTAAACTGCGCTTTAAATATTTGAGAATTTTCTCGTGGAAAACAAGAAATCATAGGACCATTTTTTTATTCATCACACTAAAATAATCTTTTATGTTCTGAAACTGTATATATATATATATATATATATATATATATATATATATATATATATATATATATATATATATATATATAGAAACATATTTTTACAGTTATAATAGGCACAACAACCATATATAACATGATACTAATTTAATGAAAAAAAAAGCAAAACAATTTAAAAACTTAAAAATGATAGAAAAATAGGGCAATGTATTCAAAATTACAGTGCTCACCTCGAGAATAATTACTACTTATTCACTGTAAATGGTCCAGCGCTATTAAGGTAGTTCAATCATGAAACGGCTTTTATTAGGAATGTGATCGAATATGAATATATAGTTTACAAAAGTGTCTTTTATTTAATTAAACCAAAACGAAATTTTTCATCTGTGAGACAAAATGTTAACAATTAAAATATGCATAATTAACATGCTGGAGGTCACTACATATAACAAAATGCCAATACATTTTGGAATATTTCAAAAACGGTGTTTACCATATTTTTTAAAAACTAATGCAACGTAGGTCCAAAAATTATAAATTTTTTAGAAAAAAACCGGAATTTCTTGACCGTTTTGTTTAGAAAATACAGGTTTTTTAAATAAAAATAATTTGAAAACATATGACGAGTAATGGGGTATAGTGATCACAACTTGGCAACCTTGTTATCGTCATATTTAACGCGCGATAATCCAAACCTAAGTTAGTTAGGTTAGTTCTTAAGAATGTGACATTTTTAAAATATATTCCTTGATATTTTTATTTATTTTCTCAATGTGTTGGGATGTTAACATAACAAACTGAATAGGTATGGAGACTCACACTATATGAACGTTACTATACACACGTTTACTCTATAGACCATTCAATATAGACATTTTCGGTGCTGCCAGATTTATTATATTTGAAGTTATTACTGTATAAGAATGTGTATATTGAAAGTTAACGTGTGTTCGGTACAGTCTCGTATAAAAACAAAATTCCTTAGGGTTGAGAATCTATAACTTTTGGTACTTACTTAAAGGCTATACTTTTGTCTACGATTGTCGCGAATAAACTACCTTAATGTAGGTTTGTATTGGAATATATCAAAAATAAGTATTTTATTTTTTTGTTTGTAATATTCATGTCAAAAGAAATTTATTTTTAATTTTTCTTCCTTCTGTAAATATAGGGTATCCGGAAAATACATGTACAATGTTTGATGATAAATCCTTGACGTCAAAACGTCGATTTAAACCAACTTAGTTTTATCTGATACTGCTTCGTTTAGGTGGTAGAAAACGTCAAAGCTTTAAGAAAATATTGATTTTTCCCAAATATCTTGAAAAAGTGGAAACTCAATGTAATGGTTTTTGGTGTGTAGTCTAAATCTATAATATGACGTTTTCTAGGGATATAGCGACCGGCTGAAAAGTAGCGTAGTGTAAAAGTTACGTTACCTGAAAACAACTCTTCTGATTTATTATGTCAACGACGTTACGACAACCTATATATTTCTATCGGATAATCGCATGTATTTGAAACTTTTTAACCTCTTGAAAAATTTTTGTTGGTTGAATACACCAATAAACTGTAATAATAAAAAATTCCTGTAACAATATTTTCTAGTAATTTTGTTGCTATGGCATTTAATAATTTGACTATTGACAAATTTCCATCATTATCTAATAAGATCAACATTCTGAATTTCAGAACCTATTTTATTATTTAACATGGATGACTACACTTATTTCGGAAAGGTTGGCATAGTCCTGGTGTATGGGTTTTATGAAGGAAATGGGGGTCGAAGTTTTAGGGTTCACATGGAGAGATTTCTTAATCGCCGAATACTAAACCATCAAACATTTGCAAATTTCCACGAATCTGGGAAACTGATTGAGAGTATAGTGCTTCAAATATGGACAATAAAATTATCAATTTTTCTATATTTTTGAACATCAAAAATATATTAATTGTATATATTTCTACCGAGTTTTGAGAACATCGAAAAGGTAAGCTTTTTAGAAACATATTGGGCCCGATGTCTAAACACCGATTCATAATAACCTTCGGGCCATATTTTCACCATTTTTCGAGGGTATTGAGAAATTGGCCCTAATTAAGGGGGCCAATCTTCTAAATAGGGGCACAATTCCTAAATAAGATTCGTGATTGGTTACCCCTAACATCTATACAATGATATATCATTCGCCCATATGTTTTCTTTATTTTATGTACTAAAGTTTTTCAGTGTTGCTAACTTAAAATTTGTTAAAAAATCATTTCCGACGTGGTCGCTTTCAAAAACAAAAATCCGAATTGGTCGCTTTTACAAACAAAACGTGGCCGATTGTTACGCAAAACAGACGATATATCATATATTACAATTAAAAAAAAAAATGACTGCAGCACTAATTTAATGGTGATAATAGAAAGACGCTTCAAACATATCAGAAGATTATGAAAATAGTACCCTAATACATTGTGCAATACACAGTTCTACTTCAGAAATTTATCTAATCTATAGGCTTTATGACTGAGATCTTCAGATCGTCAGATCTGTGTCAAGCTCAAACAAAACAAATATCCACCTACCTGAGAGATGTACACACCGCAAAACAAACTGACGTATGAAATCTTGCATTGGAACTGGCCTTAATCTTACAAAAATAGAGCTTAGCATTTACATTCTCTGAAGAAATTCTTCACATTATACCGCTTTATCGTTTGCCTCCTCTGGTGAGTATATTTCTTTCGTTTCCATTTTTCTATTTACTGGATATATTTCGGAGATTTCAGAAGTTTGGTTACCTTTTGCTTGGACCTCCGGAGCCATGGAGATGCATTGTGATGGTGACTGGTCTATTGAATCTCTTCTCTTGAAAGGGTCGCGTTCATCTGCGAATAAATTATCATGTTCCCTCCGACCGAGCATCTCTTTTGTCTTTTTCCGTCAATGTTCTTTTCTGAGTTATTTTTCTCATATTTGTTAATATTAAATTGTTCCAATTTGGTCTCACGAGTTGGGACGAATTTTCTGTCAAGCATGGCAGTGTTCCTTTACCATGCCAAGGCAAAATAACCCCTGCAGTTGCTATTCTAGAACCTAATAGCATCGAAATCCGGAAAAAGAGAAGACTTGGTCAAGCGAGGCCGACAGGAAAGAATAAAGAGAGGAGGGAGGGATCTCACCCAAGACAAGTTGAAGTAAAGTGAGAATTCAACTAGATTTTCCCGAGCTTGTCACACTCATACTCACAAGAAGTGAGCCCCCGAGGGCAGTAGCATTTGCAGTAGCAATTGAAGTTGTAGCAGCAGTTGTAGTAGCAGTTGCAGTAGCAGTTGCAATTTTATTTCCTATAGTTTAACAAATGGTTGTTATATTTGTAAGTAATTTTCATAATGCCCTAAATAAAAGACTGCACAGTATAGAATGAAAGTAATTTTTTTTGCTAATTTTGTTACTATAAACATTTTTAATTCAAAGTAAGAAATAATTAAAGATTTCCAACATCCCCTTTAAAATTAGATTAAGTCACCTTAACGGGATTATGCAAATGGATACCGAAGTCTTTGTTTTAACAAGTGTCATATTTACACATTGCGGGAAGAAGAAGTGTTTTTATCTTTATGTTACTATATAAACCAAAAAGACTTTCTGCAATAGGTTAATTCGCAGGTTTTAAAATATTTTTAAGATATTTTCTTTAATATTGTTTATTTTTAGTTTTAAGTTACGTCTTGATATGCAACATGACTTTGTGACATGTTGAATTCCTGAAAAACCAAAACCCAGCTATAACGAACGAATAAATTTTTTAAAGCAATTATTATCACACATTTTTTATATACTTTAAAAACATGTGTTTAGTAGTTGCGGTATATATATATATATATATATATATATATATATATATATATATATATATATATATATATAGTTATGCCATATCACGCATATATTGGTAAAATTATAAATTAAGGTAGTTAGTTCATCGGCTAATCGGGTCTTTATATATTTTCTTGAAACTACGGATATTCAATATTAATACTATTTTCCGTAAGACTGCGGCATTTCATACACTTTGCCCTCTCATAGTCGAAATAATCAATATAAAAAATGCAACATTGGTGAACTGGGAAAAGCCATAGTTAGTGTGACATAATTAACTTTCTTATATATATATATATATATATATATATATATATATATATATATATATATTAAACGAATATAAAATGATGGGACAGGATATATCACAAAATGACGATAATTACGCTCGTCGTTACTTCATAGTAGTATTATAAATTTCGTTATCTAATAATATTCTAAAGTGAAAAAAAAAAGGTAACGCTGCAAACGAAGTCTCTACTCGGAAACAACATACCTTCAACCAAATTAGGACCAAAAGTAGCCTCAATTTGGTGTAACTCAAGGTAGTGATACCAAAATGATAATTAACCTATGCCCCTATAAAGGTAAGTTCGATAAATGAAAAATTAACAAAATTTTACTATGATGTCCATTTATTTTACCTTTTATCACTCATATTTTTACCTGAATCAGTTTTAATTCCCGAAATCTTGGAAATCTGCCATTGTTCTATTATTACACAAAATTAATAACCCTACTGAATTTAGTCATCTACATATATTTTACCAACAATTTCCAAAATACTTGGAAAAATAATGGAAACCCAAGTCAAAAATAATATTACTCTACATAATATCATTTCAGAAAAAGAGTCTAGTTTTAGGGCGAGATTCAGGCCCTCTCTTAGGGGACGGAAGATATCGTAACTGCGCCCATTAGTTCACAGGTAACAATATTTTGCTTTTAAAATATACAAAGGCTTTCGATAACCTAAGCCACGATATTCTTCTGGTTATTCTAGTTTTATAAAGGTTTCGTCTCTTTTATTTTCCATTATATCGAACGCGATTCAAAGGGGGATTATGAATAATCAACAGTCAAAGTCGTGCAGCGTCATATGTGAAGTGCCACAATTTTAGGTCTACTGCTATATACGTCGTATACATCTAGTTCTGCAAAGTCGATATAATTCTGTAAATGCCATCTCTATACCGACGATACACGAATTTATATTTCTTTCAAAGCAAATGATGTCGACATGGCTAATAACACTACGCAACAAATTTTAGTTTGTTTGTTGTATCTTGTATGAAAAGTGCATTTGTTTTTTGTTAATTTTGAGGCACTGAACACAAAAATGACAATGAAATTAAAAACTTAGTTGCAATTTTCAAGAACAAGTTATTTTATTTTATTTTTCACAAAATAATAAAAAATACATACTTTTACACTTGTAGAGACACTAAACATCCTGTGTTTTTACTTTTCATTTGTGAATTGTTTTTGGAGCATTTCTAATAAGAATCCAAGGGTAGTCGGCAAGCATGGAAGCATTCCACTTTCCCTGGTACTTATTCTTTTCTCTATTGTTGATATATCCTAGGTTGGCAAAGGAAAGGTCGAAGACGTGATGGGCGATTTGGACTCGGAATAAGAAATGAACGAAGAGAGGCCTTAATTCAATTCTGCAAAGGGATGCATGTCATAATCTCTAATACTTACTTTAAACTGCCCCCTCGTCGTTTATACACTTGGAAGTCTCCAACTGACAGAGAAGGAAACATCATCAGAAATCAAATCGACTTTATTTTAATAAACAAAAGATTTCGAAATGCTTTGACATCAGTAAAAACATACCCCGGAGCAGATGTTCCATCCGATCACAACTTACTGCTTGGATATTTGAAGCTAAAACCCAAAAAAAACTTAAACGGAGACAGAATAACACACGGATATACACATACAAATTAAAAAATGAGTCCATCAAGAACGATATTACTGAACATCTAAATAATAAGAACGATGAAATATAAAAGAACATAACTGATATAGAAATAAAATGGAATGCTGTCAAGAGCATAATTAAAGAAACTGCTAAAGAAAACTTGGAACAAACACGAAAAGAAAGAAGCAAATATGGATGACAGATGTAATTTTGGAGCTTATGGAAGAACGTAGACAATACAAGAATAAAGATCAAACAAAATACAAGAATGTCCACAACTAGATTAGAAACAAAATAAAACTAGCAAAGGAAAATTGGTTGAATAAACAATGCGACGAAATAGAACTAAACCGCCAGCATGAACTACACAAAAAACGGAAAGGAACTGCTGGCGTAGGAAGAAAAACGGGATTATTACGGACGACAATGGACTAGTCACTGAGGAAGCCGAGCATAAGGTTAAGAAATGGAAAGAATATATGTAATCATTATTCAATGACGAAAACAGAGGTAAACTTGCAGAAAAATAAATAATAACAGAGCCTCCTATCACAAAAGGAGAAGTAACAAATGCAATAAGAAATCTCAAAAAAGAAAACGCCATAAGACCAGATGGAGTTTGTGGTGACTTGCTTAAATTAATCCAAGAAAACCATTTAGATATCTTAACCGACCTTTCTAATCATGTTTATGACACAGGAAATATTCCTATTGACTGGCTAGTTTCGTCCTTTATTCCTATCTCCAAAAAACCCACAGCCAAAAAATGTGAGGATTATAGATCCATCAGACTTACGAGTCATGTTCTAAATGTATTTCTTAAAATAATACATGGACGAATATATCCGAAACTTGAACAAGACATTAGCTATACGCAATTTGGCTTCAGGAACGGCTTAGGCACAAAAGAGGCGCTATTTAGTTTCAATGCTTTAATTCAGCGAAGTCGTGATGTAAATTGCGATGTATTTATCTGCCTTATTGATTTTGAAAGAGCTTTCGACCGAGTAAATCATCAAAAACTAATAGAAACATTACAAGAGCATCAATTAAATGATAAATATTTACGAATTATTTCCAATTTTTATTGGAGGAAAAGGAATCATAAAAATTTCAAATTCGTCAGGGGGTTCAGCAGGGTTGTGTGTTATCTCCATTACTCTTTAACATCTAGTCAGAAAAACTATTTCTGGAAGTTCTTGAAGAGGTAAAAAACGGCATCTCTCTAAATGGGGTTCTGATCAGTTATTTGAGATATGCAGATGATACTGTCCTTCTTGCAGACACAGCTGAGGGACTTCAAAGTCTGATAGAATGCATAGATGAGATCTGTGAAAAATACAACATGCAATTGAATAAGCAAAAACGTACCCCAAAATGTACAATTTCGGGTCAGAGATTCTCTTATTTAAACAGTATCATCCATCAAATATCTGGGCGCACAACTACATGATAAGTGAGAGCAAATAAAAGAAATAAAAATATGCATAGAGAAAGCCAAAGCCTATTTCAATAGCATGAAAACACTATTATATAATATGAAACTTAATTTACAACTAAGAACTCGCTTACTAAAACGCTATATATTCTTTGTACTGATGTACGGTGCAGAATCTTGGACATTGACGGAGGCTGCATGTAAACGACTTGATGCTTTTGAAATGTGGTGTTACCGACGTACGATGAGAATATCTTGGATACATTACGTAACCAAAGAATACTTTGGACATATAATGCGTAACCAAAAATACGAACTCCTACAATTGGTTATGCAAGGCAAAATGGATGGTAAGAGAGGCTCCGGAAGACAACGAATTTCGGGGCTACATAATTTGCGACAATGGACCGGAAAGACATCTGTTGAATTATTTAGAGCCGCTGTCAATAAAGTAATATGGGCTAGAATGATCGCCAACGTCCACTGAGGATATGACACAGGAAGAAGAAGAAGAAGATATATCCTGATGGAAGCGTTCTCCGGCTCATGACTGTTCCCCAGTTGTCAGGAAAAAACTCCAGATGGGAGTGTAAGAAATGTATCTTTAGAGACATATTGCAACCCATTTTTTGATACGATGACAGCATTTTTTCAACAAGAGTAACGTAATTGTGATCACGAAATTTATTCCAAGCGTTTTTCAATATCTGATAGTGCTGCGAAAATATTAGTCTTTCAAAATATTTCGAATCTGTGGCCCAACAAAATACCTTCTTTAATTCTCACTTAGCCCTGGGAATTTTTGACGCAGGTACTGAAAAGCTGGCTCAGCTGTATTCAGTGCTTTCGCAAAGTTTTTCATTAGGTCCAATTTGATATGCGATGGTGGCAACAAAATCTTTTTGGGGTCTTGCAATATCTTGTACATTCTTTTCACCTGACTCTAATGATTTTCGAATAGATCAGTCTTTTTTCTTGTAATGAAGTGTCTTTTCCCGACTTTCCCAGTCACAAAAAAAACAGCAAAATATTATGTAGTCAAGTTGTAACCCAATTAAAAGTGCATTCACCTTTAGGTCGCCACACATTTGGCATTGGTTCTTATCATATTTTAAACTTGTCAATAGATACTTCATATTGTCGTATGATTCTTTCATATGAACTGCATATCCAACAGGAATAGATGGTAAAATATTTCCCATATGCAATAGTACTTACATATATTTATCGGACACCCTGTATTTAAAAAATTATTACATTACAATTAGTACAAAGAGTAGTTGCTGTAAAAACTTACATTTACATATTATTGTGTTAACAATATTTCAAAAACATCTTCAAATCTTAGATGAATTACATCAAGTATTTCATATTATACTTACCTTCATATTTTTCTGAAAATCTAGTTAAATGAACATCGCTATAACTTCCATTTAAAATTAAAAGTTGGTTCTTAATCAAGCTTTTAACGGTTATATCATGCCCAGCATCAGCCAAACTTTTCACTAATCGATTATACAGGATGTTGACGCTATTCCTGGAACAAGAAAAAACTCCTAAAATTTTAGCACTCTCTGTACATTTCTGAAAAGCTACAACTAAAATTTCAGAGACAATGCAACTTAAAACTTTTCTAATTCCAAACTAATCACGAGTGCATTAGAATGATTTCTGTTTAATCTCTAAGTATTGTCAGGTAACTAAATAGGTAGATAACAGAATATATACATAATAATGGGTTTGTAGTGTCCTTGATCTTCATGACATGCAATATCACTTTTTTATGTTTGTTCTTGAAATAGTTTGAATTATTTTATAAATCATTATTACAATAATAAATTTATAAATCGTCATTCTTTATGTACGTGCAGAACAGTACGTGATTAACTTATTTTAAGATAATTTTTGTGGAAATGATAAATATTATTTATTATAGTAAACAATGTGACAAAATTAATTAATAGTCATATCTTGCAAATATTTTATTATTTAGGAAGGGCATTTTCCAAAACACTTTATCCAGACCAAGAAATTTGGAGCATGTATAAGAGCCAACAGGCCAATAACAATATAGGCTATTGATTATGCCATATAGAAAGGAACTATGACGTTCAAGGATTTTTATGGCATAAATCGTTCAATTTGTCATTTAGGATGAGAAACCGCGGAGTGCTTTTAAATTAGAGGGTGCAATTTGGAGACAGGGGCGGATCTAGCCTCCCTCTTTGGGGGGGGGGCGGGCGGTTATATCACAAAAGTACAGCTCTTGGAGAGGTGAAGGGCGATCACAAGAAAAAACAAGTTGCCCACATGGGGGGAGGATGTGAGTAGCATACACATTCCTAGTTTAAGAGGCAGAATCGGGTCTATTTTCCTGAACTCAAAGCTTCTGGAGAGGGGCTAGCGCAAGAAAAATAAGTTTTTAACGGGGGGGGGGGGGGAGTGCCAACAGCATACACATTCCTAGTATAAAAGGCAGAATCGGGTCTATTTTCCTGAACTCAAAGCTTTTGGGGAGGGGATTATCACAAGAAAAACAAGTTGTCAACGGGGGAGGGAGAGCCAGCAGCATACACATTCCTAATATAAAAGGCAGAATCGGTTCTATTTTCCTGAACTCAAAGCTCTTGGGAAGGGGAAAGGCGATCGTAAGCATATACATTCCTATACTCTATTCAAGAACTAGAGAGAGTAATACAATTGTTACCAAAACCTCCAACGTACCTGCTCCAGTGCCGCAGGCAACTGAGGATTGCCGTAAATCTAATTGTATTTAAATATTACAAATATTTA
Organism: Diaprepes abbreviatus; assembly: GCA_034092305.1. Lineage (NCBI taxonomy): Eukaryota > Metazoa > Arthropoda > Insecta > Coleoptera > Curculionidae > Diaprepes > Diaprepes abbreviatus. The sequence goes on from JASJET010000178.1 coordinate 430,726, forward strand.
TAAATTTACTGCAACAATAAAATGTCAATTTAATTTATTTCAGTGAGCAGTGCTTGTTTTTATATATTATTTGAGTTTAGTAAGATATCCAAAATATATGGCTTCCACATCTATATTTATTCCAAAATCGTTAAACCAGGACATTTTTTCCTCAACGAAAAACTTATTACGATGAATGTTTATGATTATATGTTATTTTCTGTAACATATAAAAATTAATTACATTTGAATCCCTTTTTAGTGTTTAATTGTAATTTTGCAGATGGTTTAAGACATAAATAAACTGAAACGTCAAATGTCCTAAAAATGTTTTTAATTAATAATAAAATGACCGATAGCCCCAAAATAATTGTAATATTATATGGACGAATTTATTTTTTTATATATGTTTAACTTCTTGTATTTTTGACAATGGGTATTTTGTAAGTATTTAAATTATAACTTAGAATTTTTTAAGAGAAAGAGGCTACGTTTTAGTCTGAATGTGCCTAAAGCGGTTTTTATGCCAAAATTAAAAATAATAAAAATTTAGTTGTGATTTGTGTTAAATATGTCCAATTTATCTACATTTTCTAATGTATGGGAATTATTAAGAAATCATAAGAAATAAAATAATATAATAAAAACTTTTTATTTTACGTTTATTACCGAAATAATATTCTATGCCATAAAGACTTAGTGATAAAATAAACCTCCCTCCGACGCCAATGACAAGGATTAAAATCTTTTTAACACTTCACATATCCAAATATCTGTTGTTATCCAACCCACATAGTCCATTATTATAGACCGGTATTTTTGATTATAAAATTTCTAACCCATTCCTATGAAAAATATATGTGTCTAACAGATCTTGTCAAAGACATCGTACTAAAGAATACAGGTAGTTTGCGAAGAAAAAAAAGAGTAAAAAATGATTTATTACTCCCTCTAGTTCTTAAATAAACTATAGTATAAGAGGCAAAATCGGGTCTATTTTCCTGAACTCAAAGCTTTGGGGGGGGGGGGGGTCGCCTCCCACCCCCCTCCCTTTGATCCGCGCCTGTTTGGAGATAAGAGTAAAAATGCAACCCCTTCGCTTTTTAAATATAACTCGCAAACGAAGGAAAATTTAAGTATAGTTAATGGAAAATTTTTGTAAAGAATCAAATTTCCTATCAAAATGAATTATCAAGAAAATGAAAAATGATTTTTTACTACATAAATATTGAAAAAAAAACATGAATAAAAAAAAACGAAAAATCCAATTGTTTTTTTACTCTTTTGTCTGTAACTTTTTTTTGAGCAGAGATAGGGATAGGCATTGCATCACAGAAACAAAATAGATGAAATTTTCTTTAAAACGGTTGTAGAAAGAGTAATTTCGATTAAAATTGACTGAGATATAGTCGTTCAAAATAAATCATTTTTTTTTTTTCGATTTTTATCGCTGATATTGTTTTAATTTTTATTTTTTACAACATAATTGAATTTTAGTTAATAAAAAAAATGTATTTCAAGTTAATTTGTTAATAATGAAGTGGAATTTCAACAAATCTATTGAACTGTGAGGGGTTTTAAGTAATGGGATAGTTAATTGAACTAAAATATTGTTTTTTTTTATCTGAAATATGAAAATGACTTTTTTTTGAAATAAAAATATTATTATAATAAATTACTCAGTATTTGTTAATTATATAAATTAACAACATTTTATAACTTTTCTAAGATAATATTTTCAAATTGAATTTCAATATCAACGTCATCCATATCTTCAAGGACATCCTCTTCTAAAATCTTTTATCTTATGAATGAATCCTTATTTATGAATTTCATAATTTTTTTTCCAATGTTGAAAAATGCAGACGTAGTATCACAGCCACTAAGCGTATGTATAAAACCAAGATATTGTTGTGGTTTCCAAGAATTTAAACTGTTTCCATTATATAATTTTTCCTATACTGGGTTTCGAAAGATGAACATTTCGATATTACTTGGGTAACAATGATAAAATAACGAGAAGATACATATCTTCGCCACCTACAACCACATTATTTGCCTGGGATGTTATTTTTTTGCACATTGTATAATAAATATATCTGCATCTTCATCGGCTTGCTTTGTATTTATATTAGCTAACAAGAATCTGTGAATCAAGTATGGAATAAAGTTTTTTAATTGCTTTCATTTAATAAAAATTTGTCTGTCTTTGACAGTAGTTTCATATCAATCCAATCAGTTCCTATTAACTATTAACAAATACTCTTAGAACACATTTTTTTATTTGAGAAAAAATCAATTTTGCTGTAAAAAATAAGACTTAAAACATTACCAAGGTAAAAGCGAAAAAAATCGAAAAAAATGGCTTATCTTCAACTACCATATCTCTGTCAATTTTAATCGAAATTACTTTTTCAATACACCGTTTTAAAGGAAATTTCATCTGCCTTTTTTCTTCTGTGAAGCAATTCATTCATTCATAGTTTATTAATATTTATCTGGTTAAAAATCGTTTTTCATTTTCTTTTAATAGGTCATTTGGAGAGGAACGATGATAAGTATCGTCATCAGTTACCAAATAGTATTAAAAAACTTTTAGAATTAGTTTAAAAAGATCCGAGTCTGAGCACCAGACATAAGTTTGGAAATTAGCGTTTTTAAAGATACAGTATATATAACTTTAAGAGAATGGTGATGTATCCATTCCACCTCCAGACAATACAAGAACTTTTCCTTCTCGATCTCGAATTGAGACTAGAAATTCGCCAATTCATTAACGAATGGAAAACACATGGTGTAAAATTTCATAAAATAACATGAGTATTGCTTTACAAGAAGGAGTACTAGATATTCACATAATGACGATGTTTATGCTGACGAAAACCATCATACAATAAAGGTTGTGCATTGTTAATATGAATTTAAATCATTAAATCATTACTGGTCCTGTCATGTTACCATCTCGTTTAAATTAATTGAATTACCAAGAACATCTAGTATATTTGCCAAATTTATTGGATGATCTTCCACTGGCTACTAGACAAAATATATGGTTATGCACAACGATGCACCCTCACACTACACATTAAATGTTAAAAATAATATAAATTAACAGAGATAATGATGTAACTGCAAATTACCCACCTTGCTCACCAGATTTTACTCTTATAGATCAATTTTTATGAATAATTTCTGTGTTAGCTTTAAATTTAGTATTTTTAATAACCAATTTGTGATTATTAATTCCAAACTTTATTCCTACACCCTAAAGTTTAGAATCGTGTGGAGAACAATATTTTTAAATTTGTTTTCTCCACAAACTATGGATAGTCAAGCTGAGGGGGGTTTCTATCTAAATTTAGAAAATGTGGGGGTAGGAAGAAACACCTACTAGTCTGTTTCAACAGACAATTCTTCTTATCTTATCTTATCGTGTCTTAGTAGGAGACATTTTAAATTAAACTATCTGTAGCAACATATTGTCTTAAAGCAACTGGATGATATATCGTTAATCTTTTTTCCCTTTAGTTGATATAACTGGCAAAAGGGCAAATCTAGTTCTATCTGTTGAAACATACTATTATTTTTTTTTTGTATTCAGCTAACGTTTGACCAGCTCTCTCATCTTGTATCATTACTATTGTAGCTATAAATATCTGAATATCTTTGTTAATTTAAATAGGTTAAATAGCCATAGTTTTTTAATAATCTATCTAAAACTGTATAGTTTATCTCTTAACATATTTCTTTAACACTCAGGGTAAGTGTAAAAAGCATTCCTGTTTCTGTCGATCACTTAAAAATAATTTGAGTTTATTATGCAGGTTATGTTATAACTTTTGCACAATTTTTTTTTGATAAACTAATCTTACAGTACTTTATTAATTTTTTTCAATCATTATATATTTATTGTTAATAAATTGTTTATTAATATTTTTGACTCTTATTTTGCATACACACACTGTTTTTTCCTAACCCCACTTTTTTAAATTTAGACTGGAATCCACCTGAGAATTACTATCAATAATTTGTAGGGAAAAAAATTAAAAAATAATGTTCTTCACACGATTCTAAACTTTAGAGTATTTGAAATAAAGTTTGGAACTAATAAGCACAAATTCGTTATAAAAAATATTAAATTTATATCCAACGCAACAAGTGTACCAGCGGAACCAAGGGAGAGGCGGTGGGCTTGATCGCCCCCCCCCCCCCCCGCCCCCTCAAATGCTTCAAGTTCAGGAAAATAGACCCGATTTTTTATTTTATACTAACAATATGTATGCTGCTGGCATTTCCCTCTCCGTCGATAACTTGTTTTTTCCTGCGATCGCACTTCCCCCCCCCCCAAGAACTTTCAGTTCAGGAAAATAAACCTGATTTTTTCGCTTATGCTAGGAATATGTATGCTGCTGGCATTCCCCCCGTCGACAACTTGTTTATTCTTGTAATCGCCCTCCCCCAAGATTTTTGAATTCAAAAAAATAGACCCCACCCTGTCTTTTACACTACAAATTGAAATGATGCTGGTGTCTCTCCCTCGTCGACAACTTGCTTTCGCTTGCCATACTGTACTTTTGTGATATCACCGCCCCCCCCCCCCCAAAGAGAGAGGCTGAATCCGCCCTTGCCGTACAGTGTTCCTCACTACTAACTAGTTTCAAAATTTTGTATTTCAGTGAGAAATAATCGTACAATTTTCAAAAAGCATCTTAAAGCTCTTCTCAAATACTTTTTTATTTTTAAATTTTTTATTTTTTAAAGGTTTTATTGAGAATAATTATCGTACGATTATTTCCTATTGAAATATAAAACTTTGAAACTCTATTGGTTTTCGCGTGGAGTGAACAAAAGTACGTGGATGGCACTGTATGTTTAAGAATTATCCATAAAAATTAATCTGTGGGCATTAAATCCGGTAAGAGGGACGGCTAATTTGCAGGATCATCGTTTCTTCTGTCAATCTGTCGATTTTTAAAATTCTTATTTATATTATATACAAAATATAATGTGCAGTGTGAAGTGCACCGTCATGTATGACCATATATTTTGTCTAGTAGCCAGTAGAAGATCATCCAGTAAGTTTGACAAATATACTAGGTGTCCTTGGTAAACCAAATCATTTAAATGAATTGGTAAGATGGCAGGACAAGAAATAAATCTGTTAATGATTTCCTATTTTTAAATTCATGCTAATAATACATAACCTTTATTGCATCGTCATTATGTGAAGATATAGTACTATTTCTTGTAAAACAACACTCATGTTTCTCTTTATGAAATTTTACATCATGTGTTTTCTGTTGGTAATGAATTGACGGATGTCTAGTCTTAATTCGAGGTCGAGAAGTAAAAGCTTTGTACTGCCTGGAGGTTGAATAGATACAATATCTGTTTTCTAAAAGTCATATATATCTTATCTTTAAAAACTTTAATTTTCAAACTTGCGTTTGGTGCTCAGACTCGGATCTTCTTAAACTAGTTTTAAAAGTTCTTTAATAATCTTTTGGAACTGATGACAATACTTCTGTTGGCTCTTATTCTCCAAATTTCTTGGTTCGGATAAAGTGTCTTGGAAGGCGCCCGTCGTAAACAATAAAATATTTGCAAGATATTACCAATAATTCATTTTGTCATATTGTCATATTGTTTACTTTAATGAATTACATTTATTCTTTTCACAAAAATTATTTTAAAATTAGATAATTCCGAATTTTCTGCACGTACTAAAAGAATGAGGATCTATAAATTTATTGTTGTCATAATGATTTATAAAATATTACTATCTATTTGAAGAAAAATGCTGTCTACCAACCAGATAATCAAAAGTGAAATTGCATGTCATTAAGATCAAGGACACTGCAAACCCATTATTGTGACTATATAATATCTTATCTATCTATTTAATTACCCGACAATACTTAGAAATAAAATAGAAATACTTCTAAACTACGTGTGACAATTTGGAACTATGAAAGTTTTGAGTTGCATTATCTCTGCAATTTTAGTGCTTGTTTTTCAGAAATGTACAGAAAGTTCTAAAATTCTAGGAGTTTTTCCTTGTGCCGGAAAAAGCGTCAACATCCTGTATAATCGATTAATGAAAGGCTTGGCTGATGCTGGGCATGATGTGACCATTATAAGCGCATTTACGAATAAACTTCCAATTTTAAATGGAAGTTACACTGATATTCATCTAACGGGATTTACAGAAAAATATGAAGGTAAGTAAAATATAATGACTTACGGGATATAAGTCATCTAAGATTTGGAGATATTTTTGAAATATTGTTAACCCAATAATATGTAGATGTAAGTTTTTATAGCAACTACTCCTTGTACTAACTGCAATCCCATATATGTGTTTTTTAATTTGATATTTTTTAAATAAAACAAATGACAGATGTCAACCGAGAAGTGGTGCAGGTGGCCTAAGTAGTTGAGGAATATACGAATCCGTAAAACAGTGGCGTAGGAGTATAAGATTTAGTAAAAATAGAAAATAAAGTTAGAAAATTATTGTTTGATATTTTTTACGTGATATAAGAGAATTTAATGGAAAATACTTTTTTTTCCAACTTTAAAATATAGCTGGAAATGGCACTCAGATTTTCGGTGTCACTTTTTTATTCATTGTGTTGCCATCTTGATTAATATGGATCATTTCAAGGAAGAGCCTTTTGTGATATGCAGGAACCACCGATTTCTGAAAATAAATGGATGACAGGTGGTAACGAAGCTGTCAAATGAAAAATGTCCTGAGTATGCTCTGCGCCATTTTGAGTAAAGTGACATTTTGGCACGTCAAATTAACCTTCAAAAGTCAAAAAATAGTGTCATTGTTGTTATTATTGTAAAATAATCTTTGTTTTTCCTTGGATTAAATTTATTTTAAATAACTTAATAGCCAAGGAATATGCACCAAGCCATCAGTCAAATATTTAGGTGTAAATATAGTCTACAAAATTATCTTAAATTGGCACTTTGGAACTGTTAAACAAAAAATGTATACAAACGGCTAAATACCTTAGGAGTCTAATATACAAAGAAAAAGGCATATCAAGAAAAACAACTCATATATACAAAGCAATATACTGACTTTAATAGGAATACATACCTCCTATATACAGTAATTGCAGGAAGCCAGCACTCATAAAACTTGAAACGGTAGAAACCACTGTTCTATGTAGTATGACTAAAATCCATCGTCCTAGCTATCCACCAATCAATTATTGTATGAATTCACGAAACATCCAGCCGATTATTGCAAGACTTTCTGTCCTGACAAGTAAGTTTGAAAGAAAACCTGAAACTTGACCGGTGATAGAGGAACTGTGTACGACCAGGGGCTGGAACCATAGGCCAGCCCGAAGACCCCCATTAATGATACTATTCAACGTTTAATATACTTTTTTATTATTTTGTGAATATTTGTAGGGACTTGAAGACCAAAAGTACTATAAATAAGCTTTTTATTCTGAAGGACCTCGTTTGTTGGCTTGTAGGGTTCAAATTTATATGTCCTAATAAATTATAATTAATAATATTTATTTAATTGTAGTGTAGTATAGTGTTTAACACAGTCTAAGGAAGTAAAATGTTGCATTTAACATTATTTGAATATGAAATTGAATGTTACTTATTTAAACAAAAGTTTTAAATATCTTACAAATTGTTACTTCTCAAATTTTTTATAAGGTGTGTTGATGAAAACAATTATGTTACACTTAACTGTTTCAAAGTAAGATACTCGACCGTTTGGAGATATAGGGATACGAGTGTTTATGTTAAATCCATAATTAGAACTAGCCATAGGAAAACAATTTTTAAACAGCACGCTCATATTATTGAGATATGAACAGAATTTAGTGTAATAATTTTGTATGTCTATAATCTCAAATTTACTTGAAATTTGCGAAACATTCGACTTTCTAAGGAAATTTTAATTAGAAAATACTGAAAATAACGTGGTAATACCTAACTAACATTTCAACTGTTTTTTCAAAAAATAAAACGTTTTGAAGAAACGGTTCGTCAACATATTGCTTTTTTTAAGGACTAGTTATTTTTAACAACCAAAAATGTAATAAAAATTTTTAATTTATTTTTACGACCGACCAATAGTATGACAGACGTCCACACATAACAATCAATTGACACAAATTGGATAAGTTGGGTAAGATTATAACATAAGACTGTCATTTTATCTCTTTCTACAATTCGTTTCGTTTAACTACTTATATCGATGACATTTCGGAAAGGTATGCAAATTGCTTCAAACCTTGTCAGTGGGAGGTAAACGATTACGTTTAGTCGTTATAATTTTTCAGTGGCGACAGCGTATTCACTGTTATTATAACTTCACCTTACCCAAAATGGCGCATAGTATGGTCCGGACATTTTCTGTTTATTTGACGATCAGTACATATATTTATACGTGCGTGGCAGGAACTCTTTCTAGAATCTCTTTCCCAGTTAATAATGTGATCATGATGAAAAACATGTTCAGCCAGAGCGTAAGAGGATAAACCTCTATTAATGTCACTACGATGAGAAGTGAGTCTGTCTTTGAGGCTTCTGGAAGTCTGGCCTATATAAACTAATTGACAGTTGGAACAGGAAACTTTATGCACTATGCAGGATGTCTCATTCAGTTGTAACGGTATTTGGTTTTAGAGTAAATTTTAGAGAGAGTTAGTAATTGTTTTCTAGCTATTTTGATATCAATATGTTTAATAATATTCACCAATTTGTCAGTAAGATTTTCTATGGGAGATAATGCGTGGAAAAACTGAACTTGTACTGTTACATTTGAAAGAGTGTTGGCTGAACTTAAAGATTAAGTATGAGATGGTTGAGAAGGTATTTCAAAGATGTTTTCAGGGATATTATAGCTGGTATTATAGAGACATTTTTTAATCATTTTCTCAGGGTAAAAATTCTCCAATAGTATATCATTCAGTTGGCACAATATTTCTGCTCTAAAATTCGGGTGTATAAGCTTAGCAGCTCTATTTTCATGCCTAAGATGAGATTGATTTTAGATTTCATAAGATGATATGAATGGTAACTTATTAGAACAGTATGGTTTTCTATACCATTTAGTTTTTAAAAAGTTTTTATTCGTACGTATAACTAACATATCCAAAAAGGGATACTGTTCTTAGTTTCTTTTTCCACTATAAATTGAGTATGAGGATAAAGGAGTTAAAGAGTTCTAGAGCCACCTGTAATGCAAAAAGGCATGTATTGGAGACAATCCGTAACCAGATCATCTAGCATACAATTAACTAAAATAGGAGAAGTTTTAGACCCCATTGGTGTTCCAAAAATCTGTTTATAATAGTTATTATTGAATACTAACAAGTTATAATCGAAAACAAATTCTATGAGTTGTTCAAAGAAGTCATAATCGATCCTATGGTGCTGCGATATGTCATCCCATTTCACACGAAGATTGTTGAGGGTAGCCTCTAAAGGTCAATTGGTAAAAAGCGAGACTACATCAAAACTAACAATTAGATAGTTGTTGGGTAATTGAAAATTATTAATGATATATATATATATATATATATATATATATATATATATGTTGTATCGTAGGTTTCCATGGATGATGGAATGTGTACTGGTGTTTTTCCGGTTCTTCATCCGTTCGTCAATAGAAAGTTGAGCAGACGTTAAAGCATCCCTTGAAAATGCCAGCTGAGATGTTGGCGAAACGTCGTGAAGATTTTTCTATTGACGAACGGATTGAAAACACCAGTGCATATATATATATATATATATATATATATATATATATATATATATATATATATATATATATATATATATATATATATATATATATAGGCACTTTCGTAGTCTCGTTGATTCTATTGGGCTCTTGCAATATTAGTAGTAAATGAAACAGCTATAGGTTTCTGGAAATACTTTCGTCAACTGATTAGGTCAGGTTTTTTGTTAATTAGAACAAAAACAAGTTTCTTAAAACACAAATTTTTTTAAAAAGGAAAAAGTAATAAAATAGTATAAACAATTTAGAAACTTAAATATGCTATTTCGATACAGTGCTTAAAATATAAGCTTTTATAGGGCGTGATGTTAATCCCGTAAACGAAATAAACTTGATTTTGATCAGATAGCATTTAAAGAGCTTTTGAAAAGAACAAACAAGAAAATAATAGAAAAACAGGAGAACAGCTATTTAAATCATTTAAATCATAAAATTTTTATTAAAAAATTGAACCGACTTCTAAAACTGCGCTAAAAAGTGAAAAATAATCATAAATTTTTATATAAAATTGAACTTTTTGAAGTCGGCGCCAAACTAATACCTGACAAAATGTGATTTGCATAAACAGATTAAAAGTACTTTATTTGTAATTTCTTTCTTACCATAATTTGTATATATTAGTAGTTATTTATTTCGTGTACAAATAATTTGGCGCCGACTTCAAAAAGTTCAATTTCATATAAAAAATTTATGATTATTTTTCACTTTTTAGCGCACTTTTTGAAGTCGGTTCAATTTTTTAATAAAAATTTTATTTTTCTGTTTCTAGTTTTAGAATTCATTATGACATTCATAAATTATTTGAACTAAGTACTAATCGAGATTAGTGTACCTCGCAATGACTCCAAACTGGCAAAAAAGTACCCATTTTATCCAAAGTTGTAAATCACTCTAAAATGAACCACTAAAAATTCTTAAGTTCTTAGAGTTTTCCCAATACCAATCAAATAGGGTCAAACGAATATTTAGTCTGTCATTGAAAATCCACTATTTTAAATTTCAAATTAATTTTAGATTGGAAATATAGGCCCCAAAACCTTCCAATATCGATACTTGGATACGCCATATTGAATTTTTTAAAAATAATTTTAGATTCGTCATATGTGACCCCGAAGACTCTCCTGTACCAATTTTGGTGAAAATCGGACAAAATTAATTTTTTTGTCCGCCATATTGAGTTTTTTAAAAATAATTTCAGATTATTTATGTGAAGACTCGAAAACTTCCCCATACCAATTTTGGAGAAAATAGGACAAAATTGATTTTTTCGTTCGCCATATTGGATCCGCCATATTGAAATTTTAAAAAATTATTTTAGATTTGTCTTATGCGACTCCGAAAACTCCCCCGTACCAATTTTGGAGAAAATCGGACAAAAACAATTTTTTTGTCGGCCATATTGAATCCGTCAAATTGAATTTTTTTAAAATTATTTTAGATTCGTCATATGCGATCCCGAAAACTCCCCTGTACCAATTTTGGAAAAAATCGGACAAAATTAATTTTTTTGTCGGCCATATTGAATCCGCCATATTGAATTTTTTTAAAATTATTTTAGATTCGTCATATGCGACTCCGAAAACTCCCCTGTACCAATTTTGGAGAAAATCGGACAAAATTGATTTTTTCGTCCGCCATATTGGATCCGCCATATTGAATTTTTTAAAAATATTTTGGATCCATTATGTGCGATCCTGAAAACTTCCCCGTACCAATTTTGGAAAAAATCGGACAAAATTAATTTTTTTGTCGGCCATATTGAATCCGCCATATTGAATTTTTTTAAAATTATTTTAGATTCGTCATATGCGACTCCGAAAACTCCCCTGTACCAATTTTAGAGAAAATCGGACAAAATTGATTTTTTCGTCCGCCATATTGGATCCGCCATATTGAATTTTTTTAAAATTGCTTTAGATTCGTCATATGCGATCCCGTAAACTCCTCCTTACCAATTTTGGTAAAAATCCAACAAAATTAATTTTTTGATCCGCCATATTGGATCCGCTATATTGAATTTTTTAAAAATAATATCAGATTCGTTATGTGCAACCTCAAAAACTCCCCCATACCAATTTTGAAGAAAATCGGACTAAATTAAATTTTTTTGTCCGCCATGTTGGATCCGCCATTTTGAATTTTTTAAAAATAATTTCAGATTCGTTGGGTACAATCCCGAAGATTCCTCCATACCAATTTTTGAGAAAATCGGACAAAATTAATTTTTTTGGCAGCCATATTGTAAGTGCCATCTTGAATTTTACTGTACCAATTTCATCTAAAAAAATATGGGACCACCGCAGCAACTTCCTTTACATAACGTAAAAAATTTCATTCAAATCGGTGTAGCCGTTCCGGAGTAATCGGTGTACATACATAAAAAAAAATACATAGTCGACGAATTGAGAACCTCCTCCTTTTAGAAGTCGGTTAAAAAGAAAATAATGCAGGATGCCCTTTCCCAATGGAGAATATGAATTTCCCTTTTTGTAACTCTGCTAGAAAAAAATAAGACAAAAATAACGGGAAAGATAGCAATGAAATTTTTTTTACTCTGGTAAAACACTGAAACACACGCCAAACTGACTGGTGATATTATCTTTCTGAAGACAACATCTTACTTTACAGCCCTTGGAACCCCTCCTTTCGCGTCAATATCACTTCGCGTTCATTGCGCCTATCGAACGCTACTTCACGACACATCGATGCTCCCCCAGGTTGGTTGCGTTCTCGAAAGTGTTAAACTTTCGTCCGTTGAGGTCGGCAGCTATCTATATTTTGTATTTTTAATACTTGATTTTGCCTAAACATCTGAAATGTAATAATGTTTATACAAAAAGTTAATTAAACTATTCTACGTTGTCCTAAAATAAAAGTTTACGTGGAAAAAACCCTACTCGCTCTTTTATCCATTTTTCACATTTTACTTGATCTTTTTTTAAGTCGAATAGGCAAAAATATGACCAAAGACGAATTTTTTGCATCTATAGACAAATAATTATATTGTATTGTAGCGATTTTAATAATATATTCTTTTGTTTCTTTTTGATGGAAAAATTTGTTAGTTTAAAAATAGAATACTCCCTCGGTGGTTTTCGACCACATATGGAAAGTGCCTTTAGCGCTTAATCCTAGACGCCTTACAACGTTGACTATAGAAAAAAAATATAGGATTTCAATGAAAATTTTTCTTTTAAAAATTGTGTCACCATAAATTTTTTGAGACAAATATTATGTTTTATATATTTTTTCTAATTCAGAATAAAATATTACTTTAAAAATATATCAATTGTACCAGCCTTATTAGATAATCGTTTATTTTTTAATTAAGGTTTTTTACTCACTAATTTCTGAAAATTAGAATGGTGTATATTAACTTTTGTAACTACAAATTAATTATTACCTCAAACAAAGCAGCGTCTAAAAAATCATGAAATCATCCTTACATCGATTTATTTCATTTTTAGGTTTAGTAGATACCATAGATCTGCTCGGAACTCCCGAAGAATCTTCTATTTCACAAACCAACTATATGTTCGAAGCGATGTTTTTTTTATGGAATGACACATTTGTCCATCCAAACGTCAAGAAATTCTTAGCTTCTGATGCAAAATTCGATCTTGTTATAACAGAGCATTTTTGGAGTGAAAGTTTGCAAATATTTTCTAATATTTATAACTGTCCTACAGTTATTTTTACTAGTATGGGAGGGGTCAATCCGTGGGTAAATGACATGATTGGAAATCCCATGCCACCTTCTTACGTGCCTCATTTTTTTTTTTCCTTGGGATTATTCACGGGGTATGAATTTCTTCCAAAAGATGTATAACATGTTTTTTCTATATATACGATTACGCATTTAAACATTATATTTTCTTTTTCCTGCTCACAACGAGCTCTTGAAGACGAATTTTCGAAATCCTCCAGATGTCGCTAAACTCTATTCAAATGTATCCCTAGTTCTTCTGGGTTCGCATTCCAGTTTGAGGCAAGCAACACCATTATTACCAAATGTTGTAGAAATTGGAGGATTTCACATCGATCCACCGAAAAAAGCTACCGAAAGATTTAAAAGACTTTTTAGATAGTGCCAAAAGATGGTGCTATTTATTTTAGCATGGGTTTCTCATATCAGGAGTTCGTTTTTCTCAGATGAAAAGAAGCGAATATTGATAAATGTATTTAAAAAGCTTAAGCAAAAAGTTTTATGGAAGTTTGAAGATCCTGAATTACCTGGAAAGCCTGACAACTTGTTAATAAGAAAATGGTTACCACAAATGGACATTTTGGGTATGTAGCTATGTAACAAAAACATGTAAAAATATAATTCTGAAAAATAGCAATATGGTACTGGAACACGAGTATATAAAAAAAATATATTTCGCATTATGTCCTTTTCAGCCTTGATGTACTTATCGTGTTAGAAGACTAAATGTTTCTAAAATGGCGGTATGAACAGAAATAATAAAAAGAATTATTTTTTTTTTATTTAAATATTTTTTTAATAACTTCACAAAGCTAAGTTGTTTGATTGATAAATAATATAGTTGTTTCACAGTATATTTAAAATAAGCTGTAAATCAACAGCCACAGGTTTAAGCCTTTGGTCGTGATAAGATTGTGAGGTTTATATTTCTGCCTTGTTTTACAAATTGAAAAAGAAATTAGATTTGCTTATTATTTGAAAATATTTTGTAAGATTAAATTGACTAATTCTCGAACAATTACAAAAAACTACTTTTTTGGGGGAAATTTGAAAGGCGCTTTTTGATGTACTACAACATATCACAGGAAAAATCAACAAAGTACACCTCAAATATCTTCCTTGTGAACCAATTCTTGTAAAAATGATATGGGATCACTACAATAAATTTGAGATCCTCCGTTTTTTCAGTCGATCAAAACTGAATATATAAAAAATGATTTTTTTTCAAGTTAGTATGGTGATAAACATAAAAGTATTTATTCTTTACCACGAACTGTTTATAAGGTTTCCTGCTAAAGTTTTTTTGTCCAAAGTCCTTTTCATAACCAATGAGACTGTTTTACTCTTTAATGTGTCCACTCCAGAACATTGTTGAAAATCCTTTTATTATTGTCAAAATATATCCATACTCCTTATTAAATTTAGAGCAGGAATTTTAAAATTTGAAAATAATCCTTCCAAGTAATATAAAATGACTCCAAAGCTTAAAGCTTTAAATTTTATTTGGAAAATCAGTTCTTCTTTCTCAACGAAGTACCTATTTTTGTTATGATTTACAAGCCAAACGGTTTCTCCCTTCCTCCAGGTAATATTGACTCATACCAGGTATACAAAAATACCAAAAGTATGAAGCTCTGTGGGAACACTTTCCATGTTATCGGGTCCGAGGTGACGTGGTCTGCTGTATTTCCTACGAACTTCTAGACGGTTCGCGCGGTTGTAAGGAGAACTGCTTTCTGCATCGGTTTATACAGATGCTCACTAAGGCCCAGTCTCTTGATGTTCTGCAGAAGGCTCTTTGGTATCACTCCAGTTGTTGATAAAATTATGGGAATCGTTTGAACGCTATTCATTGCCCATTGTCTTCAGATCCACACTTCCAGATCTCTGTATTTCTCGATCGTCCCGTTGTATTTTGACCTTAGGTTGTTGTTATTAGGTACAGCAATGTCGATTAGTGTAGTTTGCCTAGAAATTTTATTTGCTAGTATAATGTCTGGTCTATTATGAGCAACTGTCAGAACCGTTCGATCCCAATATAACTTGAACTGGTTGTTCTCAAGAATAGGCTCTGGATTGTATTTGTAATAAGACACTTTTCTTACCTACAATAAGTTTAACTTATCTGCTAACACTTGGTGGAGTATCTTAGAGGCTGAGTCGTGTCTTTCCTTATACTCGGTTGCGACAAACACTTTGCATCCTCCAGTTATATGCTGGATTGTCTTTGATGTTCGACAACCATATCTACATTGGTCATTTTCTATTGAGGAATTTCTAATGATAAATTTCCGATAGGTCTTCGTCGGAATAACCTGGTCTTAGATAGTTAACAAGAAGCCCTCCGTTTCCGGAAACATTTGTCCTGAAATCGACTGGTAGTTCGTAGCACATTTGGATGGCGTTCATGAAGTGGCAGTAATAAAGCCTAGGTTTGTAACTTCTCTTAGTCTGTTTGGTGATGAGAATATCCTGTTCCCCAGCTGTAGCGGCGTTGAATCCTGTGCCTCGCATATTGCTCGATGTAGCGTGGAAGAATCCGCTAACCTGTGGAAATATGAACGTGTTTATTATTTGTTGGTCGAGCTGCATACAAATATCCATCAATCCTCTTTCTCCTTGATTTCTTGGAAGCATTGTACGTCAGTAACACTCCGAGGGTGATATTTTTATGCTTTTGTTGGGAGTGTCTTTATTTTTTTTGCAGGTTTTAGATGTCCATTCTATTCAAGTTTACAATTCCAAAAGAGTAGCTAAGTGCAGAGCAAGTGTACGTGTGGAGCGCCTTAAACAAATTTCTTCTATTTAAGTTAGTTCGTAATACCTGCCTAACCCTCCTGACAAATTCGGTGGTCAATTCGGCTTTCATAGCAATTTTTGTTTATAACTAAATTATTATTATAAGCGTATCAAATAATATCTTTGTGATCTGGAGTAAGCATGTTTTGAGGTCTTTCATAGTCAATTTTGTTTTTTATAGTTCCCTCACTATGAAAGGTCTAATGGATTTATCTGGATTATTGGTCACTTATGGGTCTTGAGTCGTGTACCACAAGGTTAACATAATACACAAGATCCGGCCCGATATTGGTCAATCAACTGCCTCTCCACGTACAAGGTGACATATCTTGCTTGACACAACGTGTCCATGCACACAGCGAGCAAAACAATATCGTTGTAATTCAGTAACAGGGATATGTCAGAGGCGCAATGAGTTGCACGGGGCAACTGATTATGGATTCGGTCCATCTACAATCATGCCTATAGCCTCCGAGGAATACCAAAGCACCTTCAACTTAGTGCCACATGACTGGGTAGCAGTTATACTGAGAATTTATAGAGTTGATGTTCATATTGTGTACTTTTTAGAACACTTTATATGAACTTGCAGACCTAGAATCCAAATACCTTAGAGCAACAACATCGAGACAAATATAATTAAAATATGAAGGAGAATATTTCGGAGAAATCCGGAAATCAGCCGGAAAAAAATGAGGTGTTATCTGGGGATATAGAAATGTTGTTAGGGCAGTTGTTGGATCTTGATTAATCTGATTATTAGCCATACCGACGTTATTTGCTTTGAAATAAATATAAATTTGTGTGTAGTCGTCATAGAGATGACATTTACAGAATTAATAACACTAGATGTATACAACGTACATAGAATTGGACCTAAAATTGTGACACTCCACATATGACGCTGCACGACCTTGACTCTTGGTTATCGATAACCGTCCTTTGGATCCGGTCTGATAAGGAGAACAATAAAATAGATGAAGCCTGGTCATCAAACAAATATTTTAGAACAATAAAAAGAATATCGTGATCCAGCATATCAAAAGCCTTTGTATAATCTGAAAGGACGATTATTTGTTGCGTGAGAATCATCAAGGGCATTTACGATATATTCCGTCACCTATGAGAGGACAGTTGAGAAGCTGAATCTCGCCCTATTGCCAGACTGTTTTTCTGGAATGATGTAGAGTAATATAATTATTAATTTGGATTCCAAGATTTCGGGAATAAGGGCTCATTCAGGTATATAGTGATAAAATGTACAAAGAAAGTAAAACTACCTTCAGCTACACCAAATTGAGGCTACTTTTGGTCCTAATCTGGATGAAGATATGTTGTTTTCGGGTACCGACTTCGTTTGCAGCGCTACTTCTTCTTCATTTTAAAATCATTTTAACGGACAATTCGCTTGAAATATGATTAGATAACGAAGTTTATATTGCTACTATGAATTAACGAGGGTAATTATCGCCAATTCATGGTATATCATGTCGCATCATTACATATTTGCTTTTAAAAAAAATATATAGGAAAGTTAATTATGTCACACTAACTATGGCTTTTCCGAATTTACCAATGTAAAATTTTTTTATATTGATTATTTCGACTATGAGTTCGGCAAAGTATCTGAAACTTCGCAGTCTTACGGAAAATAGTATCAACATTGAATACCCGAAGATTTATTAAAAATATATAGAGACTCGATTACCTGATGAACTACTTTAATTTATAAATTTATCAATATTTGCGTGATATGGTATAACTACATATTTACTGCAACTACTAAATCATAATACTTTTAAAGTATACGGAAATAGCCAGAACGTTTAAGGTGTAATAATAATTGACTTTAGAATTCATTCACTTCAGTACCGGCTAAGGTTGCAGCAAGTCTAGCGACTTAATGAATGTATTTTTACAGAAAAAGCTAATTCATTATTTCTAGTTAAACTCTATAGCTGGTTTTTGGTTTTCCAGAAATTCAACATGTATCTTTCTTTTAGCTCATCCAAATGTAAAACTATTTATCACCCACGGTGGATATGGCAGCACTTTGGAAACAATATACCATGGTGTTCCTGCTTTATTTATACCAGTATTTGCTGACCAGTTTAACAATGCCAATCAAGCTGTACCTCAAGGCTACGCGTTAAAACTCTCTTATAATGACAAAAATTTTAATGAAGAAACAATTTTCGCCATGATCAGAGAAATGTTGGATAACCCAATATATACAGAAAATGCTAAACTTAGGTCACAGATGTTCCATGACAGACCGTTAAAACCACTAGACACTGCCATCTATTGGATAGAATACGTAATTCGTTATAAGGGTGCCGACCATTTAAAAGTTTCCGGGCGAAATTTACCCTGGTACCAGTTTTACATGATAGATGTCATATTGTTTTTAATTTTAAGTATGCTTTTAGTTTTGTACGCTATCTATTTAGGTTTAAGAGTTATTTGCAAGGCATTTGGAAACTCTGCAAATGTAAAAGTAAAGCGAAGTTAAACGATTTTATTATATACATTTTTCTTCGCAGTCTTGTCATTGCTTGTTATGTACCAATATCTGCACATATAATATAAGTGTATGATCTACATATATAATAAGTTCAGAATTTGGCTGTAAGACTAAAACTACATGAATTCACGGAGTGTGTGAATAAAACTGAATAATCTGCAACCATTGGTAATTATTAAATTTCTAGTTATTAGTTTCCAACAAGTAAAATTGGTTATGCAAGCTACTAAATGTAAATATATATTCCTGGTTGCTCTATTCATCTACTTGTTTATATATAAATTTTTTTATTGGTTTGTCATTTAGTGACTGCAGAATCAAGTACAAATGAAAATACTATTAAATAGAAGTTCCATTTTAGATCTCTAACTATTGGCAGCAGTTGTTATCTCTCAGATAAATATGAAAGGTACTGTCTAGGAATTAGTAACGTAGCCTTCTTTATCCTCTTCTTTTTTATTCTTATCTCCAAAAATCTCAATCTATTAAGTATAAGAAACTGATAGTTTTGCGGATTATTAAAAATGCTTAATTATTATTAAGAACATCCTATATCTATGGTCAGTACTTTTTGAGATATTTCTATTAGCATTCTGAAATTTTTAGTCCTAGTAGGAGTAATCGTAAAAAACAAAAAATTATGTAATAAGGAAGTTAAAGTTAGTTAAACATAAAACTTTGTCAGAAAAGTTTTTTTTTTATTTATTACATTAAAATAGTTTTTATGTTCTTTGCAACTGTTCAAATGCCCTACTTGTTGAATACGCATGTTAAATTTCCCCTTACTCTTAATAATATAGATGGCATTATTCCAGTTTTTTAGACCTTTTATGGTGATAGATAAATTACTATACACCCGACTACCACGATTTTCAGAATATAATTTCGTTAAAGCCTCAAGACACATTCATTAGACGACTCAGCTGTATTTAATAATATAAACGAATAAGGTTTCCAAACTTCTGAAGAAACTATGTTGTTATGCAATGAACTACAATTACTGTTTGAATTTAAGAAAAAAAGTAAGAATCCAATATGTAAACGAGAAGTTAAGTCAACGAGATAATTGTAATTTGTTGTTTTGTTAAAAAAATACAATAAACATTAAAATAAAAAAAGACGCTTTTTATTTAAAGTCTTAATTTATAAGTTTTAAAAATGCAACAGCGATAACTAATATTACACCGCCGCCCAAGATTTGATGTTGCATGACGAATATATACAACATAGCTGTGTATCGTCAGCGTGAAAAATTATTCCATCTCATTTGTTTATACATTTTTCCAAGAAAAACAGACATTGCAGGTCGTCGATCCAGACATGATGAAACGCAGCGATGTTACGAAGATACACTGTCACTGATCTTCATCCAAGCTTGATACGCGACGTTATTGCGTTGCAGTATTCTGTTGCATGTCTATATGTACTTCAAAGTTGCGTATATACAGGGTGAGTCAACGATTGGATGAAGTAGATTTGTGCCTTTTCGGTGAAATTAACAAAGAAACTATATTTATTGTTTGATACAGTTTATTTTTACGCAGATTTTAAAAATATTTAGGACTCTACAGGGTGAGCCAAAAAACTAGGACAGCATAAAGTTTTATTTTTTTAAATAGAACACCCTATATACGAATCGTATTTTCGATTTAGCTTATAATTTTAAATCATTTTTATTAAGGGTGTACTATAACAAAACTTTATAGTTTCTGAGATAATTAAGTTTAAAGAAAAAAAGTCACATTTTCAAGAATCAATTCAATCCTAAATAACGTTTTCAATTTTGTGACAAATATATTCAAATTTGGAATTTAGCAAGGCCAAGGACAAGTTAACATAATTTTTACCTAATATTTGCAATAAAAACTACAGGGTGTTGAACACATCGGCTCAAATTTGAACAAGTTTAAATGAATAAATATCTTTTTTTTAAATAGTACACCCTGTATATTTTTATGTTATTTAATAGAGTAATAAAAACCCTAAAAGTTTTGTTCAATATATCCTATACCTATTTATAATAGTTTTTGAGATATTTCAGTTTTTCTTATTTTCCATACTTTTTTACAGAAATAGTCTTCATTATCATAGTAGCCTATGTGTCAAATTTATAACCGCAATCGCTTCTTTTGGTTTTTATGTAGTGTAGTTTGTTTTTTTTTGCATTCATCTTATATTGTAAAATGAATTTTCCAAAGAATGAGTTAATAGATATGATTTATACAATAGGAGAGGCTCAAAAAATTGCCTTCTTGCTCAAAGAATTTACAAAATTAAGTATCCTGATCGACGCCAGCCTAATACCCATACTTTTCGAAACTTAATGCAAAGATTTGATTCTTCTGGTACTGTTGATTATCCAAAACGTAAAGTGGTCGACAAACCAGTAACTAATGAAGAAAAAGAACTACAAGTATTGTTAAATGTTCAGGAAAATCCTTATATTGGTAGCCGTCAGTTAGCAGCATTATGTGAAACATCACAATCCACCGCTAATCGTACTACCAAGAAATATAGGTATCATCCATATCACATGGAATTACACCAAGAATTGCATGGACAGGATTTTGAAAGTCGTGTAAACTTTTGTCGTACAATAAATGCGGAGATTCAATTAAATCCAAATTTATTATGCAAGGTAATGTTTAGTGATGAAGCTACTTTTAGAAGATACGGTGCAGTAAATAGACGCAACATGCATTATTATGCTACAGAAAACCCATTTTGGATTAGAGAGGTGCAACATCAAAACCACTGGTCATTAAATGTTTGGTGTGGTATTCATCATAATCGAATTATTGGACCCCACTTTTTTAATGAACCACTAAATGGCCATAGTTACCTGAACTTTCTACAAGAAGAACTACCCCAACTGCTTCAAGGTCTCGATAGGGATGAGCTCGACAGTATGTGGTTCCAGCACGATGGTGCGCCTCCGCATTACCATCGTGAAGTTCGTGCGTTTTTGGACCAATGATATCCGCAAAAATGGATTGGACGTGGGGGTTTCATTGAGTGGCCACCAAGGTCTTGCGACATCACCCCATTAGATTTCTTCCTATGGGGTTATATTAAAAATAAGGTGTATGTTAATCCACCAACAACAGTGGAAGATATGCGAAACAGGATTAGGGATACCTGTAGAACAATAACGCCACTAATTTTGTCCAGGGTCCGAGAAAATCTGCAAAAAAGACTAAATTTGTGCATTGCACAAGAGGGTCGTTTATTCGAACACTTATTAAAAAGAAATAATTAATCTCAGTATTTAATAGGTAATTTTTTTGTTTCAATTTAGTATAAAAGTAAATATGTATTTGCCTTGTCGTTATTGTTGTGTTAATTTTTTCACATTATGTTTAATTAAACTATTGCCGTTGTAATATAACGAATAATGTATTTCATCATATTTAACCACATTCTGTTTGTTTCTGTAGTTTCTTTTTATTATTTTACATGGCTACTATGATAATGAAGACTATTTCTGTAAAAAAGTATAGAAAATAAGAAAAACTGAAATATCTCAAAAACTATTATAAATAGGTATAGGATATATTGAACAAAACCTTTTGGGGTTTTTATTACTCTATTAAATAACATGAAAATATACAGGGTGTACCATTTAAAAAAAAAGATATTTATTCATTTAAACTTGTTCAAATTTGAGCCGATGTGTTCAACACCCTGTGGCTTTTATTGGAAATATTAGGTAAAAATTATGTTAACTTGTCCTTGGCCTTGCTAAATTCAAAATTTGAATATATTTGTCACAAAATTGAAAACGTTATTTAGGATTGAATTGATGCTTGAAAATGTGACTTTTTTTCTTTAAACTTAATTATCTCAGAAACTATAAAGTTTTGTTATAGTAAACCCTTAATAAAAAAGATTTAAAATTATAAGCTAAATCGAAAATACGATTCGTCTATAGGGTGTTCTATTTAAAAAAATACAACTTTATGCTGTCCTAGTTTTTTGGCTCACCCTGTAGAGTCCTAAATATTTTTAAAATCTGCGTAAAAATAAACTGTATCAAACAATAAATATAGTTTCTTTGTTAATTTCACCGAAAAGGCACAAACCTACTTCATCCAATCGTTGGCTCACCCTGTACATGCAACAAAACATGTTTTGGCAATATCGTTGGATGTCAAGTCTTTACGCTACTCGACAACATCAAAAAATTTAGTATCGTAACAGAGCGTCCCATCAGCTGTTGGTTTTTGGTCTTTCAATTAAAGAAATGTTACGTCATACCTTTATTTGTCTGAAACGGCGGCTCACAATGTCGATCTTGCTTGAAATAATGCTGCTTAAACTGTAGAGACGGAATTATGTTTTATCTTGAAGATATACAGCGATGTTAGGTTTTACCTAAAACTTAAAATCACACACGGTGGTGTTACATTACAAGGTTATGTTGCATGTCTATACCTAACTTAAAATTAAAAATAAACAAAATTAAATCGTCTCCAATTCAGAACACAAGTGCGGGTATTTTTATTTGATAAAGCTGAATTTTACGAAATAATATCTTCTGTCATCAGTAATTTTCTATCTTCTAGGAAAATTTCAGATAGTAGGTATCCAGGATGGCAAAGCTCAGAATTTAAAAGACTGATTAACAGGAAGAACAGATTTTCTGCTGTGTCTCGTGAGACTAAAGTTCAAATTGACATTTGTTATTTATAGTTTCTTCGTATGCTGAAATAATGATCCCAAATAACATAAAACATTTCTGGTCCTTAACAATTTACGTGAGGATAACGGCGTTCCACAAATAATGAAATATGACAACAAGCAGCTGAATACTCCACATAAGTCGCAGCCTTTGCTCGGCAATTTCAGTAGCGCCATTCTGAACACAGTAACGTAAATTCTTTTGACGCCAACTCAATAAATGGGATTGTACATTTGCAATCGCACATATTTATTTTGGACGAAGTTCAGAACCAGATCGACTGGTTAGACTGCAACAAGAGTGCAGAAATCGATGGAGTATCGCCATATTTTATCAAGAAATGCATGGTTTTCCTTGCCCCTCATCTATGTCACGTTTAATAAAAATTTTTTAATAATGGAATCTTTCCTTTGGGACAGGAACAATCTACCTTGTTCCCTATTTTCAAGTCTGGTGACCGTAATCGTGTTGAAAACTACCGGAGTATATCCTTGCTGTGTATTATAGGACATATATTCTACTCGATAATAATTGATGAATTGTTTAACGCTTTTAAAACTTACATCGGCTCAGAACAACATGGGATAGCCTGGGACTGTTCCGTTCGACCATTATTAGAGCCAGGTGGAAATAATGTACAACATATGTATACAAAATAGGGCCTAATGAAAAATTTTGTTAAGGCACTAAATGCAGATGAATCAACTTTTCAGTACCTGCATCAAAAACTCCCAAGGCTGAGTGAAGCAAAAATCAAAGAATGCATTTTTGTTGGGCCACAGATTCGAAATATTCTGAAGGACAATCATTTTGATAGCACTCTATCAGATATTGAAAAAGATGCTTAAAATAACTATGAATCAATTTCAAAATTACCCATAAAAATTAATCTATGGGCGTTAAATCCTATGACGGGATGGCTAACTTGTAGGATCATCATTTCTTCTGCCTTATTTATATTATTTCTGACATTTAATATGAAGTGAGAGGTGCACTGTCGTGTATTAGCCACCTAGTAGTCATCGGACGATCATCCTATAAATTTCACAAATATACTAGGTGTTCTTGGTAACTGAAACCATTTAAACGAAGTGTTAAGATGACAGGAACAGTAATAAATCTATGAATGATTCCTGCCCATACGTTAATTTTAAATTTATGTTGCTGATGGAAACCTATATTGTATGCGGTTTTCGTCAGCATAAACATCGCCATTACATAAATTTATTGTACTCTTTCTTGTAATGCAACACTTATGTTTTTTTTTTTAACAAATTTTATATCACATGTTTTCCGGTTATTAATGAATTGATAGATGTCTAATCTTAATTTGAGGTCCAAAGGTAAAAGCTCTTGTACCATCTGGAGGTGGAGTGGATACAATAGCTGTTCTTTTAATGTCCTATATACTATATCTTTAAAAACTCTAATTTCCAAACCTAAGTGTCTGATGCTTAGACTCGAATTTTCTTACCCTTGTTCTAAAAGTTCTTTAATACTCTTTTTTAACTAATGAAGATACTTATCCTTGTTAGCTAGAAACTTTATAAGTTTTTATTGTTGTTGGCCTGTTGAAGTATATAAGATATGCTCAAAATTTCTTGGACCAGTTCTAAGTCTGGATAAAGTGTTTTGGGAGGCGCCCCTCTCAAATATTAAAAAAATATATACAACATATTACTGTTAATTGATTTTGTCATATTATTTACTTGTTCAGATTTACAAGCCAAACGGCTTCGCACTCCCTCCAGGGATTATTGACTCATACCAGGTATACAAAGACACCAAAAGTATGAAGCTCTGTGGGGACCCTTTCCATGTAATTAGGTGGCGAGGTCTTCTGCATTTCCTACAAACTTTCGGACGGCTTGCGCGGTTGCAAGGAGAACTGCTTTCTGCATCGATTTATACAGATACTCACTAAGGCCCAGTCCCTTAATGTTATGCAAAAGGTTATTTGGTATCCCTCCAGTTGTTGATAGTATTATGGGAATCGTGTGGACGCTGTTAATTGTCCACTGTCTGCGGATTTACACCCCCAGATCTCTGCATCTGGCGATCTTGTCATTGTATTTTGGTCGTAGGTTGTTGTTATTAGCTATAGCAATCAGTGTAGTTCGCCTAGAAATTTTATCTGTTAGTATAATGTCCCGCCTATTATGAGCAACTGTTGAGCTGTTAGAACCGTTTGGTCCCACTACAACTTGTATTCGTTGTTTTCAAGAATAGGCTCCAGATTGTATTTGTAGTAAGGCACTTTTCCTACCTGCAATAGTTTTAACTTATCTGCTAACTCTTGGTGAGATACCTTAGCAGCTGAGTCGTGTCTTTCCTTATACTCGGTTGCGGTAAATGTTTGGCGTCCTCCAGTTATGTGCTGAATGGCCTCTGATATTCGACAGCCATATCTATATTGGTCGTTTTTTATTGAGTAATTTCTGATAATGAATTTCCGATAGTTCTTCGTCGGAATAACCTGATCTTGGATAGCTAACAAGAAGCCCTCCGTTTCCGGAAACATCTATCCTGAAATCAACCAATAGTTCGACGCTGAGTTGTCGACATTGTCCTGACTGACTTCATTTGGATTCCGTCCATGAAGTGGTTTCTGTAGCCAGGCTTGTAACTTCTCTTGGTCTGTTCGGTGGTGAGAAGCAATATCCTGTTCCCTCAGCTGTAGCGGCGTTAAATCGTCTGCCTCGCATATTGCTCGATGTAGTGTGGAAGAGTCCGCTGACCTGTGGAGAAGAAAGTAAATTTATTATTTGTTGATCAAGCTGCTTACCAATATCGACCAATCCTCTTCCTCCTTGGTATCTTGGAAGCATTGTACGTTCAATAGCATTCCGAGGGTGGTGTTAGTGTGCTTTTGTTAGGAGTTTAGCCTATTTCATACCTAGGTATTTGTATGTTTGTTCTACTTCCATTGTAGCTATAGTTTCACCGTTCTGCATCTCAAATGCTCCGTTTGTATCTTTCCTTTAACGATGTTGAAAATACGGTACTTGTCAAGTCCAAACTGCATTCCAATATGCCCGGAGAACCCCTCCAAAAATTTTGACCATTTGCTCCAGCTGGTTTATGGTAGTAGCCATTATTTTAAGATCATTCGTGTGTAAAAGATGATTCAATCTTACCACCTCTTCGTTGTTATTTCTAATACTAAAGCCGTATCTGGTGGAGTTCAAACGGCGTGACAGTGGGTTCATTGCAAGGAAGAACCAAAATAGGCTAAGTGAATCGCTTTGAAATATTTCCCTTCGTATTAAGATTGTATTAGTTTCGATGTTATCGCTGAATGGCACTTACAATAGGATCCTAGTTCTTCAGATGTGTTCTAAAAAGGAAACAAAATGATTATCGACCCTATACGTTCCAATATGGTTTTGAGCCACTCATGTGGCAATAAATCGAAGGCCTTCTTATAATCCACGTAGGTAGCAAAGAGGTTTCTTCGGTTGGTACGGGCTTGGTTACATATGACAGAGTCAACAATCAATTGTTCCTTGCATTCCATTGCTCCCCTGGTGCATCATCTCTGTTCAGTTGCGATGATATTATTTTGTTCACAATGCGCATAGATGCGTTGGGTAAAGCAGGAGGTGATTACATTACATAGTATGGGAGGGCAGGTGATTGGCCTATATTTAGCTGGGTCATGTGTGTTATGTTGGTTCTTTGGTAAGAGATACGTAATACCTTCCGTCAGAAACAATGACATTTTTGCTGGGTTTAGAAAAATATCATTAATAAGATTTGCCAGTTGATAGTGAGTACACCAGAAATTTTTGAGCCCGTCGAGACCTGGAACTTTCCAGTTATCCAGTTTACTAATAAATACCATTTATCGTTTCCACAAAAATTATCTTAAAATTAATTAATCCCGAATTTTCTGTATGTAAAGAACGATGGCTTATAAATTTATTATTGTCATTATTTTTCTAATATCGAACTGCGATAATGATTTTTAAAATATTACCATCTATTTGAAGAACAAAGAGCTCTCTCAACCACATAATAATAAATTTTATTTGACACTTTAGCCAGTTGTGATTTAGAAGTGAAATTACATGTTATGAAGATCAAGGACACTGAAAGCCCATTATTATGAAAATATTATCTAATATGTATTTATTTGGTTACCTAATAATATGTTCCCTTAGAGATAAAACAGAAATTATTCTAATGCACTCGTGACCAGTTTGGAACTATGAAGGTTTTAAGTTGCATCGTCTCTGCAATTTTAGTGCTAGTTTTTCAAAAACGTACAGAAAGTGCTAAAATTTTAGGAGTTTTTCCTTGTGCCGGAAAAAGCGTCAACATCCTGTATAATCGATTAATGAAAGGCTTGGCTGATGTTGGGCATGATGTGACCATTATAAGCTCGATTAAAAATAAATTTCCAATTTTAAATGGTAGTTATACTGATGTTTATTTAACAGGATTTTCAGAAAAATATGAGGGTAAGTTAAATATTATGAAATACGGGATAAGTCATCTTAGATGTGAAGATATTTTTTAATTATTGTTAACCTAATAATATAAACATGTAAGTTTTTACTTCAACTACTCATACTAATGGCAATCCTATATCTTTGCTTTTTAATTTGACACTTTTAAATACAGGGTGTGCGGTAAATATATATCAAATTCTAGACAGTCAAAATAAGAATAAGTCATGTAATTTTTTCCTAAACTATCTCACAGAGATATGAGGCCAGTGATTTACCTTTTAGGATGTAGCTTTTGGGTAGATTTGTATATTTTAATGAAACTTTGGCATGTCATATAACTAATAAAGACTCACGAATCCAGGCCATAAGCAATCTTTAACAAAACCAAGGGAGTCAGAAACAGCTTCGAACATCATAGACGCAACATTTTGAGAGGTCTTTTATATAATCCAGTAGCCCAACAATATAGAAAGACTTACATACGCAATTGAATGTAAAGTCTAAGTTTACGCGAAAGGTCACTATTTTACCAATTCCACGCGTCAATCAGCTATTCGTGATCTTTGGAAGTTTTTCATGTAGAGGTAAATATTGCCATGCAAGATTTATTTTAAATAACTTAAGCGTGTGTCATTTAAAATTCGGAGTTATTAATACCACGATTTTGCATGTACAATTTGTGCGTCATTTAATACGAAAGAAATCGCGCGTTCCTCTATCGCTAATGACTGCCACGGTTGAATCCATTAAACTAGCGATATACAATGGTTTTTGTAAGTGTTTTATTGTCATAAAAAATCTAAGTTCATTAATGTACTGTTGTTGAGACAAACAACATCGAAAATAGCTAAAAATAATCGCAAGAAAATTTTCAGGAGTTTACGAGGACGGTCCGATAGGTACTTAGCCTCATCGCCCGATGGCGCCACCGTCGCAAGAGAAATTTACTATCGTGTAGTACATTCTCGTAGACGGCCACTGTCAAAATTTCAGCTGAATCGGACTCGCAGTTTTGTTTTGACCGCGTGAAAAAACGGGCGTGTCCGTGAATTTTAGGAAAATGGAAAAAGAGTAATATCGATCGGTGATTTGATTCCTGTTTTTGGAAGGGAAATCGCGCAGCGAAATCAAAGAGCGCTTGAATGCGGTGTACGGTGACTCGTCTTCTTCGATGGCGACCGTCAAAAATAAGTTTAACTAGTTTCAACGTGGTCGCACATCGATTTTTGATGAGCCACGCCCAGGTGCCCCGAAAACGGCTACCACGGAGGATAACGTGACAAAAATCCACGATCTCGTATTGGCAGACCACCGATTGAAGGTGCGCATGATAGCTGAGACAGTAGGCATCTCAAAAACCTGCGTGGGTCATATCTTGCATGAAATTTTGGGTATGAGAAGCTGTCGGCGCGATGGGTGCAGCGTTTGCTCACTCCGGACAACAAGCGAAACCATGAGACCACTTCAGAGCAGTGTTTGACGCTGCTTAAGCGCAATCCGAAGGAGTTTCTGCGTCGTTTCGTGACCGTCGACGAAACATGGTACACACCAGAGATTAAGGAACAGTCGAAACAGTCACACGGTGTGATCTACATCGACTACCTGGAGAAGGGCAAAAAAATCACAGGGCTGTACTATGCCGAGTTATTGGGTCGACGCTGAACGGCAGAAAAAACGGCCCCATTTGGCCAAGAAAAAAATGCTCTTCCACCATAACAACGCATCGGGTCACACCTCCGCCGTCGCCACGGCCAAATTGGTCGAATTGGGCTACGAACTGCTGCCCCATTCACCGTATTCTCCAGATTTGGCCCCGTGCGACTTCTTTTTGTTTCCAAACTTGAAAAAGTCACTCGCCGGACAGAAATTTGAGTCGAATGAGGAGGTTATCGCCGCCATGGAGGCCTACTTTGCAGACCTCCAGAAAACGTATTTTTCAGACGGGTTAAAGAAGTTAAAGCATCGCTGGGTCAAATGTATCGAGGTAACAGCAGACTATGTTGAGAAATAAATCGCCACTTTTCCAAAATTTTCGTTTTTCTTATGTAGGCTCATTACTTCTCGGATCGCCATCGTATTTCATGTTTTGGCCAAGATGAACTTTTTATGTTGCTAAAACAACACACATGGAATTCGCATGTCAAAACGTTTCGAGTACGTACATCATTTAAAATCTTAAACTTTACGATGTATGTCAGGTGTCACCTAGCATCTCCAGTATTGCCAGTTCCTGAAATATAAACGGATACTCTCGTATTTAAACATTAGATTTTTTATTAACATCTGTGTTTATTTGTTTTTCAACGGTAGATATTAAAAATATTAAAAAAAACGGTATAATAACACTGATTTTTTTTAAATTGGTTCTATTACGTTTCATATACAAATTTACGTAATGTGAGAAAAAAATCAATATAATTTAATCTCCAATGTTTCAATATGCTTTCCAGCAAAACGCCCTTTAAACACGTTTTAATTTATTCTAAACAGACGTGCAACAAAATTTAGAAAAATCTAACAATGTCAATAACTGCTACGGAACCCTAACATAATGCATGTCCGATACGCACTTTTTTTTAAGTTATTAGGATTTCTTATAAAAATCCATTATTCCAAAACATTCCTTTACAACAATTGCGATTTATAATTATAGATATCTTTTAATAAACTGTGCTATTACCAAATAAGTAAATAATAAATGGAAGAAAACAAATTATCAACCAATTTTTTATTAGCAAATTATACTCTACGGTATAGTCAATTAAATCTCATCTGACCTTTGACGTTATCCATTTATGTAATGTAATTGTCAAATTGTTTAAAATAGACAATATAAGATGTTTACACGAGCACGTCATAAAACTAACAATTGAAAATTAGTTTCAATGACAAGCAAGTTTCAGTCAGTAGTATATATTTCAGGTACCTATAGGAAGGTTGGTAATTTGTCCTAAATTAGATATGATCTATTTTGGAACTTCAAAAAAGGCAGACTGAGATAGATGAGAGGGTAGCCCTTCATATTTCAGGAACAACAAACAAAAAGTATTTGTTATCATTAAAAATTTTTTATTGTTGTTTAAAATATTCTCCACGACAATTAATACCTTCCTTATGATTGGAAAATTTAATTAGTATAAAAATAGACCACTCCCTCGGTGGTTGCCGACCATATGTGGAAAGTGACTTTGGCACTTAATTCTAGATGCTTTACAAAGTTGATGATATAAAAAAATATAGAATTTTATTCACAATTCATTTTAAAATATTAACCTTTTAAAAATCGTTTCTCCGTAAATTTTATGATACAAATATTCTGTTTTTTTTTTGTTTTTTCTAATGTAGAATAAATTATTACTTTAGAAATATATGTTTTTATAAAATTGTACCAAATTTATTAAATAATAGTAGTGTATATATGAGAGAAGGAAAGAGGAGGAGGAGTAAGAAGAGTAAATCATTTGTTTTTTAATTAAACTTTTTTACTTACTAATCTCTAAAAATTAGTATGGTATATATAAACTTTTGTAACTACAAATTTATTTTTACCTAAAATAAAGCATATTGTCATAACAATCAGCCCAAAAGCAAAAGGGAAATGATTCTTAAATCGATTTATTTTATTTTTAGGTTTTTTCGATAATATGAATCTACTCGAAACTCCAGAAGAAACTTCTATTACAGAAACCAACCATTTATTTGAAGCAATGTTTTTTTTATGGAATGACACCTTAACCCATCCAAACGTCAAGAAACTTTTAGCTTCTGATGCAAAATTTGATCTTGTTATAACAGAGCATCTATGGAGTGAAAGTTTGCTAATATTTTCTAATATTTATAATTGCCCTACAGTTGTTTTTACTAGTATGGGAGGGGTCAATCCGTGGGTAAACGACATGGTAGGAAATCCCATGCCTCCTTCTTATGTGCCTCATTTTTTTTTACTTGGGGAGTATTCACAAGGTATGAATTTTTTCCAAAGGATGTATAACATGTTTTTCTACATATACGATTACCTGTTTAAACATTACGTTTCTTTTCCTGCTCATAATGAGCTATTGAAAACGAATTTTCGAAATCCTCCAGACGTCGATAAGCTCTATTCAAATGTATCTCTGCTTCTTTTGGGTTCGCATTCCAGCTTGAGACAAGCTACGCCATTAGTTCCAAATGTAGTAGAAATTGGAGGATTTCACATCGATCCACCGAAAAAGCTACCGAAAGATCTAAAGGACTTTTTAGATAGTGCCAAAGATGGTGCTATTTATTTTAGCATGGGTTCTCATATAAAAAGTTCGTATTTCTCAGATGAAAAGAAGCTCATAATGATAAATGTGTTCAAAAAACTTAAGCAAAAAGTTTTGTGGAAGTTTGAGGAACCTGAGTTACCTGGAAAGCCTGATAACTTGTTAATAAGAAAATGGTTACCACAAATGGACATTTTGGGTAGGTAGCTATGTAACAAAAAGATAATTATAAAAAATAGCAACATGGCACTGGAACACAAGTGAATGAAAAAAAAAACATTTAGCATTGGTCCTTTTAAGCTTAAGAGTATGTCCTTTTCAGCCTTAATGTATTTTGTCGTGTTAGAAAACTAAATGTTTTTAAAATGGCGGTATGAATAG
Source organism: Diaprepes abbreviatus (assembly GCA_034092305.1). Classification (NCBI taxonomy): domain Eukaryota; kingdom Metazoa; phylum Arthropoda; class Insecta; order Coleoptera; family Curculionidae; genus Diaprepes; species Diaprepes abbreviatus. Next base: position 463,293 of record JASJET010000178.1, read on the forward strand.
AAATAATAAATTTATCAATTTTTTTACTTAAATATTTTAGTAACTCAAACAAAGTAAAGTTGTTTGATTCATAAATAATATAGTTGTGTCATAGTATAATTAAAATAAGCTGTAAGTCAACTTAGCCAGAGATTCGAGTCTGTGATAGTAATAAAATTGTGAGTTTTATACTTCTGCCTTGTTTTACAAATTGAAAAAGAAATTATATAGACTTTTTGCATATTCTTTGAAAATATTTTATAAGATTAAGATAATTAATTTTCAAACAGTTACAGAAATCTCCTTTTTTGTAAGAAATTTAAAAGGTGGTTTCAACCCCTTAGATTAACTCATAGGTACGTAAAAATATACCTAAAAAAGGTTTTTTGACGTTCTACAACATATCACAAGAAAAATCAATGTGGTATACCTCAAATATCTTCCTTGTGAACCAATTTTGGTTCAATTATATGGGATCACTGCAACAAATTTGAGTTTCTCCATTTTTGCAGTCGATTAAAACTGAATATATAAAAAATGCTTTGCCTTCAAATTAGTATGCTGATAAAAATAAAAATATCCATTCTTTACCTTAAACTGTTCGTAAGGTTTCTTGCTAAAGTTTTCTGTCCAAAGTTCTTTTCTTAACTAATGAGACTGTCCTAACTGTTCTACTTTTAAATGTGTGTCCACTCCAGAACGTTGCTGAAAATCATTTTGTTGTTGTCAAAATATTTCAGTATTCTTTATTAAATTTAGGGCAGGAATATTAAACATTTTGGAAATCATCTTTAGAAGGATGATTCCTTAGGGAATATAAAATGAGTCCAATGTTTAGCGTCTTAAATTTTATTTGGTAAATCAGTTTTTCTTTGAAAGCTATTGTATAAATATAGTCTCCAAAATGTACTACTACAAAGTTATAGGTATGTACTAAATAACCTTTTGAAATGATTTTGTGTTTGTTAAATCCGTCCATTAGTTACCAAGATTAGAAAATTTTTCAAAAAATTGTCAAAATCCTTAACGAATCTATAGATAATATGTATGAATTCGTCTTACCTTCTAAAGGTTGTGTGATCTTCTGGAGCTGGTTATTGGTCGCAATGGTATGTTGGTTTTGTGAATTTTTGGTAGTCCGTAAAGATGTGGTGGCTTACTGTAGTGTGGTGTGAGCGCCCATCGTAAATTGTCTCTATAGATTTTGTTGGCTCACGAACTAGCTGTCGCTATTTTAATTGTTCCAGAATATTCCCCTATTTTTAGTCGTATGTAACAACAGAATAGTTATCTTCTAAAATTATTTGATGATGTTATAAATAAGCAAAGAACAAACACAACTGGATAGCAAGGAACACATTTCTTCTGCAGAATTCTGTATATTAAGGGATCTTCGGAGGAAATAAGATGAATTGAACGCAGTTAAAATGTAAGAACAGCCTTCAAATCAGGAAACACACTCAGAGCTCATTTAACAACAACAAAACAAAAAACTGCCGATAAGTTCATGTGAGTGAGGTGAAATGTATATTGGAGAAACCAAACGACCACTAGGAGTTAGAACTAAGGTTCATAAAACTCACACAAAAAGGGGAAACGTCGAGATCAGATATTGCAGAACACGTCTGATACAAACAACACGATATAAAATGGTCTGAAGCTGCGGCAATATAAATGGAATCCACCATAAAAAAAAAATTATGGAAGCAGCTTACATTAAAAATAATAATGGAATTTTAGTAAACCCAGTGTTGAAATACCTGATCTTTGGCGACCATTACTCATCAAGTCATTGAAGTGTGTACAGTGAAGCGAAACTTTGCGGTTCAATGGACACAGTCCCTATATAGATTCGGAATCTTAAGACAGTTTATACTTGATAACAATTAGAGACACAACCTATATGAAATGTTGTGCAAACATATAAAAATAAAGACAATGCAAGTCCAAAAATCACATTTTAGTCAAAGGTAATTATACCACACTGGTTATAGCTTTTCCCAATCCGGTCATGTTAAATGTTGCTTTTTTATATTGATTATCTTTACTATAAGATGGGCAAATAATCTAAAATTTTCACGATAATATATAAAGACCCGATTAGCTACCATAATTTATTATTTTAGGATGAACTACCATAATTTATTATTTTAGGAATATGTACTTGATATGGTATAACTTCATATTTACCGTAACTACAAAATTCTTAATATTTTTAAAGCATATAAAAATAGCAAACACGTTTAAGGTGTAATAATAATTCAAGAAATTGACGGATTTTGTATTTCAGTTTATTAATTAATTTTATTAAAATTATTACAATCGGCCAAGCGCTTTCGGTCTAATTTAGACCATCCTCAGGGCTCAGACCCTACAAACAAGAGAATATGGTCAGCAAATAAGTTTACTCAGTACTCACCATCCACACTCACTTGTCAAAGGGCACATCTTAATCCTGCCAGTTTGAGAACAGTCTCCAGTCGCGAGCGTAGCCTCCACACAGAACAAGATGTATACAATTAAAAACTTTTAGAAACTTTTAAAATTAAAATTAAAACTAGAACATTCAACACACTGTGCACATGGACATTATTAAAACAATAAACCTTTTTAATAACAACGGAAAAGGGCGAGGTTATGCTACACACAGTCATAGCATAATACAGCAATAAAACTTTCCAAAAATTAAAACTAAATACAAGTATGTGAAAGCCTGAGTAGAGATTTTCTGTATGAGTTTTCATTCTTGAATTTCTTGTCAATTGTATTTAAAATAAATAATTCATTGACAATGAGCAAAAAGAGAAAAAAAGGGAAAAAAGGGCAGAAAGAAAGGGCATTAAAAGTTTACTAATCTACAGCGTTACTGTTATCGGCCATTCTATGATCTATTTCGAACACTTGGGTTCAGTGGCGTGAAATAATTTTCATTTTTGTAAAAAAGCAACAAATTACACGAACATAGGCGTAGTTAAAATTTGTTGAAATGTGTTAACTCTTAATATATTTGTAATGAAGTGTCTGAAACTGAAAAAGATGATCAAAATTATTATAAGATTGCACCCCACGCAATCACAACTCCCAGATATTTAAATTGTCTAATGATTTAAGGAAAAAGTTTGAAAATGAGGTTGCGGTCATTTACATTGTTCATTCTTACATTGAGGCAATGATCGGGGTTTCTCTTTATCTCCCTGCATACTTCAAGATCCTCTCTGTAATCCAAGGTTTTAGAGTTATTACCCCTGGAGGCCTGAGGTTTGTTAATATGTTCTCTAATTCGGACTGCTAATGGTCTAATAGTTTTCCCTATATACGTTGAAGGGCAGTCTGGGCAAGAAAGTTGGCAGGTTGGCAGGGTTAAGGTGTGCCCTTTGACAAGTGAGTGTGGTTGATGAGTACTGAGTAAACTTATTTGCTGACCATATTCTCTTGTTTCTAGGGTCTGAGCCCTGAGGATGGTCTAAATTAGACCGAAAGTGCCTGGCCGATTGTAATAATATTAAATATATACACTGAAATACAAAATCCGTCAATTTCTTGATTTCTTCGGTGTACAACCTGTATCTAACTTAACGTAATAATAATTGCCGTTAAAATTCATTAATCCCAGTACCGGTTAAGGTTACAGAAGTCTAGCGACTTTATGAATGATTTTTTTATAAAGAAAACTTATTCGTTATTTCTGGTTCAGTTCTACAGCTGGGTTTTTATTTTTAGAAATTTAACATTACCTTTTTTTAGCTCATCCAAATGTAAAACTATTTATCAGCCACGGTGGATATGGTAGCACTTTGGAAACAATATACCATGGTGTTCCTGCTTTCCTTATACCAGTATTTGCGGATCAGTTTAACAATGCCAATCAAGCTGTGTCGCAAGGCTATGCGTTAAAACTTTCTTATAATGACAAAAATTTTAATGAAGAAAAGATTTTCTCCATAATTAGAGAAATGTTGGAAAATCCAATATACACAGAAAATGCCAAACTTAGGTCACAGATGTTCCATGATCGACCGTTAAAACCACTAGACACTGCCATCTATTGGATAGAATATGTAATTCGTTATAAAGGTGCCGACCATTTAAAAGTTTCCGGGCGAAATTTACCGTGGTATCAGTTTTACATGATAGATGTGATATTATTTTTAATTTTAAGTATGATTTTAGTTTTATACGCTATCTATTTAGGTTTAAGATATATTTGCAAGGCATTCGGAAACTCTACAAATGTAAAAGTAAAGCGAAGTTAAACGATTTTAATATATACATTTTTCTTCGCAGTCCTGTCATTGCTTGTTATGTACCAATATATGCACATATAACATAAGAGAATGATCCACATATATCATAAGTTAAGAAGTTGGCTGTAAAACTAAAAGTACATGAATCAGTATTCATGGAGTGTGCGAATAAAACTGAATATTCTGCAATCATTAGTAATTATTAAGTTTCTAGTTATTAGTTTCTAATAACTAAAATCGATTATGCAAAGTATTAACTGTGATAAATGTAATTAACGTGATTATTTTTCATGTAGTTGTTACAAAAAATATAATAAACGTTAAAATACAAAAATAAGCTTTTTATTTAAAAGTCTTAGTTCATAATAGTACAAACATACAACAGAAGTTATTAACCTAACACCGCTGTCCAAAATTTCGTGTTGCATGACGAATAAACAGAATTTCGTCACACCAGTCTTTAGTTCTTCAAAGGAAGGCACACATTGCAAGCCGTCAATCAAGACATGTAACATGTTGTGCAACGTGATCTTGCAACATTCCTTTAATGTAATAACCAAGCCAGTTACTGATGGAAATCAGCGATGTTACGAAGATAAACTGTCACTGAGTGCCGTTCAAGGTTGATACACAACGTTGAGTTGCATTACTGGATACTGTTGCATATCTATGTGTACTTCAATGTTGCGTATATATATATATATATATATATATATATATATGCAATAAGACACATTAACGCAACATTGTCGGATATCAAGTCATTCTGCAACAACGCAACATTTTAATATCGTAACATGACTGCGTATCATCAACGTGAAACATCATTCCTTCTTACAAGTTTATGTATTTTTCAAGCCAGACAGACATTGCAGGCCATCGCTCCAGATATGTAAACATCTAGTGCAACGGAAGCTTGTAATATTTCTTTTACGTGACTACCAAAGATCGACAACTGATGGGACGTTGCGATGATACAAAGATTCATTATCGCTAAGTGTTGTTCAAGCTTGATACGCGAGGTTGTTGCATTACGGTATTCTCCTACATGTCTATATGTACTTGAAAGTTGTGTATATACATGCAACAAAACACATTAACGCAACACAGTCGAATATCAAGTTTGAACGCAACTCCGCAACAACACTACATTAATATCGTAACACAGTGTTCCTTCAGCTGTTGGTTTTTGGTCTTGCAATTAAAGAAATGTTCCATCTCCATATTACGTCAAATTTTTACATATCTGAAAGGGCGGCTCACAATACCAATCTTGCTTGAAAGAATGCTTGAACTGTGGAGATGCAATAATGTTTCTTTCTGAAGATATACTGGGATGTTACCTAAAACCTAATAATGGCATGCGGTGGTGTTACATTACAAAGTTATGTTGCATGTTTATATGTTACTTAAAATTAAAAATTAATCATAAATGAAGAAAATATCTTAAAAAACATATTCTAGAACTATCTCTAATTTTCTGCGAATTAATTTATAGCACAAAATCTTTTTGGTGTACGTAGTAAGATAAAGATAAGAAACACTTTTCTTACCCCCATATGTAAATAAGGCTATCGTTAAAATAACGGCTTGGTGATCATTTGTTATATGGTTTAGTAAAACGTATCCAAAACGTACCTACCGTTGTGTTATCTATAAATTCCTGCACTAATAGAATGCGGAAACTTGGCTAACGAACACTCTATGAAGCACATTGGGGCCAAAGTCATAAGGAAAAAGATACTTGAGTTCCAACATACTTCTTCAGGACTATAGGTGAGTGTTAGTTTTTATCTTTTACCTTTGCCTTATTTGAAGGTTATTTGTAAAATTTTGACTCCACTTGCTAGTCTTTTTCAAGTTGAAATAGCTCAACTATTCTTCTTATCTTAATTTATCGTGTCTTAACTTAAACTACCTTAAGCAATATATTGTCTTGAAGCAACAGGCTTTATATTAATTATCTAACGTATCGTTAATCCTTTTTATCTTCAGGTTTATATTTGACATAACTAGCAAAAGGTCCGACCAAGTTTTATCTGTTATACCACTGTCTAACTTTTGACCGACTTTTTTGTCTTGTTTTATTACTATTGTAACTATAAATATCTGAATATCTTTGTTAATTTTAATCGGGTAAATAGCCAAAAATTTTTAAAAATTGCATCTAAAACTGTATGGTAAATCTTTTTTATAAATTAAAGGTTCTTTTCTTTTTATAATCTGCAAGGTTATTGTTAAAAGAACTCTTGTTTCTAATAATCGCTTTTAAAACAATTTGAGTTTATTATACAGGTTATATTATAACTTTTACACGATTTTTTTTTTATGAATTAACCTTACAGTGTTTTATCATTTTCTTTTCAATTATTACACAGAGTGTCCGGGAAAATGTGGAAAATCTCCCGGATATGAAAAAAACATGTGAAAGAAATACTACAAGTTCATATAAACTTTTTTCGTATAAGCCTCCTCTTGAGAAATATGGTTGGGAGCTCAATAGAATCAATTTTTTTACACATAATTATTGAACTACCAGGTATATTTAATTTTTTTTTAAGATGATGTAGGGTAAAACTTTTCAAATTACTATCCACGAAAGTGTTGTGAACTACTCATAGCTGCAAAAACTAGCTCTGACACTCATGATCCCATTTTTTCTTCGCCCTGTATGATAAAAACTTTGGACAACATTTTTTACATACCTTTAACTATTGATTAAAAATTATGTACTTCATTCATGTCGCTAATCCTAACCGTTTTCGAATAAACGCCATTTTATTTACATCATGTATTTGGCGTATTTTGATAAAATATACAACTTTGTTCCTATCAAATGTTCAACCTTCAGCCTTACGATAAAAAAATTCGATCCAAAATTAGAGTTGACCTCTTTAGTTAAAAACATGTAATTCTGTGGATTGCAGTTCGACCTAGGTTCGCAAAAAATGTGTATTTTATTTTATGGCACCAAAAACAAAGTATTGTTGTTGCAAAGGTTGCTAGATACTAATGGAATAAATATCATGCATTTTCAAACTTGTCAACTTTCATATCACTGAAACATTTATTCTTTATTTTGATAATACGTTACTAATTTTTAGATTTCGTGGTGAATATAATTCTGAAATAATTCGAAATATGGAATACATGTTTATTGCGTATGCAGATGGGCAGATGATTTGGCAATGCTTTGGAATCCAGGAGGTTACATCACGACAGATATCCTAATCATACTCTTTCAGATCAGAAAACATTTCAACAAGTTGACCAACGTCTAAGGGAGAATGGTAAGTGATGCTATTTAATAAGGTAATATTATTAAATTTCTTTATAATTTTGGGAAATTTTGGAGAAAAAAGTACTGATGCTGGTCGGGGAAGAACAGTACGTACGCCGGAATTAGAGCAAAATATTTTAAATGCTGTAGATGACACTCGATATGAACAGCTGTTATATCCATATCATTTGAAAAAACTGTATCTGAAGATTTTCCCCCTAGAATGCAATTTGAAAATTGAAATAACGTAAACTTCATTCTATTCAACTATTCTTTTCACGGATGAAGCTGCAAAAATGGTATTATAAATTTACAGAGCTCACATGTATGGTGGGTTGATGAAAACCAACATGCAACTATTGTTTCGAATCAACAACAGTTCCAATCAATTAATGTCTGAGCAAGAATCATTGGCATTTTTTTGATTGGATCATTCGTATTGCGGGAACGACTGAATGAAGAACTATATTTGTAGTTTCCCGAGAACGCTTTTCACGATTTAGTAGAGCACTTACAACTTGAATCCCTCCGAAACATGTACTACATGCACGATGGGGAACCAACTCATTTCAGCATTGCTGTGCGGAAGCACCTGAATAATGTCTATCGAAACCAATGGATCGGTCGAGGAGGACCTATTGCCTGGTCTCTTCACTCTCCTGACCTAACGCCGTTGGATTTTTACCTTATTGGATGATAGGTAATTCAAACCATTTAAATGAGGTGGTAAGATGACGAGAGCAATAATAAATCTGTCGATGATTCTCGCCCATACTTTAATTTTAAATTCATGTTGGTAATGTATTACCTATATTGCAAGCGGAGTTTCGTCAGCGTAAACATGCCCATTATGTGAATTTATAGTATTCCTTTGTAAAACAATACTCATGAGTACGTATTTTTTTTTTGAAAATGTGCTGTCCGTTTTTTATTCAAATGACATTGGTCTAGTGTCAATTCAAGATCGAGAAGTAAAAGCTCTCGTACTATATGGAAGTGGAATGGTTACAACAGCTCTTATCTTAAAGTCCTATTTACTGTACCTTCCAAAACTTCAATTTCCAAACCGAAGTATCTAGTGATCAGATCAAGATTTTCTTTAATTTGTTCCAAAATTTCTTTAATACCCTTTTGTTACTGATGATGACACCAAGGTCGGATCCAGCCTCCCTTTTTGGGAGGGGGGGGGCGGTGATATCACAAAAGTACACTATGGCAAGCGAAACCAAGTTGTCGACGGGGGGGGGGGGGGAGATACCAGCAACATTCTCGTTTCTACTGTAAAAAGCGGGGTTGTGTCTATTTTTCTGAATTTGAAGCTCTAGGAAAGGGGGGACGCGATCACAAGAAAAAACCAGTTGCTGACAGGTGGGGAGGATGCGAGCAGCATACACATTCCTAATATAAAAGGCAGAATCGGTTCTATTTTCCTGAACTCAAAGCCCTTGGGAAGGAGAGGGGCGATCGTAAGCATACACATTCCTATCCTCTATTCAAGAACTAAAGGGAATAATAAAACTGTTACCGAAACCTCCAACGTACCTGCTCGAGTGCTGCAGGTTACTGAGGACTGCCGTATATTTTTTTATATTTAAATATTATAAGCTTTTATAAATTTACTGCAACAATAAAATTTCTGATAATTCAATTTAATTTCTGTCAGTGAGCGAAGTACACCACAGGGTGATTTATCCTGTTTGTGGTTGTTTTTATATATTATATATTATTTGAAATTAGTGAGATATCCAAAAGATATGGCTTCCACCTCTATATTTATTCCAAAATCGTTAAACCAGGGCATTTTTCCTCAACGAAAAACTTATTACGATGAATGTTTATGATGCCTTAAGATATCAATATCTAGATAATAATGTTAAAAGCTCTGTTGAGATGTGTTCCAACCTACAGGAGTTCGAAAATCTACTATGTAGGTGTGAAGGAGAAAAAACCGACTGGAATTGTTAGTACTCCCAAGCCACATTCGATCACAGGCAGACGAAAAACCTCGTTGGAAGAAGAGATGTAAACTGAAATAAAAGGAGTTGTACATGCATTTTATTATGAGAAACCGTCGACAAGATTCTAACTAAAATCAATGAAGATCGGGATTTACTTGAAATTAAAAGACCTGAGCTCTGGAAATTGATCAGAGAACTTAATTTTTGCTGGCAAAAACGAGATAGGAAATCTGTTCTTATAGATCGTCCGGAAACTGTCTCTCTCAAGTAAAACGTAGAGTTTCTAAAAATAACACAACTTACAAAATTCGTAATTAACTGAACTTTTGAAAGATTTTTTTGAATAAATTTACTGCAGGAAATTAGAAAAAATCCGTAGAATAAAAGAATAAAAGAAAATGTAGAAACTTGATCTCATGGTCGGTGAGATAGAGGAACCAATTATAATTAATTTGAGCAAAGACAGCTTCACTGACTTTGATTACGAATTAGATACGTAATGTTTACCAGTGTAAATACAATTTATTATTTAAAATTCTGTTTTTGTTGTATTTTATTGTTTAATGTTGTTTATACATTTTTTTATTTTTTTATATATTTTTATTTTACTGTGTCCCACTCTTTAATTTTATAAATATTTAATTCCAATTAGTCGTAATTTTTTTATTATTGTATTTGTGTCTTTTTCTTAAGTGTGTAGAATTAACATGTTTATTTTTTTCCTTTGGGGCTATCGGATTTCCATATAATAAAGTAAATTAAATTAAAATGTCAGTGCAGTAGAAATAAAAATAAGTAGGGCTAATTTTAACTGTAACATATAAAAATTAATTACATTTGAATCCCTTTTTAGTATTTTATTTTAATTCTGCAGATGGTTTAGGAAATAAATAAACTGAAACGTCAAATGTCCTAAAAATGATTTTAATTATTAATAAAATGACCGATAGCCCCAAAAAAATTTTTTGTATTTTTGACAATGGGTATTTTGTAAGTATTTAAGTTATAATTTAGGATTTTTTGAGAGAATACGGCTACGTGGGGGAGGAGGCGATCGCCACCCCCCGCCCACCCTTGGATTCGTGCCTGGATGACACTAATCACTTTTAGCTCGTTGCAAGATAAATTTTAATTGTTGTTGGCCTGTTGACTTTTATATATGCTTCAAATTTCCTGAACTAGTTCTAAGCCCGGTTAAGGTATTTTGGGAGGCGACCCTCTTGAATAACAAAAAAAAAATTGCAAGACATTACTATTAATTGATTCTGTAATGGTGTATACTTTAGTAAGTACAATTTATCAATCCACAAAAAGTATTTTAAATTTAGCTAATTCTGAATTGTCTGCACTTACCGTTCATAAATTTATTATCGTCATTATTTTTCTTATATCGAACGATTTATAAAATATTATCATCTAACAAAGTTCCCTCTCAACCATTTAATAATTAATTTTATTTGACACTTAAGCCAGTAGTGATTTAGAAGTTAAATTATGTGCTATGAAGATCAGGGACACAGTAAACCCATTATTACGAGTATATTATCTAATATGTTTCTATTAAGTAACCCGACAGTAGTGTTCCCCTTAGAGATAAAATTATTTTAATGCACTCGTGACCTGTCTGGAACTATGAAGGTTTTAAATTTCATTGCGTCTGTAATTTTAGTGCTAGTTTTTCAGAAATTTACAGAAAGTGCTAAAATCTTAGGAGTTTTTCCGTTATCAGGAAAAAGTGTTAATATTTTATATAATCGATTAATGAAAGGCTTGGCTGATGTTGGGCATGATGTGACCATTATAAGCTCGATTAAGAATAAACTTCCAATTTTAAATGGAAGTTATACTGATGTTCATTTAACGGGATTTTCAGAAAAATATGAGGGTAAGTGCAATATATAAGCCATTTAAGGTTTGGGGATATTTTTTAATTGTTTTTAACCCAATAATATGTGGATGTAAGTTTTTTCAACAACTACTAATTGCAACATCTGATTTTAAATTTGACATTTTAAATACTGGGTATCCGGTAAATATATGTCAAATTCTGTATAGTCAAAATAACCCTAATATGTCATTTACCTTAAGGTTGTAGCTTTTGGGTAGATTTGTTTATCTTAAAGAAATTTTGGCATGGTATATAACTGATAAAGGCTCACGAATCCAGGTCATAAATAACCTTTAACGAAATCAAGAAAGTCAGGAACGGACTCGCCACTAAAGTCGTAGACTCAACATTTTGATATGTTCTTTCTTAGGTAGTCCGGGAATCCAGTAGGCTTTTGTAGCCAAAACAGAGACATAGCTCCACTAAAGATTTTTATATGTATTTAGACTTTCTGATTTCGAATATCGAATAAATTCCCGAAAATGGTCTGGTCATTTATTACAAACAAAAAGATTTTTAAACATTTTTTATTCTAAAATAATAAAATATTTACGTGTTCTTTGGCCGATTCTAAGCAAAAATTGTTTCTTGTGATTTTATGAATCGACGCATAGTTTTTAAGTTAAAAATTGTTACCTATTTGAAGACTGGCTTTTTGCTCCTTTTAAACATGAATAATTTTTGATTAAATAAATGTTTTCAAATTCTGCGCTCAGAAATTGATAATTCCAGTCAAGAACTATTAGTTGGGAGTAATCAAAATACGAATATTTAATGTATTTATTGCTTTTTAGCGCTATGAAGTGTATCATCAGTTATAATGTATGCGTCGCCGTGTATGAAAAGGTCTACTTACAGACGTTCACCTAGTGCACATAATTCATTATAGCTTTCACTGTATTAAGTACAAACCATCATCTCGCATATATCTTTTTTCATTCATCGTCGCGCAATTACAGGGTTGTTTTATACAACATTGTTAATTTGTGTTGCTCTTGTGTTATTGAGTGAATCATCGAGATGTCGCCTCTGTGTTTTGTTTGCTGTTTTTTAATTTAAATAGCAGCTTATAAAACACAATTGAGAGATGATGGTTTGTACCGAATGCAAGGGCCTGATGAGTTCCACACTAGGACGAAACAGCACTGTCGTCATTTTGCGGACCCCCCTCCATTTTCTGGGATTTCTCCGCACTTCTTAACACGAGAGTAATATTTATTTACAAACTTATGTCCGATCAATAGAGAATTATTTTAAAAATTACATAGACATAAATTTATATATACGGGGTTGTGTTCCGAAAATAAGTAAAATTTTCCATTTTTATTTATTTAGTAATAAAAAGAAAGGATTTTTTATAAAAAGAGAATCACAATTTGAAAAAATGCATTTTTTATAAAACTTTATTTACATTTTCTTTTTAGTTTTTATAGCATAGTCCCAAACAAGTCAAATTTAAATTTTTTTTAATGTCTTTGATCGACATTTTTAGTTTTCGGGCACCTGGTTCAACTTAGTTTTTCTTTCTGTAAGAACCTTTATCAGGAAAACAATTATTAGAAATCAATAATAAAAAGTTTTATACATACTTCTTACTAAATGGCTAACACTATATTTTGTTACTTCTTAAGAAATATAAAAATATATAACTCCTTTATTGATCATTGATTCTTTTTAAGCTTTAAACCAATTGTTAGTGAATCTTTCGATATTTGGTTTCTTCAGAATTTATGATTTTGTCAAAAAAGATTTTCAATGTAATTTGAAGGCTACTTGGGAACAAATAAATTTTTTCTGAAAATCAAGATTAATCTGAAATTAAATCAATATATTAAAAACTAATCAGTTCCTTGTAAAAAAAAAATAAAAAATAAATAAAATAAGGGATTTGATGTTGTAAAACATACGAGATATTGATTATGCAATACCTTTATGCGATTCAAAAAATAAATTTTTAATTACAAAAGGAAAGTATATGGTTAGCTTACCAAAACAGGAGCTCTCAGATCATATAATATGGGCCACATTTCCAAAAAAATATTTGACTATAAATGTAGTGAGTACTTCTTGTTCTCACTTCCATTGTTACTTTCCAGCACTATAAAGCTTTATGCTAAATTTTACGTTCTGGCGGAGCCATACCGGGTGTCAACGAATCTATTAGACAAGTCATAATTTCTAGAGTATTATGTGTATCAAAATGAAAATTGGTACCGGTAAATGGTATGTGAAGGGGAGAGTTTTCGCATATTTTCCACTTTCCGGCCGCTTCCGGTTTCACCGGAAATGGCCCCGGTTTTGAATTTTTAAATAGAACACCTTGTATATTTTAACATTTTTGGATTTCTGAGACAATTCTAGATCAGAATGTGACATTTTAAAAACTTTTTACGTCTACTTCATTTTTTTAGAGCCACTTTTAAAATTGCATCTAGGTGGCTATGATCGGACGCAAACTAATCTAAGGGCCTTAGGTGATGTCAAAAAAATACAATCGCAAAGTTTTAGTTACTAGTATGAAAGACAGAATAAGACAAAATTACGTTTTCATTTCTAACTATTAATTTTCAAATGGCGACCCCTTTGTGACAACTACTTTTCGAAAAAAGCATTCTTTGACGAACCTAACGGTACTAATTTATTTGCGATTGGATTAGACATAAGAACAGAAATTAAATATTATTAAGCAAAATACTGGATAATTTATTTGCTTACGACAACTGCACCATGGACAGCCATGATACATAATAATTTGCAACTGTTTTTATCAAGTCTTCTTTGGAAAACAAGCACTCACTTAAGTAGATAATGACAGTGACATACGCTCTAAGAACAGACGTAAAAGTTTCTTAATTTTCCTTAAGTTTAGTTTAAATTTTCGTTAAAATAATGTATACTCAAAGTGAAAAAGTGGATATGTTATTAATATTTGGAGAGTGTCATAGAAATTCAAGGAATGCTGCCGAGTTGTATGCTCATAGATATCCGAATCGGTAACATCCAGCCCATCAGTATTTTCCGTATGTCGAGACTCGTTTTAGGCAAATAGGAAATCAAGAGGCGGAACAGAGGTTTATCATAAATGAAGAGACTGAGATTAACGTACTTGCTATGGTTGAGGTTGATAAAACAGTTTCGTTAAGAAAAATTAGTCAAGAACTGCAGATAATTTATGAATCAGCAAGAAAAATACTGAAAAAGCATGGATATCGAGCAGTTACATCAACATTTGTATACTGAGGATGGCAATAGACGGGTAGTGTTTTGTGATTGGCTGCTTCAAAATCATACAGTTAACCCAAATTTTATCGATTTTATTCTATTTTCCGACGAATCCCATTTACAAATAATGGTATGTTCAATAAGCAAAATACTGGGTACTGGGCCCAACAAAATCAACATGAAAAGAGAGGGCAATTTTCAAGAAAGATTTTGCGTCAATGTCTGGGCTGGTATCGTTGGAAACAAAATAATTGGGCCAATATTGTTTCAAGGTCAGTTAACAGGGGTTAGATACTTAGGTTTTCTTCAAAATGAAATCGAAAATCATCTCAATGATATACCTTTAGTAGTTTTACGGCGAATTTACTTTCAACAACATGGAGCACCGCCTCACAATACTAGAGAAGTTCTTAATTATTTAATAGAGCATTTTAATAATCGAATTATTGCAACCAATGGTCCGGTACGGTGGCCAGCCCGCTCACCGGATCATACTGTGCTCGATTTCTTTGTCTGGGGATATGTTAAAGAAAGGGTTTACTATGGAGCAGCCCCAGCTACTCTTGAAATATTAGAAGAAAGAATTTTACGGGCATTTAGAAGTATAACGCCCCAAATGCTACAAAACGTGTTGAGAGAAACAATTGAACGAGCTGAAATGTGTCGTGAAAAAGAAGGAATGCACTTTG
Source organism: Diaprepes abbreviatus (assembly GCA_034092305.1). Taxonomy (NCBI): domain Eukaryota; kingdom Metazoa; phylum Arthropoda; class Insecta; order Coleoptera; family Curculionidae; genus Diaprepes; species Diaprepes abbreviatus. The sequence continues at coordinate 478,553 of JASJET010000178.1, forward strand.
AACATTTACTACACTAAACTTTTTAACAAATTCAGCTACTGTACTTTCAAATATTTTAAGTGCGTCGTCTAAGTTATTAGTTTATTTTGTTAGTTTTTTGGTAATTTTGTTAAATTTTTAATCTAATTCCTGTCTTTCATACTAGTCACTAAAACTTTGCGATTGTATTTTTTTGACATCACCTAAGGCCGTTAGATTAGTTTGCGTCCGATCATGGCCACCTAGATGTAATTTTAAAAGTGGCTCTAAAAAAATGAAGTAGACGTAAAAAATTTTGAAAATGTGACATTCTGATCTAGAATTGTCTCAGAAATCCAAAGATGTTAAAATATACAGGGTGTTCTGAAACCGGAAGTGACCAGAAAGTGGAAAATATGCGAATACTCTCCTCTTCACATAACATTTACCTGTACCAATTCTTATTTTGATACACATAATACTCTAGAAATTATGACTTGTCTAATAGATTCGTTGACACCCGGTATAATTTATTCGGAATAGGTCTCTAAAAATTACAAATTAATTTTAATGTATTGAACATAATCTGTCTAAATAACAGAAACAAATCTTCCAAATATACTGATTGAGGAACTATATTTTCCTCATTATTCACTGATCTTTGTGATTATCTGCCATCGGAACGAAATAATATATTTCTGGGATGATTTATGACTTTACCCCCTTGCCTTGATCGATTTACGGTAAGGATTTTCTAGTTTTCTTCTAGGAGCATAATAATACATTCTCAAGAGTTCTATTGGAAATAGATTTTTTCTACTAACGAGTTGAATTTATCCCATTGTAACCTACTGTAAAAAAATATGTGACAAAAATTACCTATTAATCATGAAATATTTGGTATATTTTCAGGGATAATTTCTTTTAAGCTCTGTATTCACTTTCTATTATTAACCTTTTGAAATTTACTACCACTTATTTACTAATTTGAAAACTAATTGAAAGCTTGAACGATTTAAAAATAAATACCGAAGTATCTTTTTTCGCCATTTTATGATTCTTAAATGTAAACCACTGAGCGATCAAATGTAGCAAACATTACTTTACTAGTTTTCCATTATTTAAGTTAATTAAATATTGTTTGAAAATATTTACCTTGAAATCGCTTTATAATTTCTTGCGATAAGCTCCAAGAACTTAATGTTGCCTCCAGATTATCAGTCCTTGCAGTTCCAACAAAAAAAAAATTCAAAATATCAACAATCAAAACTGTTAAATTCGCATCGACAAAGTCGGGGTTATTCATCCATTTTCGATTGTCGTGTGCTCTGTGGGTGGCAGGCGGTGATCTATAGGCATAGGATCGGTAATTATCGATTGTTTCGGAACGTGATGAGAATTTCAAAGTTTCAATTAGAATAGAATATATACTCAATATGACAAAATCTGAGTTTTGGTTTGAATTAGTCTATTATACTTAAAGTGATCCACAAAATGTTTTTGACTGAATAAGTATTTTTTTAAATTGACACAAAAGTCTTTTTATATTCTACGAAATACTTATTATAAGCAGGACATTTTTTTGAAAAAATAATTTGGTGCTATTAAAGTAATATTAGCATATTATCAGGCTAATTTTATATTCTAAATTTGAAGATTTTTTTTCAAGAATTTATATTTTTCAAAATATGTATTTGGCATACTTCGTATTAAATATATTTGTTTAAATTAAATAGCTGCAGTTTCAAATTTAATATATATTTATGAAAAAAAAATCTGTAAACTCATTTTGAGTATTCGTGTTTTGTGTGTAATTTGCCCAAAATGCGTTACAAATTGCAGGTGCAGAAATACCTCCAGACGTCTATAAAAATTTAATTTTATCAATGACAAGATGACTGCAGGTTCTTTTAAATGCCAATATAGGGTTTACAAAATATTAATTAATATGAATACCTTACTGTTTTTCTTTTATAATTAGAATGCATGTAGACTTTTCAGAGATAGAAATTCTGCATTTTTTTTTTCTAATATAGAATAAATGATTATTTAAAAAATATATATTTTTTATATAATTGTATCAATCTTATTACATAACCATTTATTTTTTAATTAAGGTTTTTTGTTTACTAATTTCTAAAAATTAGAATGGTATATGTAAACTTTAGAACTACAAATTTATGTTCATTTGAATTAAACTAAAAAAATTAGCCCAAATCAAACAAGCATTCTTATACGGATTTATTTTATTTTTAGGTTTATTGGATAATATGAATCTACTTGAAACTCCAGAAGAAACTTCTATTACAGAAACCAACCATCTGTTTGAAGTACTGTTTTATTTATGGAATGATACCCTTACCCACCCAAACGTCAAGAAACTTTTAGCTTCTGATGCAAAATTCGATCTTGTTATAACAGAACACTTTTGGAGCGAAAGTTTGCTAATATTTTCTAGTATTTATAATTGTCCTACAGTTGTTTTTACTAGTATGGGAGGTGTCAATCCGTGGGTAAATGACATGGTTGGAAATCCTATGCCTCCATCTTATATACCTCATTTTTTTTTCCTTGGGGATTACTCACGGGGAATGAATTTCTTCCAAAGAATGTACAACTTGTTTTTCTTCCTAAACGATTATGCGTTTAAACATTACATTTCTTTTCCTGCTCACAATGGGTTATTGAAAGCGTATTTTCAAAATCCTCCAGATGTCGCTAAACTTTATTCAAATGTGTCTTTACTTCTTTTGGGTTCTCATTCCAGCCTGAGGCAAGCTGCGCCTTTAGTACCAAATGTAGTAGAAATTGGAGGATTTCACATCGATCCACCAAAAAAGCTGCCGAAAGATTTAAAGGAATTTTTAGATAGCGCCAAAGATGGTGCTATTTATTTTAGCATGGGTTCTCATATCAAGAGTTCGTATTTCTCAGATGAAAAGAAGCGAATAATGGTAAATGTATTTAAAAAACTTAAGCTAAAAGTTTTGTGGAAGTTTGAGGACTCAGACTTACCTGGAAAGCCTGACAATTTGTTAATAAAAAAATGGTTACCACAAATGGACATTTTGGGTAGGTAGCTAAGTAACAAAAAGATGTAAAAAATAGTTATGAAAAATAGCAACAAACCTAAGATTAGGTGTTGATGTAGTTATCGTGTTAAAAGACTAAATGTCTTTAAATAGGGGTATGAACGGAAATAATAAAAATAATATATTTTTTGTTTAAACAAATTGTAATAACTCAACACTGTGTAGTTGTTTGATAAACATTATAGTTATGTCATAATATAACACAACTTAGCCACAGGCTGGGGCGGATCCAAGGGGGGGGCAGTGGGGGCGATCGCGCCCCCCCCCCCCAAGAGCTTTGAGTTCAGGAAAATAGACCCGATTCTGCCACTTATACTACAGTTTATTCAAGAACTAGAGAGAGTTATAAATCATTTTTTACCTTTTTTTCTTCGCAAAATATCTGTGTTCTTTAGTCCGGTGTCTTTGGCAAAATCTATTAGACACATATATTTTTCATAGGAGTGGGTTAAAAATTTTATAATCAAAAATACAGGTCTATAATAATGGACTATTTGGTTGGATAACAATAGATATTTGGATGTGTGAAGTGTTAAAAAGGATTTTAATCCTCGTCATAGGCGTCAGAAGGGGGTTTATTTTATTACTAAGTATTTATGGCATAGAATATTATTTAGGTAATAAACTTAAAATAAAAAGTTTTTATAATATTATTTAATTTCTTAATAATTCACATATATTAGAAAATATAGAAAATTTTGACATATTTCACACAAATCATAACTGTATTTTTATTATTTTTAATTTTGGTATAGAAACCGTTTTAGGCACATTCAGACTAAAATGTAGCCTTTCTCTCTCAAAAAATTCTAAGTTGTAATTTAAATACTTACAAAATACCCATTGTCAAAAATACAAGAAGTTAAATATAAAAATATAAATTCGTCCATATAATATTAAAAATTTTTTGAGGCTATTGGTCATTTTATTATTAATTAAAAGCATTTTTAGGATATTTGACGTTTCAGTTTATTTATTTCTGAAACCATCTGCAGAATTAAAATTAAACACTAAAAAAGAATTGAAATGCAATTAATTTTTATGTTACAGAAAATTTAAATAATAAATTGTGTTTACGTTTTTTTTTTATTTATTTATTGGCATTGGCTGATCAGCCATGCAGCCAGTCACGAAGTGTTATTTTATTCAAAAACATTTTGATATTAATAGTAAAAAACAAATTTTTCACTAGGTTTTGATATATTGAAAAAATGATTTAACATAGGTGTTTAACAGGGACACACACTTCACGTCGCTGGAGTCAGGGCGTGTGTTTAGGTTGGTAAACATTACGTATCTAATTCGTAATTAAATTCAGTGAAGCCATCTTTGCTCAAATTAATTATTATTGGTTCCTCTATCTCACCGATCATGGGAACGAGTTTTCACATTTTCTTTTATTCTTTTATTATACGGATTTTTCCCAATTTTCTGCATTAACTTTTTTCAAAAAAATCTTTCAAAAGTTCAGTTAAATTATTAATTTTGTAAGTTGTGTTATTTCTAGCAACTCTACCTTTTACTTGAGAGAGATGTTTCCTTCTCCAACGGACACTTTCTAGACGATCTATAAGAACAGATTTCCTATCTGGTTGTTTCCAGCAAAAACTAAGTTCTCTGAGCAATTTCCAGAGCTCAGTTCTTTTAATTGCAGGTAAAACCCGATCTTCATTGATTTTATTTAGAACTTTGTCTATGGTTGGGATCTGCTTCTCATAATGAAATGTATGTACAACTTCTTTTATAGCAGTTTACATCTCTTCTACCAACGAGGTTTTTCGCCTGCCCATGATCGAATGTAGCTTGGGAGTATTAACAATTCTAGTCGTTTTTTTTCTACTTCAATGTTCGATACCTAGTAAATTTTCCAACTCCTGTCATGTTGGAATACATCTCAACAGAGTCTTTAACATTATTATCCAGATATTGATATCGTAAGGCATCATAAATATTCATCGTAATAAGTTTTTCGTTGAGGAAAAAATGCCCTGGTTTAACGATTTTGGAATAAAGATAGAGGTGGAATCCATATCTTTTGGGTATCTCACTAATCTCAAATAACATATAAAAACGAGCACAAACAAGATAAATCACCAAGGACACACTGTAAGGTGTACATTGCTCACTGACAGAAATTAAATTGAACTATCAGAAATTTTATTGTAGCAGTAAATTTATAAAAGCTTATATTATTTAAATACAATTAAATATAATTAGATTTACGGCAGTCCTCAGTTACCTGCGGCACTGGACCAGGTATGTTAGAGGTTTCGGTAACAGTTTTATTACTCTCTCTAGTTCTTGAATAGAGTATATGAATGTGTATGCTTGCGATCGCTCCTCCCCTTTCCAAAAGCTTTGAGTTCAGGAAAATAGAACCGATTCTGCATTTTATATTAGGAATATATATGCTGCTGGCGCTCCCGTTGACAACTTCTTTTTCTTGCGAGAGCTTTGAATTCAGGAACATAGATCCAACTCTGTCTCTTACATTAGGAATATGTATGCTGCTCGCATCCTCCCTCCCTGTCGGCACCTTGTTTTTTTCTTGCTTCAAATTCAGAAAAATAGCCTTTTACACTAGAAATGGGAATGTTGCCTTCCCCCGTCGACAACTTGCTTTCGCTTGCCATACTGTACTTTTGTGATATCACCGCCCCTCCCCCCTCCAAGGAGAGAGGCTGGATCCGCCCCTGGACACAGGGTCGAGCCTTTGCTAGTGATAAAATTGTGAGTTTTATATTTCTGCCTTGGAGTACAAATTGAGAAAGAAATTAGATATAGTTTTTGCGTATCCTTTGAAAGTATTTAATAAGATTGAAATGATTAATTTTCGAACAATTCCAGAAAATAACTATTTTGGGAAATTTGAAAGGTAGTTTTAGCCCCTTAATGAACGAATAGGTACGTAAAAAATGCCTGAAAAATGTTTTTTTGATGTGCTGCAACATATTACATGAAAAATCAATAAGGTACACCTGGAATATCTTCCTTGTGAACCGATTTCGGTCTAAATGTTATGGGACCACTGCAGCAAATTTGAGATCCTCTTTTTATAATTGGTTAAACCTGAATATATAAAAAATGATTTGCCTTCAAGTTGGTACGTTTTTATTTTTCCTGATCGAAATCTATCTAAAAATAATAACTTTACGCTAACCCTTTCCATCATTTATGTGCTTTATTTGTTTATTGAGAGCATATTTATGTTGGCAATATTTTTGTTTTCATCGAAATTTCGTTCACAGTATAGTATTATAGTCAATAGTAACTATTCTGACTGTTCTTGTCGTTATTATGCTTAGTTCATAAAACTTTCCCCCTTGTACCTAAAATATAGAAAAGCATTAGTTTATTATGCAGAGTGGCTCGGTATAGGATATTTAGTCAGAAAGTCTTAATATAAATTGTATTTGGCGTTCGATTGGAAGAACATATTTCTTTACTACCTTCCATAAGCCTGTCCATAATAAATAATTTATCGTTACCTTCATCTAAAGATCTCGAGTGGGCAGAAAAACATTTGGCTTCAGGTTCGACAAATTTTTGAGTAAAAGCTCTTTGGATTCTGATGGGTCCTCCATAGGTCTTCTAGGCACTTTAATCTACCCCCGTGTTAGTTATTTTCAACTATTAGGGTTTTTATCAAGCTAAAACGAAAAAATCACATTAGTCTTAAACAATAACAAAAGGTAAGGTTAGATTTGACTCGATCTTCCTTGCAAGAGAGTTTTGCCTCAATAAAGCCCTTTTTAACCAGTATACATTTTTGGAACATACCACAATTTCCTTAGTAATCATATAATTCTTGAAATAATTTTAAAATTTGGTATTCTTTTGTTTGTCACTGTCATGGTGTTGAATTAAAAATCTCTGTACCTTTTCCCTTCCATTTCGTTAATTTTTTTTTCTTTCTAATTAGTCTTGATAAGAAAGATATTTTCTTGCAGAGTTGCACCGGGACAAGTTGTGTGGCATTTTTGCTACTTTTAATGAGGATAATTAGAGTCCCAGACCAAATTTTAGGGTATAAGGTTACTTGGTAAATCTTTAAAGTGTCCTACTGATGTTAATTTGGTCAGTTCTGGGAATAATCTGATATCCAGTTTTTCCATTTTTTCCTTCTTTATCACTAAAAGGCCAACTCAGTACCACTGGTCTTTTTCTCTTTATCTTTTCCTTCAGTTTGTCCTCCTTTTCTCTTCTATTTTGCCCCATTTTGCTTATCATCGATTTTTTTTTGTTGATTCCTTTACGGAACTTGCTTCGTATGCTGTACGTACCAGGTCCTATCATACTATCACGTGATTCAGAGCTTACCAAGGTCTACTTCAACGTCAGGACGTCAGGAAGCCTCTGTTAAATAGGTTTTATGTGTCTGTGTCGTCTCAGGGACTTATAGACTTTTAATCCGCTAAATTTTTGCCTTCGATACAGCCTATAAATGTAAAACCATCGTAGTTTTTTTTTCTTTTTGTATATATAATTAATTGATATTCAGTGTATTTACCTTTTTATGAACTTGTAAGTGTTTTCTCATGTGGGACAATTAATTAAATCCTGCAACCATGTGTAGTTGATATCTTCACTGATGTAGGAGGCACACATGTTAACTAGGTAAACAAGCCTATTTACACGGGTAGAGTGCATTCAATAGTCTCACATTATGCATTTGTTTATTTATATATATTATATCATTTTATATTTAGTATCACCAAAAATAATTGTTTATGGTATAATTATTTGTTTTAGTAAATTAATCATTGTAAGTTTAAATTGTCAAAAACCACTTGGTTGAACAGCTGACTGTCCCAGGTATATTCTTTTAAACAGAGAAGAGCTAAGCCACTCTAGGCGGTTAGTTACAAACCGTGAGTAAAACGTAATATGTGGTACTTGTTTTTAAATTTTTTTGGATGTTTTTTTGGCTTTGAATATATATATGTATATATATTTGTTTAAAATTTTTGAAAATTTTTGTCCTCCATATTGAATTCCTCATTTTAAATTTTCAAAATCTAACAGTAGATTTATACTCATCGACCCTTAATATACTTATATAGTAATATTCAATAAAATAACTGAATTTAGAAAAATAATCTCTTTTTGGCTTGCATTCGAGTAGATCGGTGAGACGCAAATTAACATATCTCGGTGAAAAAATATACCTAGACACTCTAAAAATAATTTTAAAGAGAAAATATCGTACTTTTAGGTGCTTCTACTAGTTTTATGAAAAGAAATGACCTTGTAACTTTACACAACCCTAAAATATGATGAAAAACAGTGTTTTTTGCACTTTTAGGTGAGGATATCTCAAAAACCTCACGTGATGGGGCAGTTCACAAGCTAGATTCGTATTCAGCTCACCAAAATCCTTCGAAAAAGTATACTAGAGTTTCTGTTATTTGACTCTTGTTGGCCTGTGTTATCATTTTTGGCATCATTCTGAAGCGATTTATCCAGAAAATAAAACTACTTTCAGCTACACCAAATTCACGCTACTTTTGGTCCTAATCTGATTGGAGATATATTATTTCCGGGCGTCGACTTCTTTACAATGTTGCCTCTTCTTAATTCTAGAATCACATTTACGGACATCCCACTCGAACTGTTATTAGATGAAGAACTTTGTTTTACCAATATAACTTAACGACGGGACTAATTATCCCCATTTGGCAGTATATCACGCCGCATCATTATGTATTGTTTTTTTGGAAAAAATATATAGCTTTTCCCAATTCGCAGTCTTAAATGTTGCATCTTTTTATATTCATATATAAGATCTGAAATTTCGGAGAATTACGGAAAATAATATTAATATTGAATATTCAAAAATTCACGAAGACATATAGAGACTCAATTAACTGATAAACTATCTTAATTTATAATTTTATGAATATGTGAGTGATATGGTGTAACTACATATTTACTGCAACTACTAAATACATAATGCTTTTAAAATATGTAAAAATAGCAAACCCGTTTAATTGTCGTTAAAATTCATTGTTCTCAGTGCCGATCAAGGTTACAGAAAGCCTAGCGACTTTATGAATGTATTTTTATAGAGAAAACCTATTGGCTATTTCTGGTTCAACTCTATAGCTGGGTATTTACTTTTAAGAAATTCAACATTTACTTTTCTTTTAGCTCATCCAAATGTAAAACTATTTATCGGCCACGGTGGATATGGTAGCACTTTGGAAACAATATACCATGGTGTTCCTACTATGCTTATACCAGTATTTGCGGACCAGTATAATAATGCAAATCATGCTGTGCAACAAGGCTATGCGTTAAAACTTGCCTATAATGACAAAAATTTTAATGAAGAAACGGTTTTCACAATGATTAGAGAAATGCTGGACAATCCAATATACACAGAAAATGCCAAACTTAGATCACAGATGTTTCATGATAGACCATTAAAACCACTGGACAATGCCATCTATTGGATAGAATATGTAATTCGTTATAAGGGTGCCGATCATTTAAAAGTCTCCGGACGAAATTTACCTTGGTACCAGTTTTACATGGTAGATGTAATACTGTGTTTAATCTTAAGTGTACTTCTAGTTTTGTACGCTATCTATTTAGGTTTAAGATTTATTTGCAAGGCATTTGGAAACTCTGCAAATGCGAAAGTGAAGCGAAGTTAAATAATTATAATATACATAATTTTTTCTTCGCAGTTCTGTTATGTACAATTACCTCCCCATATATCACAAGTTAATGATCTGGTTAATGTAAACAGTTGGCAGTAACATTACAAACTACATCAGTCATTATTCACAGAGGGTGTGAATGAAACTGAATAATATGTAATTGTTAGTGATTACTAAATTTCTAGTTATCATTTTTCAATGGCTAAAATCGATTATACAAACTACTAACTGTGAAATCCCTTTTCTACATAAATTTTTTTATTGGCTTGTCATTTAGTGATTGTACAATCATTATTCAACACCTTTTAAAAATGATAAACATTATTTCTAAAATTCAACTTCCAGCAAAAGTATTTTTGAATAAAAGCGCCATTTTAGATCTCTAACTAGTGAAAACAGTTACTAGATGTCAGATAAATATGGAAGGTACAGTCTAGTAATCAGTAATATAGTTTTCTTTGGCCTCTCATATTTCCTTCTTGTTTATAGTTTCCAAAAATTTCAATTAAGTATATGAGACTAATAGTTTCATATACTATTAAAAATGTTAAATTTTTTTATGCATGTTCTATACCTATCTTCAGTAGTTTTTGAGATATTTCAATCTTTTAGTTTCTTTTATGGCACTGTGAAATTTTTAGCTCTTGTAAGGAAAATAAAAATTTTCATCATAAGTAGCTTAAAGATAACTGAACATAAAGGTTTATTACATAACAAAAACATTTTTTTATTGATCACATTATAATAGTCTTTTATATTCTGAATTAAAAGAAATAAATATATTTACAAAAATAACTTCATTAATATCGATTAAGTATTTCTTCTGTGCAACTATTCAAATGTCTTTCTTGTTGCCTTCACAAAATAATTCTTTTTTCGTATCTCCCGTTACTCTTGATAATACAGATGGCGTATTACTCCAGTTTTCCAAATATTTTATTATGGTAGGTGGATTACTATAGACCCGGCTATTGTATTAGCATGAGGGAATAAAAAATGCTCAGAATTGGATTTTCCTAAAGACAGATCTATAAAAAAACTCAACTGTATTTAATAACATAAGAGAATATGATTTCCAACCCTCTACAAAACTATAATGTTGTGTAACAAACTACAATTACTGTTCAACTATAAGAAAAAAAGCAAAAATCTGTCATTTAAATGCGAAGTTAGGTGAATGAAATTATTGTAATTTATTAAGTTATAACAAAAAATATAATAAGCTTTAAAATTTAAAAAAGAGGCTTTTTTATTTAAAAGTTTAGTTTATAAGTTTTAAAAATGCAACAGAATTTATTAATATAACAAAGTCACTCAATATTTTTCTGTTGCACGACGCATATACAGCTGCGTGAAACATTATTTCGTCTCATCAGTTTTCAAATTTTCTCAAGCAAAATAAACATTGCAGGCTGTATTTTGACTGTGACCTTGTAATATTCCTGTTATATGATAACCAAAGCGACAACTGATGGAATGCTGCGATGTTACGAAGTGGCGTTCAAAACTTGGTATGCGACATTCTGTTGCAGGTCAATACATTCTTCAGAGGTTTATATATATATATATATATATATATATATATATATATATATATATATATATATATATATATATATAACAAAACATAGTAACGCAACACCGGACCCCATTCTGCAACAAAGTAAGAGTGTAATATCGTAACACGACACTGTCCCATCAGCTGTTGGTTTTGATATATGAATCAAAAAATTCCACATTGCGTAATATTTTTACGTGTCGGAAACGGCGGCCCACAATATTTATCTTATTATGAATAATGCTTGAATAATTTCCTTATTTTAATTGAAGCATCCTATGTTTTACATCAGTCCCATATTTTACTAAAAAGTATAGACTAAATGGAGCACAAGGATGAAGAGTATAAAAATGAGCGCCATCTATTACCATAATGTTAGCTTAGCCTGTTATTTGTTAGCTACGTAATTTACATAAGTCTTTAAAAGAAAAAAAAATGGGCATAAGGGTTTGCTGCAACTTTTTCATATGACCGAATAGATTAAATGATTTTAACTTTTTATTATCCAATGCTATGTTCTAATTTAGCAGTCGCCAAAAACTGCACTCCTTTGTATGTATAAATATATCCTAATAAAAAAAAATTAATGGAATTTCAAAAAGTCAGGGTGTATCATTTTTTAAGGAACAAATACAAACATAAAAGTTATCTGAACAACACTTTTGAAACATTCAAATATATCCAAAGGGTTTGTTTCATGTTTATTTCGCTTGGTGAATTTTTGTTGAAACCTTTTAACCTTTGATTATTATTTTGATCCCAATATTTTATTTTGGTGGAAAATTAAACTTCAATTAAGATGATGAAATAAAAACTAAAACGAGATAATATGTAAGAAATATTCCTAATCTTTTTGCACATATCTCTACTGTGTACCTAGTATTTTGTTAGGAATTATAACGATTACAATCTTATTATTTTCAATAAAGCAATTTGTTATTATTATTATGATTTTAAACTAACCGAGGCCAACAGTATGCGGTTATTCTATTTTTGATGGATCAGCGTTGCCACTTATTTCGTTAGATGGGATATAGATAAAATAAAAATTTAAAAAAATGTTATTTTATTATGAGGTGCCCTTCAAAAAAGGAATATAGATTTTTAATTTAAAAACCAAAAATAAACCAAGGAAAATCATATTCATTTAGATCTGTCAAAATTCATGTTTAAGAGTATGCGACAAAAGGTTTTGAAAATTTTTTGACCAAAAATTTGTCTTTTCATGTTTTTAGTAATTTGCAGTAACAGAGAAGTTCCAGAGCTTTAATGGCATATCCAAATTTCTTAAAAAATCATTTATATGAAGAATGGACCTGTTGACAAGTATTTAGGAATCTGATTTTGCAAATTATTTCAAGTTTTATTACTACAAATTAACATTGGATCAAACTACTTTGGTCAATAGTATGAAAGTAAGAAAAATACTTTTAGATAAATACAGTTGTTGCAGTTATGGTATATGGAATGATAAACGCTCATCTAAGTTTTGAAGAGATTTCTTTTATTGTTGGGAAGCCAGTAATATAGAAAATTTCCTTCCTTATTAATTACAAATCCTTCCCTACAGGGACAAAATTGTGAACTCCTACTTCCCTTGTGGGAAATGACTCTAGGTCAAACAAACACTCTGAAACTTAGGATTCTGACATTTTAAAGATATAATCCTTTGAAGTTATCCCGTTTGTGCGTTCTGCAGCAGCGTATGTATGCCACTACAGAGTAAGACTGTTTTTTTTTTATCAAAAATAAGAAAGGATTCAATAGTGCTTGACCTCGGCAATTGCTTTTAAATGATCTTCAAGGTCGCCATTAGGCTTTTTCTGACTCTTATAGCAGCGTAAATATATATATATATATATATATATATATATATATATATATATATATATATATATACATATATATGTATATGAATGAAGGAAACCGCTGTACCACTGTAGCGGGGAGGGTAAGTTTTGACTTTCTTCTCGGTATGGTGGTACAGGTAAGCCATCATCTCGATGGTGGTGGAATAGGATAAATTGTGATATGTAGCAATTTACTCAAACTGTGCAACCTCTAACACGGAAAGAATATGGCGGAACGAAGTTTGCATTTACTGTTCGCATTTTACCTCATTCATACACGGACTTGCATATAGTTGTACGTTTACTAAATGTGGTTTCAGCACTACAACGGCATAATGTGGATATATCCACTGCTATTGCATCTCACACGGAGGAATCCGTGAAAGCCGCATTAACATATATACGCCATCCGGCGGGAGGTCGGCAAAGCCGCGTTCAGTATTGCATGCTTCCTTGCAATCGGTCCTTTGCACAAATAGCCGGTACCCTGATGACTTCAGTAGTGCGAAACATGTATCACTGTAGCGGGAAGGGTAAGTTTTGACTTTCTTCTCGGTATGTTGGTACAGGTAGACCATCATCTCGATGGTGGTGGAATAGGATAAATTGTGTTCTGTAGCAATTTTCTCAAACTGTGCAACCTCTAACACAGAAGGATATGATGAAACGAAGTTTGCATTTTACTTCATTTATACATGGAGTTGCTTATAGTTGTACGTTTGCTGAATGTGATTTCAGCACTACAACGGCATAATATGGATATATTCACTGCTATTGCATCTCACACGGAGGAATCCATGAAAGCCGCATTAACATATATATATATATATATATATATATATATATATATATATATATATATATATATATATATATATATATATATATATATGCAACATGCCAGAGGCTCGAATCTAAGTACCTTGAACTCTACGCATACTTTAAGATTGGCGTTTTGGAGTCTTGTTCCGAAAGATTCCTTGATCCAAGCATCTAGCCCAATGGTGTAAAAATCGAAAAGGTTTTTAATGCCAGAAACAAGTAACCCTCTGTGCTATTGAGGTCCCTCGTCTGAAATTGGTTACTTTGGCAGTATACAGAGCAGGTCTGGGTAATAGTAAGATGCTTTTGAGGAGGTGTTAAACAAATTATCACAGTCAGAGTCCACAATTTTGTCAGAGCTAATTTGTATTATTAAGTCCTATAGTATTTTTGCCACAATATGTGACTACACTAGAGTGACCAGTAATTCCTCAACTTGTGTCAACATTTTGACTAATATTGCGTGGTCAGTTCATTGAGCTAAATATGGGGATCGCGATTGGTGCTCCCGAACTGGATAGAGTGTGGCCTATAACAACGAAGGGAATTGATGTTATTTTGAGCGACCTGAGTGTGATTGACTGGGACATTTTCTATCAAAATATCGACTTTGAATGGCAGTGCTTGGCATTTGGTATTGGTTTGTCAGCAGCTAATCTGCAAGCATCTTCAGGTCTTCACCAATAGGCTTCCTATTCGGTGGTTTAATGAGACATTAAGGAAAATGAGGGACGAGCTATCTGTGTTGAAGCTTTTGAGCGATGGAAGCACGGAATTCCGGGATTTGTATAAACTTATGAATAAAAAGTACAGACAGACTGCTACAAAGAAGGATGCATTTGGGAGTTTCCTGGATAATTCCCAAAACAAAGCAAGGGATGTTTGGAGAGTTCTTAGCTATGAAAAAGATCTGCACATAATACTTCTAGTTCATTGCTCAGCGCTGGAAACTTTGTGAGTTCTTTAGTAAAATAGTATCCGACACTATAAAGGATCTACAGATTGACACAGAAATACAAAATGCTATGGCTTCGTCGATCCCAAATTCAGTGCATTCTTTTCCCCTTTTGCGCGTTACGGAGTGTGATATTTGGAGTGCTATACATGCTCTCAAGAGGTTGAAGTCTTTTAACATATATGATATGAGTAGCGCTCTTCCGAAGGAGATTAGTGTCTACTTGATCAAACCTTTGAAGCATTTATTTAATTGTAGTCTGGCTCAGGGTAATTTTCCGGATTGTCTAAAGATAGTTAGAACTGTTACTTTGTTTAAAAAAGGGAATGTCGATTTCATGGAAAATTATAGACCTATATCTTTGATTCCGTTATTGGGAAAAGTGTGACAGAATTTGATTATAGACTCTTGCCGATGACATATTGAGGTAGCGTTAATTATCTTATCTATAATCATTTTTGTCCCATATTAATTAGTAACTATTTTATTAACCTACAATTAAAATTTCACAGTAATAAAGACACTCTGGAAGTCTGGTCGTTCAACTTTTCTCTTGCTGTTCTAGTACCAAACACTACGGTTATTAAAGCTTACCACAACCATGACTCAGATCTTCAGGACTCAGGAAAGGCTGCTAATTAGTTGGTCAGTAGACATCTCTTGTTTTGTAGATCTCGCAACAGCGCGCCTGCGAGTTTATTCGCGTGAAGGTTTTAATTAGATTGAATAAAACAAGTTTCTCAAAACACTTAGTCTATTAACAAAATAAATAGAATAAAAACGAATTATTTACAATGAGAAACTTAAAACTAATAACAATTACGAAAAACTACCATAATTGCTCTTCTCGGTCGTTATTTTAACCAAAAATCTAAAACCCAATTTTGAAGAAACACGTATAAATAGCTTAATAAAATATTAAACAAAAAAAAAAGGAATAAAACGCGAAAACAGCTATTTATATTACTTAAATCGAACCGTATGAAAATCGCGAAATGCCCTACTAAAATAACACACGATAATCCCTTAATTTCCCAAATTAAACAAAGACAACCTTCCCTTCCGACGATTATACCCGTGACGTAATTATTCTACGGCACTGGTATGGTACCGTACTACCCGACATTCAAATTGGGACTAAAATTTACTATTCCTTAAAACACTGTATTCAATCTTACAGACCTTCGTGGATAGTGATAAAAAAATATAACTACCCTATTCCCACGGCATATCTATTCACAGAGTGATTATTTAATTATTTATTTTAACAAAATATAGTTGACATTGAACAATGAAAATAATTAACATTTGTTCCATTACAAAACTATTTGAAGTAATACTGAAAAACAGCTTGAGTCGTTATTTTGAATATAACAATTTTTTGCATCCTTCACAGTTTGGTTTTCGCCGGAATTTTTCGACTACTCAGGCAGTTGCTGCGGTTATGGAGGGCGCGGTTGAGGGGATAGAAGGTGGGGAAAGCATGGGGCTTTCACTGTGTGGTCTCAGTCGTGCCTTTGATTGTTTTTCTGATGATCTTTTGATTAGAAAGCTTCATAGATACGGTGTAAGAGGCGATCCCCTTGATTTGCTTTCATCTTTTCCGTCAAATAGAAGGCAGGCAGTCACATATGGTGAAGAGCTTTCTGACCTATGGCGGTACGGTGTGGAGTGCCACAGGGTTCGGTATTAGGACCTCTTCTTTTAATTGCATATATCAATGATCTCTTTAGGCATTTGTTATGGGGTCTGTGTATCTATTACGCTGACAACACGGCGCTAGTGTGTAAGAGTATAGATCCAGAATGTTTAATGAAGGATATGGGAGAGCATGCGAGATGTTGGTTTGATAATAATTGAATGAAAAAAAAACAGAAATAATTTATTTTTCATGAATGGACATAGAGTGGTTGATGGTTCTTCGGTGACATTGTTGGGTATGAGTTTGGACGATGGTTTGAACTGAAATTCTCACGTTTGCATCTTTTATGTTTGTTCTCAGACAACTTCGTGGTTCTCTTCACTGTCACACCCTTGTCTCTGTTTATTATTCCTTGTTGCATTGTCATATTTTGTACGGTGTTCACTTTTGGGGTTGATGTGCTGGCGCGATTCAGATCTTTAGAATGCAGAAGAAGGCTACGCGACTTGTCTCCGGTAGATGTTATAGGGAACACTGTAGGCCACATTTTATAAAATTGCGGGTACTAACGTTGCCTAGTTTATTTATCTTATACCAACTGCTGGAGATTCATAAAAACCGTTAAAAATTCCACCTATTCCTCTGTTTTTTTATAGAGGTATAGAACTTTAAGTTGGCAACACTTTTTTAACTGGCGGCCATTTTGTCAGCTGTCAAGTGATTTATGTTTAGTTTAGTTTGGCATATCAATATGAATAGACTGACCCCTGAACAACGCTTCCAAATTGTGCAAATTTATTTTGAAAATCATGGTTCTGTTCGAAATACGTATCGCGCACTACATCCATTTTACGATCAACATAATCGTCCATCAGAGCAATTAATTCGATTAACTATGGAACGTTTTCGCACCACGTTTACTCTAAATGATAATACGCATCCACAAAGACGTCGTACAGTGCGTACAGAAGAAGTCATTGCTGCTGTAGAGCGTAGCGTAGAGGAAGACCCGAATCAGTCTATTCGCCATCGTGCACAGGAATTGGATATGTGTCCATTCACTTTATGAAAGATTTTGCGGAAAGATCTTGGTTTGCGTGCTTACAAAATCTAACTCGTGCAAGAATTGAAGCCACACGATCACCTAGCAAAGCATAGATTCGGTGAATGGGCCCAAAACAAGATTCCCGTTGATCCCGATTTTCATAAGCGAATTTTGTTTAGCGATAAAGCTCACTTTTGTTTGAATGGATACGTCAATAAACAAAACTGCCATATTTGGAGCGATGATAATCCTTAGGTGTATGTTGAGACACCGTTACATCCAGAAAAACGGACTGTTTGGTGTGCTTTATGGGCTGGTGGAATCATTGGTCCGTACTTCTTTAAAAACGATGCTGGTGAGAACGTTACAGTCAATGGTGACCGCTATAGGGCCATGATTACTAACTTTTTCGTTCATCAATTGAACAACCATGATGTGCAGGAGCTGTGGTTTCAATAAGATGGCGCAACATGTCACACAGCTCGTGCCACAATTGATTTATTGAAGGAAACGTTTGGTAACCGCATAGTTTCACGTTTCGGACCCGTGAATTGGCCTCCAAGATCGTGCGACTTAACGCCGCTAGACTATTTTCTGTGGGGATATGTGAAGTCGCTAATCTACGCCGATAAGCCCGAAACGATTGATCACTTGGAAGACAACATTCGCCGGGTTATTGCCGACATACGGCCACAAATGTTGGAAAAAGTCATCGAAAATTGGACCTTCAGATTAGACTACGTCCGAGCCAGCCGTGGCGGTCATATGCCAGAAGTCATATTTAAATTATAATGCCAGAAAGTTATCTTTCGAATAAAGTAAATTTGATGTCAATTTGAAAAATTCATCTTTGTTTTATTTCATTTAAAAGTTCTATACCTCTATAAAAAACAACCTTTATATATATATATATATATATATATATATATATATATATATATATATATATATAAAGGGAATATACACTCTACCAACTTCAACTGTTTCAGAGTAACTTAATACATCCTATTTTATAGATCCAAATAAAAATATTCTGCTATTGGTGAATAGCAAACACAAAAACAGAAAAGCATTTGAAAAATTTTTAAAATATCATGAAATACCACCACAAACGAGAGACCAAAGAAGCAACAACAAAACAGCTTATAATGTAGTTAAACACCAACATTAACTACGCAATAGCTCCAAAAAAGATTCTTACGGAAGAAATAATTACACAAGTCAAATATGTTTAAATACTTCTGCTGCCGAACCTCAATAATACATGTCCAACACGCATGTCCAACATGCACTTGACCGCTTTTTTCTCAATGAAATGTTTACCTTTAACTCAGAAAAAATCTGGCTACGCGACATTCACACCGCTTATTCCAAAATAAGATAAAAACTATTTTTAACTTTCCTGGTATATTTGTTTAGATAAACAATTAAATTTGGTGCTTGAGAATATGAAAAATTATTGGAGGGATTTAAACAATTTTAAAAACTAATCTAGTCATATTAGAAGTAAATATAAATAACACATATATAAAAAATATTTTAAGTGCATAGCCTCTATTTATTTTCGCTAGTGTACAAGAAGGAAAAAAGTGTACCCAATCAGATTACTTTATATATATTTATGACAGCGATGTTTCGTCTTTGTTGGGACTCATTAGGCTATTCTATGCCGTACAATCTATCTAGATGTGGTCTGATCCTATCTACTATTTTCAAGTAAAAAACAGCAAGATGTTCACGAGAGAACCATCTCAACGAATCGCTCAGTAACATAAGACCATCACCCACAGACAATGTTGTTGAAATCCTCATATGGTGGAGTGGCGGTCAACATAAAATTGAATATCTACCAATTTCAATACACAAAGCATTCTGCACCAAATGTTAGAGGTCGCTTTATTCGATACTGTCACTCCAGTTGAAGTTGTCATACATATAATTTCTTAAATGAAGAAGAAATTTCGCTCTGGAAATATTATTGCTATACTCTCGTTCTGGTAAATCAGTAAACGTTTTATAAATTTTTTCTAGCAGAACTTTTGGCCTTACTGTTTCATAGGCTCCTGAGAGATTCATAAAAGCGACGTCTGTGAAACGCTTATCCTTAAAGCCTTCATCGATGTATTCTGTCAGGGCAAGGATTTATATGGTCACTCATGACCAATCATTGACAAGCGGGTTTCTACGGTGTTGTCATTTAAACGGAATTATTCTCAAATTTATGATTCATTATCAGTAGACAGCTGAAAAGTTGGAAAACATGACAACACCGTACGAGGCTAATAAATGATAGGTGGATCGACTTAAAAACCCGTAATTTCTAATGTACAGTCTATTCTATTTTCGCTCGATTTTAGATCAGTTAAATATTGTTTTAAGAATCTTCTCATTTTGAATCCTCTTTTCCGTAAATCCGTTTTCAGTACAAGCGCGACTTTATAATAAACATTGTTAAAATTCTAAAATCGCGTTGTTTAATTTCACACTCGCACGCTTACTAAAAAATTACAAGTTTAGCGCACTACAAACCTTAAATATCTAATAATACCGTACTATTTAATATATTTTCTTATTTAGCCACGATTAGATCGCCTAAAACATACAGCGAACACCTTAAATTAACATTATTAATTGTGATAAGTAGGAGTTAAGTCATTCTATTCGAAATCATATTTTCTTACAATGAGATGGTGCAGTTTTTTCGCGATTACAATACTTATTTTAACTTTTCAACCGAGTGTGAAAAGTGCAAAAATTTTGGGAGTTTTTCCATTACCAGGAAAAAGTGTTAATATTTTGTATAATCGACTATTTAAAGGATTAGCCGATGCGGGCCATGATGTGACGCTAATAAGCGCGCATAAAAATAAACTTCCTATTTTAAATGGAAGTTATACAGATGTTCACCTAACTGGATTTGCAGAAACCTTTGACAGTAAGTCCCTTTAGGATCTACAGCTTTTTTATTTTATTAGGGAAACGAACTTCAAATATTTTAATTTGAATTAAAAACTAACCTTACAGACTCTGCCAAAGTTTTCTTGGGTTATTGCTCCTTGCTCTTGATCTCATTTGACCTAAGATATAGTAGACTTTGAGACAGTGTTGCCATGCAATGAATTCGGTAATTGTTTCGTAGAAATTCGGTAGATTTCTCTAATTTTCAGTAGATTTTTAAAATGGTGTATATCCATTGTAGTCAACGTTTTATTTGATATTATAGATGCCACAATTTTTTTCAAATATCATTTATTTAATTCTTTTTTATTAAATAATAAAATGTAAGTTCGTTCTTTTTAACCGACTTCTAAAAGAAGGAATTTGTCAATTCGTCGACTTTGTATTTTTTTTATGTACGTACACCGATTACTCCGGAAAGGCTGCACCGATTTGAATGAAATTTTTTACTTCATGTTCAGAAAGTTGCTGCGGTGGTCTCATATTTTTTGGACGAAGTTAGTGCAGTTAAATCCAAGGTGGCGCTGACAATATGGCGGCCAAAAAAAAAAAAATTTTGTCTGATCTTCTCCAAAATTGATATGGGGAAATTTTCATGTTCGTATACAACGAATATGAAGTTATTTTTAAAAAATTCAATATGGCGGACAACAAAATCAATTTTGTCCGATTTCCTCCAAAATTGGCATATGAGAGTTTTCGGGGTCGCAAGTAACAAATTTGAAATTATTTTTAAAAAATTCATTATGGCGTATTCAGTGTTTTAAATTGATATGGCGGAGTTTTTGGCATTGCACATTACGAATCTGACATTTAAAAAAATTAAATATGTCGGATCCAATATGGCGGATTAAAGATCCTATAACTTTCGATTTTGTCTAAAATCGGTACTGGGAAATTTTTGTTAGTGGTGAATACGAATTTAAAATATTTTTTGAAAACTCAATCTGGCGGTTTCAATATTGCGTCCTAAAAATGTTTACATTTTTCGATTTTTTCCAAAACTGATGTAGGGGTTTCTTCTTCTTCTTCTTATTCTTAGTATGGGCCTTTGTCCTGTATTGACAATGCATCTCGTTTATTCTTGTTCCTGTGACACCGATGTCCAGCTCTCTGTCCATCTTTTAGGCGGTCGACCAGGAAGCCTTGAGGAGTTTGGTATTCCTTCTTTTGCAATTTTTGCCACTCGGTCGTCGGTCATCCTGTCGACATGATCCCTCCATGCTCTCCTTCTTCCTCTGCCTCATCTTACGACGTCCTGTATTTCACATCTTTTTCTGATTTCATCGTTTCTTAGTCTGTCGCGTAATGTATGACCCGTGCTACTTCTTAGCGTTCTCATCTCAGTTGTCCGGAGTAGTCTTTTGATTGCTGATGTGTCTGCTCTTGTTTCGATGGCATAAGTCATTATGGGTCGTATGCAGGTCTTATATATTCTGATCTTACTTTGTGTCGTCATATGTTTATTTCTCCATATAATATCACGTAGGTATCCTGACATTACGGCAGCTTTGGTTGTTTGTTCTTGAACTTCTGCTTTTAAGTTTCAATTGCTGGTGATGTTTGCTCCCAGGTATTTAAATGACATGACCTGTTCGATGCTTTGATTGTGTACAGCGAGCTTACATCTTCTTGGTTCTTTACTGATCGTGAGAGATTGGGTTTTTCCTATGGAGATTGTCATGTTAAATTTTTCAGCGGTCTTTTCAAACTTGTACAGAAGCCGTTGGAGGTTGTCTTCGTCTTCCGATATCAGTACTGCATCATCGGCATAGCAAATTATCTTTAGTTCTACTTTTCCCATTCTATATCCTCTACCGGCCTCTTTCACCTCTCTGATAATTTCGTCCCTAATGACATTGAATAGAATTGGACTGAGGCTGTCTCCCTGCCTTATGCCGGTAGATATTGGAATTTGGTTCGATGTCTTGTTGCCTACTTTAATTTTCGTTGTATTTCTGCTGTTTAAGTCT
Source organism: Diaprepes abbreviatus (assembly GCA_034092305.1). Lineage (NCBI taxonomy): Eukaryota > Metazoa > Arthropoda > Insecta > Coleoptera > Curculionidae > Diaprepes > Diaprepes abbreviatus. The sequence continues at coordinate 501,071 of JASJET010000178.1, forward strand.
TTAATTACTTCCAGGATGTTATGACATATGTTTCTGTCCTTAAGTAGTTCGAGAACATCATGAAGTCTGATTCTGTCGAAGGCTTTTGTGAGGTCGACAAAACACATATATGCCTCTTTGTTGTATTCGATGGCCTTCTCTGTAATTTGGCGAATTATAAATATGGCGTCAGTTGTTGACCTGTTTTGTCTGAAGCCTTGCTGCTCCTCACTGATTCCGCTAGATTCTATTTTTTCTGCTATGATTTTCGTTAGTAGCTTGGCGGTTGAGCTTAGAAGTGTTATTCCCCTGTAGTTGTTCGGGTCAGTTTTGTTGCCTTTCTTGAATATGGGTATGGTCAAGCTTTCCCTCCATTGTTCTGGTGTTTTCTCCTCGTTGAGTATTTTTCTATAGAGGGAATGTAACTCTTCTAGTAGTGCCATTCCACCATATTTGAGCATTTCATTTGTTATGTCATCTGGTCCAGGGGCTTTTCGATTTTTCAATTTGGTGGCTGCTGTTTTTATTTCTTCTTTTGTGATAATCCATTTTAGAGCCTGATTTCTTTCCGCATATTCATCCTGGGTTTCCTGTGTTATTGTGGGTGCAGATTGTGTTCTGTTGTTATTGCAGTGGTTTGAATGTATTCGTTCACGGTTTTTTTGCGGTTTCTTAGCATATTCCAGACTTTTCTCTGCCCTCCATAAAGATCATGCTCCATGTCAGTTCAGAACTTTTCCCAGTAACCTCGCTTAATTAATTGGATGCTATCGTTTGGGGTTTCTTAAGGGTGTCAATTATGAATTTAGTAGTATTTTTTCAGGATTCAATATGACGAATGCAATTTAGCGGACTAACAATTTTACAATTTTCGATATTATTCAAAGGTGGGACTGAATCGCTTTTGAGGATGTAAATAGCCAATATAAAATAATCTAATATGTCAGATGCAATATGACGCTCTAAAAATTTTAAATTTCTGGATTTCACCAAAACTGGTACTAGGGGGCTTTGAAGGTTTTTGATTTAGATTAGATTAAGACGTTAAAATAATTTTTTTTTTAATTCATTATGGCAGATCCAATATGGTGGGTTGAAAATTTTACCGCATTTTTTCAGATTTGGTATTAGAGGGTTTTCGAAGTCGTGTATTACGAATATGAAGTCAATTTTTTACAACTCTTATGTTGATAAGATACAGTATGAGGGACTGAAAAGTTTACATTTTCCGATTTTGTCTAAAATTGATATTGCAGGGTTCTTGGGGCGTATACAACCTCAATATGCAGTATAAAATATATCAGGCTAAGAAACTTACGTCTTAAGTTCTTTAAATATCGATATTGAAGGAAATTAGGGCCTATATTACCAAGAATTTTTAGTGGTTCATTTAAGGGTGATTTACAAATTTAAATAAAATGGGTACCTTTTTGCCACCTTGGAGTCATTGCGAGGTACATTAATCTCGATTACCACTTGGTTCAAATAATTTATGGATATCATAATCAATGCAAAACTAAAAATCGAAAAAGCTTCAGAACGAGAAGCACAAATAATACGACAGGAGGTAGCTCGCGAGTTAAAAACCAGCAAATCACTAAAATCAAACACAAAACGCTCAGAAATAAAAGCTTTAAATGATCTTAAAAACAACAAAAACATCATCATTCTTCCAGCAGAACACAGACGAATACAAAGCTGAGATGACAGTAATTCTTCTGGACCACACCTACAAGAAAGTTACAAGAGATCCAACAACATACCTCGAAAAAACGACAAAAACCATAATCAAAACCGCCCAACTAGGAGATTAAATCGAAAAGTGCATCGTTCCTCGGGAAAAAGCAAGCAAATGTCCTAAACTATATGGACTACCAAAAATCCATAGAGAAGGAATACTGATAAGACCAATAGTAGTTGCAGTGGATTCATCTACTCAACAACTGGAAAAATACCTGGCACAAAATATGCAACCGGTGACCAAAATTGCAGACTCACACCTGAAAAATTCGGATCACCTGGTTAGCGTACTTCAAGAATTAAAATTGCAAAAAGATGACATTCTTGCTAGTCTGGACAGCAAATTGCTGTATCCGCATACCGATTGACGACGCTTTAGACCAGATTGCTATGAACGAAGATTTCATCACTTCATTAACCTCTCAGAACACTGTCTCAAAAACACATTGTTTTCCCATGAAAATAATTTACAGATGGTGCTTCTATGGGATCATCACTTGAAAATACCAGCTGAGATGTTGGCGAAACGTCGTGAAGATTTTTCTATTGACGAATGGATTGAAAACCGGAAAAACATATATATATATATATATATATATATATATATATATATATATATATATATATATATATATATATATATATATTTCCGTTCGTTTGGTTTCTTGTAGAAAGTCGAGGATATTTCGCCAAGATCAACTAAGTGAAAATGCTTCATCGAGTTCTTTCATTCGAAAAGAAACTGTAAAGTTAAGCATACTAAGCAACTCTGGGCAGCCTATTCTAACATAAAGCATTTTATCACTCAAAGAAAGGGCAACGTTTATGTGTTTTCTTTAGAGGTGGGTCGGACTTAACAAACCCGTTCTTTTTACCCGGATCAGTTAACAGTCCGAAAGATCCGGATCACTAGAATTTAAAATATCGGACTCGGACAGTACGAAAGTTCGCCCTCCGACTGGTCATATGTTACATCGGACTTATAATGAGCCGAGATCCGTTGAATCGTTTTAATCGGACGGTGTTCAATGTGTCTTTTACGGGTCTTTGTATCTTTCGAACATTCGGTTCGGTATAGTACGATGGGTCACTAATGTTTTGGGTCCGCTGGCGAACCTCATTTCGTTCGATTAATAATTGCAGGAACAGTAAATACGTTAAAGGCAATGGCCGTAGAATACAAGGATTTAGGATTGCTCTAGTTTACATTATGTTTCTTTGGGACGTTTGTAGAATATATATTTACGAATCTAGTATTTCGGTAATTAAAATATGAATTAGGAACGCGATTAAAATTTTTTTAGCCCTATATACCGATTCTCGCTTGTTTTAAATTTAATAGGGTATGATAGGGATATTTAATTGCAATTTTGGGGAAAGTGGATCTAATTTAAAATGTAATAATAATAATAATAAATGTTTTGTTTCATCATCGAATTATGTTGTTACGATTATTAAAGTAGGTACATATATTATTTTGATGAAACTGATAATTTAGTAGTATGGTGTAGGCACATAGAGTAGCCTGTTTTTCCGTATATTTTTTGTTCTGGCTCTTAAAACAGTGACAGAAATTGCAAAATCATAAAAATGACGATCAATTCTAATTTTGGGTTTTTAATCCTGGAACAAAAAAAGTTGTTTTTTAATTAAAAATTATTAACAAAAAATAAAGAATATGTTTAAAATCGATTTTTTAAACAAAAATTAAGTTTCTCGGAAAAAGACAATAATAAAAACATAATTTAAATTTTTGTTATAAAACAATAAATTAAAGTTATGACTGCTTTACAATCTTGCAATACTTGTCGACCATTGTTCTGATCGATCCATATTAGTATCAGGTAAACTGATTTCTAAATTTAGTTGATTTTCTGGTGCAGTATTACGGTACGTTATTTCTTGTGGCTCAAGTAGAGTCACTAATGGATGCCTACTTTTAAGATATCTAGCCAAATTTTCGGTATATTGCTTAAAACATAATTCACAGTTGACCCAATTTTCTCCAATAGCCGTAAAATTATGCCAAACACCGTTTTTTTCGTTAATTCATATGAGATGGTGAATGTGCAAATATTAATATAGGCAGTTAAATGAGAGAGCCGCAATATTATTATTTGTTTAAAATACAGCTTAAATGTCCCATTCGCCTTTTTATTTTATCTCCTAAATTGTAATAGAGCTTAAAATATATATTTTTTTTTTAAAAAAATTAATGAGGCTGGTAATTGGATTTTATAAAAAAAGGATCGAAATTTTATTATCTGTGGTATACTATTTCCTAAAATTATATATTAAAAATATGAAATGAGAAAGTCGTTCGAACTTTGGAATTCTTGACGGGAAACGGACATTTGAACCAGTTCTTTAACCCGGATCTTTAAAATTAGTGATCCGGACGGTCCGAATCACCAAAAAGTCCGTTTTGCCCACCTTTAGTTTACATACAGGTTTTTAATAAAAACAATATATATTTACTGATAATAAATTACAGAACAATAATTTAAAGCTTTAATATGAAATAAACTTTTATTTGAAAACCACTTAATCTCCAAAATTTCTCAGAAACAAGGTGGATGATATCTGTCAATAAAATAATATTTTGATATAAAAGTTAAAAGAACATTTGTAATTATATAACGAAATGACTCGTTTCTCTCGGTTGTCTCTTTCTATCTTGTTTTATCCATAATTTCAGTTTCTTCCAATGTATGGCTTAGATTAAAAAATTACGTTTTGTTTTCAGCTTTTTTTTTGTTTATAGATAAATTAAGATAAAAATTTTTTAAAACTATCTTCAATATGTTTGTAGATTGATGACATATGCGTATTCTTTCATTGGACTAACTTTATTATATTTTTGGCAGTTTTTTTCAGAATTTTGAATTTGATCTAGATTTATATTTACTTATATTTAAACTTTAAATTTATTACATTTTGTGGGCACATATCGAGTTATTTCAAAATTTTGTCACTAACAATTAATTTTCAGAATAGTTCTACAAATAAATAATTTAAAAAGCAGTTTTTAAGTATCAGAACAGAAAATTGTGTAGTAAAACACATTTATGAAATTCGTGTGTGGCTCCATTTCTTCCAGTTAAAAGGCACACCTCAAACGTGAAATAACCCTACACCAATTTATTTTATTTTTAGGTTATCTAGATGAAGGAGATCTGCTCGACACTCCAGAAAAAACTTCTATTTTTCAAACGCAAGAAATGTTTGAATTACTACTTTTTCTATGGAATGATACCTTTACTCACCCGAATGTCAAGAAACTTTTAGCTTCTGACGCAAAATTCGATCTTGTTATTACAGAGCATTTTTGGAGCGAAAGTCTTTTAGTGTTTTCTAAAATTTACAATTGTCCTACAGTTGTCTTCGCTAGTATGGGAGGAATTAATCCATGGGCAAACGATATGGTAGGGAATCCTTTGCCACCATCTTATGTACCTCATTATCATTTACTTGGAGATTATTCAGGGGGAATGAATTTCTTCGAAAGGATATATAACACTATGTTTTATTTGAATGATTACGTGTTTAAACATTATATGTCATTTCCCGCACACAATGAACTATTAAAAACATATTTTCCAAATCCTCCAGATGTCGCAAAACTCTATTCAAATGTCTCTTTACTCCTCCTGGGCTCGCATTCGAGCTTAAGGCAAGCGACGCCGTTAGTACCTAATGTTGTAGAAATTGGTGGATTTCATGTTGACCCACCGAAGGAGCTACCGAAAGATTTAAAGGATTTTTTAGATAGTGCCAAGGATGGAGCTATTTATTTTAGCATGGGTTCTCACATCAGAAGTACTCATTTTTCAGATGAAAAGAAGCGAATAATGATAAATGTGTTTAAGAAGCTTAAACTAAAAGTTTTATGGAAGTTTGAGAACCCGGACTTGCCTGGAAAGCCTGAAAACATGTTAATAAGAAAATGGTTCCCACAAACGGATATTTTAGGTAGGTAGCTAGGCAACAAATACATAAAGAAAATACAATAAATATTAACAATTAGCTATATGGTAACCAAAAAAAATATTTTACATTACTTGTCCTGCTAAGAATAAAACTTAGGATTATTGTGCTTGTCCAGTTAAAAGGCGGTGCTTAAAATAGTGGTGTGAGCGCAGATAATAAAAACAATTTTCATGTGTTTTTTTATTTTTATTTTTCCAAAATTACTATAGAAAGCAAAAGATTATCTTATTTAATTCATTTTAGTAGTTCTAATTGATATAATTAATGTAGCGGTGTCACAGTATAACAAAAACAACAAGTAAGTTAACTTATTGCGTTAACTTATAATTTAATTAACGAATTGTTTTTATTAGTTCTAACTTTATCGCTATTACAGTAAAGTTTAGAATTTTATGAAGAAAATTATTTTTAAATTTGTGTTCCCTACAAATTATTGATAGTAAAACTCAGGGGGTTTCAATATAAATTCAAAAAATGTGGGGTTAGGAAGAAATAGTGTGTGTGTGTGGAAAATGAGAGTCAGAAAAATAATATAGAATCTATTAACAATAAATATATAATGGTTAAAAGAAATACTGCAAGGTTAATTTTTTAAAAATGTGCAAAAGTTTTAATATAACCTATACAATAAACTCAAATTGTTTTAAAAATAAAAACAATAATTCTTTTTACTCTATAAAAAGAAAAAAATACCTTCAATTTACTTAAAACTTTAACTATATAGTTTTAAATACAGTTATTAAGAATTTATGACTATCTCTTGGGAAACAAGGGAAAAATTGTGGAAAATTAACACTGGAATTGCATTTTATCACCCGGAACTCGGAAGTATGTAGAGGAATTTTTAATAAAAAAAGTCTTTTTTCCTAGATTTCATTTAATCAAAGTAATTACCATTAATTTTTATGGAAAAACATAATTCACTATTTTGTTTATTTTTTTGGTTACACTGTAAAAAGGAAATGCATAAAATTGAAGGGAAATGTGCTGGAAGCAAATTTCATAAACCATTTCTTAAATTCAATTAATGTAATGCATTAAATTTAATAACTTTTACATTAATCTAAATCTAATGTAATCATACATTAAATTTTAAGTTTTGATCATTACTTTTTAAGGTGACTATGTACATAAAATATACAGCTAGTGCTCATTGAATTTAGGATATGTTATCACATATTTAATGCACCAACATTAATATGAAGTCAAAAAATTCTCCTACCAGGAAAAGGTGGAAATTTTTCCCATAGGTAGTCAGTACCGGCAGACATGTACACCTCATCATAAGAGAATTGAGCCCTTTAAGCAACTTATATCAAATAGTTCAATACAAGTTGCGCCATCTCCCGGAATCTCATACAATGTACCATAAATATTATTGTAAATTCCTTTAATGTTAAGGTACATGTAAATTAATTTTAATGTACAGAAAGTTTTAATATATTTTTAGCTAATTTATTGAAATTTAAGATACCATTTAATTAAATTTAATGAACAACGAACTGATGTTTTAATGAATTGCTTTAAATTTAAAGTAAATGTAAATTATTCACGATTTTAGGTACAAAATCATTAAATTTAATGTAGAATGGTAATTTAATTTACATTAAATTTAAGCTTATTTTTAAGAATGAATTCTATATTTATTTTTCTTTTAGCCCATCCGAATATAAAACTATTTATCAGTCATGCTGGATACGGGAGCATTTTGGAAACAATATATCATGGTGTACCCGCTCTCTTTATACCAGTATTTGCAGATCAGTATAACAATGCAAATCAAGCTGTACCGCAAGGTTTTGCATTAAAACTTTCCTATAATGACAAAAATTTTAATGAAGAAACGGTTTTCACAATGATAAAAGAAATGCTGGAGAATCAAACATACACAGAAAATGCCAAACTTAGATCACAGATGTTCCATGATAGACCGTTAAAACCACTAGACAATGCCATCTATTGGATAGAATATATAATTCGTTATAAAGGTGCCGACCATCTAAAAGTCGACGGGCGAAATTTACCTTGGTACCAATTTTACTTGGTAGATGTGTTCTTGTTTTTAATCTTAAGTGTGTTTTTAGTTTCGTATACTATCTATCGTGGTTTAAAATATATTTGTAAGGCATTTGGAAACTCTGCAAATGTAAAAGTAAAGCAAAATTAAACGTTTTAGTTCCTTGATTTTTTTTTTTCGCGGGCCTGCTTGTTATATATGAATTCCCTATATACAGGCTGTCTGGAAAATACGTGTTCAACGTTTGACAGACCTTGGCATCAACATGGGTCGATTTAAGCCAACTCAATTATATCCGGTACTGCTTCATTTAGAAGGTAGAGGAGGTCAAAGTTTTAAGAAAATATTCATTTTTCCCAAATTTCTTGAAAACGTGGTAACTGAATTTAATGATTTTTAGTATGTCATCTAACACAATAATATGACGTTTTCTAGTAGTTTAGCTACCAGCTATAAAGTAGTTTAAGTGTTATAAAAGTGACGTCACATGTAAACATCGCTTCTGAATTTTTATGTCGTCAACGTTTTTGACAACCTAGGTATTTCTATCGGATAACTTCACGTAATTGGAAGCTTTTTTTTATTTCTGGAAAAATTTTACATTGGATGAGTGGTGTTTGCCACGAAGAAATTATTTTCAACAATAATAAATTTACTGTAATAATAAAATAATTTTTAAAATAAATGTTGGAAGTAAATGTCTGTATTTTAAGAAGATTAAAAATACGACCAGAAAGAGAAGAGTGAAAATTCTGTGAGGAGGAAAACGAAACCTCTATTCACATCCTTGCAGAGTGCAGAGCTTTAGGAAACCATAGGATGCGGTTCTACCTACCTTGAAGCCGTTCAACATCCTGAGATTCCTAAGGGAAATAGGACTGGAGGAGCTGCACTAGCCGATAAGGTAACTCTGATGACTGGGTAGCAGTAGGGGGCCCCAATAGATCCACCATGTAGCAGTGTACAAACCCTCAACTCTATGCATATACGCAGTTCTTTGGCTCAAGTAAAATGACTATCATCAATAATAGCTATTTTTAAACAAGAGTAACTAAGTGATGAATATAGGTTATTTGTAATTTATTTCTTACGTGACTAGTCATGGAAGATATAGTTTTAACCAGTTAGTATTGACATTTTAGGCGAATTCAGCGATTTTCTTTGTAACTGGTCATTCTATCAGTAGTGTACAATTGTTTATTTAATTTTTATCAATCTACACCAAAATCAGGTAACTATGTGGGGAGGGTAAACTTTGACTTTCTTCTCGGTATGGTGGTACAGGTAGGCCATTATCTCGATGGTGGTGGAATGGGATGGTTTATGTTTTATAACAATTTATTCTAACTGTGCTACCTCTAACATTTAAAGGATATGATGGAGAGAAGTTTGTATTTACTGTTTCGCATTTTACTTCATTTACATACGGAGTTGCATATAGTTGTACGTTTGCTGAATGTGATTTCAGCACTACAACAGCATAATATGGAAATAACCACTGCTATTACATCTCACACGGAGGAATCCGTGAAAAACCGTATAAATATATATATATATATATATATATATATATATATATATATATATATATATATATATATATATATATATATATATATATATATATATACATATCTTCGATATATGTTTATTGCCGGATGCGTTACTTTTGCAGTAACGCAACACTGTTGAATATCAACTTTGGATGCGACTCTGCAACAACGCAATATTATAATATTGTAGCATCATAGCCTTTCTTCAGTTGTTGGTTTTTGGTTGTTGCATGTTATGGGTCTATGTTGCAGTGTCTGAATCTGCGCGGCGGTTTTCAATGCCTATCTTGCTTCAGAGAATACATAAAATGATGAAATAATGTTTTGTACGATGCTTTGTTTCACTTCGAACTTAAAATGGTTACCAAGTTCTCTAACAAATCTATACGCTCCTTAAAATTAAAAATCAAATAAAAAAGAAATCGTCTCAAATATTTCTTAAACGTAACTCCTCAATTTCTTGCAAATTAATTCATTGACTAAAATCTTTTTCAACGTACGTAGTAAGATGAACATAAAAACCCTCTTCTTTATCCCGATGTGTAAATAAGGTCCTCGTTAGAACAAGGGCTTTGGAATCCATTTGAATAGTCCCGCTTAGGTGACTTTATCCAACTTTAAAGAAAACGTTAACAGACCTTTTCACCTCCTTTCGACTTTAAATTAAAAAGATTTTTAGTAATAAAATTAGGAAACAATTTTACAGGTGTTTCAGTGTAAATTGTATTCTATATTTGTTTTTCATGAAGGGTTTTATGAAAATAATGATGCAATTAAAAAACAACTCAAATAAAAATGTAAAAAAAATTCCAGTAAGTTCTACAGGTTCAAAATAATTTTTTGATCACCACCAAATCTACTCGCATCGACAATTGTTTAAAATGGCTCAAAATTGTATGATGTTTAGGTGTTTAGTTCATGCGAACAGTGTCAAGAGTTCTAATCGTTCTGTTGTAACAAAACGGGGAATTATACGCAACCTCTATAATCGCGCTACATCTATATGCAATAATGACGATTCATTGTAAAAAGAGCTTGTAAATATTAAATCCGATTTACAACAGAATGCTTATCTTTAAAACTAATTGACGATGTTATAAATAAGGTTAGAACAACGAACACTGGAGAGCAAGAAACACATTCCTTCTCACAATTCCTTACATTAAGGGATCTTCGGAGAAAATAAGACGAATTGCCAGTAGTTATAATATAAAAATAGCCTTTAAATCAGAAAATACATACATACTACCGATAAGAAAGAATGTGTTTACAAAGTTCCATGTGAGTGTGGTGAAATGTATATTGGAGAAACCAAACGGCCAATAGAAGTTAGAATTAAAGAATATAAAACTAATACACAAAAAAGGGAAATGTCGAGATCAGGTATTGCAAAACACGCCTGGGATAAACAACACCATATAAAATGGTCTGAGGCTGCGGCAATATATATGGAACCCAACATGAAAAAAAGAAAATTTATAGAATCAGCTTACATTAAAAACAATAGTGGAATCTTCAGTAAACCGAGTCTTGAGATACCTAATTTTTGGCAACCACTACTTTGTAACAACAAATCATTCAGGTGTGTATAGTGAAGCGAAACTTTGCCCTTCAATGGACACAGTCTCTATATAAGCTCGTAGTCTTAAGACTAAGCATTCAGTTTATACTTGCTAACGATTAGAGATACAACCTAATCGAAAAGTCGTAAAAATAAAGACAATACGAGCTAAAAAACCACATTTTAGTCAAATATAAAAGTAGTTAGAGGCTGTGTCCTAGTTTATTCAGGTCAAATAGCTTATTTCAGGGGAGAACAACATTATATATCTGATCAAATTTACGGTATTCTTCTATTTATACCCTCAAACTTCTGTAATCTTAGTGATGTAAAAAGCACAAAACCCATCAACAATATAGCAATTTTTATAATTTATCGCTGAATAAATTTTTATTTTATGCCTTATAATGTTATCAGGTGTATGAAAAGAAATTTTATTCCATGTAAAAGTTGAAAACTACGACAATTTAACCTAATTGTGCCGCCATAAAACTCTGTAATTAAAAGGAACAGGGAATGAGCGCAACAACGCGATAACATTTGTTTTAAAATTGTATGAAGTGGCTTTAAAGGGAGTTTATAGGGTCTGTTAAAAAGGGATCTCGTCAATTTGAAGAAATTATTTCGGTGCGAGACAATTTGGGGAAGTCGTTTCGGCCAAAGATATGTTGGCGCCATCGAGACAAAATGATTTTTGTAATTGAACTGTTTTCGTGAATTATTTAATTGTGCTTTTGTTTAGGAGTTATTGGAAAATTGCATCTTTTGTAAAAATACAGGGTGAGTCGACGATTGGATGATGTAGGTTTGTGCCTTTTCGGTGAAATTAACAAAGAAACTATATTTATTGTTTGATACAGTTTATTTTTATGCAGATTTTAAAAATATTTAGGCTTTACAGGGTGAGCCAAAAAACTAGGACAGCATAAAGTTGTATTTTTTTAAATAGAACACCCTATATACGAATCGTATTTTCGATTTAGCTTATAATTTTAAATCTTTTTTATTAAGGATGTACTATAACAAAACTTTATAGTTTCTGAGATAATTAAGTTTAAAGAAAAAAAGTCACATTTTCAAGCATCAATTCAATCCTAAATAACGTTTTCAATTTTGTGACAAATATATTCAAATTTGGAATTTAGCAAGGCCAAGGACAAGTTAACATAATTTTTACCTAATATTTGCAATAAAAGCTACAGGGTGTTGAATACATCGGCTCAAATTTGAACAAGTTTAAATGAATAAATATCTTTTTTTTAAATGGTACACCCTGTATATTTTCATGTTATTTAATAGAGTAATAAAAACTCTAAAAGTTTTGTTCAATATATCCTATACCTATTTATAATAGTTTTTGAGATATTTCAGTTTTTCTTATTTTCCATACTTTTTTACAGAAATAGTCTTCATTATCATAGTAGCCATGTAAAATAATAAAAAGAAACTTCAGAAACAAACAGAATGTGGTTAAATATGATGAAATACATTATTCGTTATATTACAACGGCAATAGTTTAATTAAACATAATGTGAAAAAATTAACACAACAATAACGACAAGGCAAATACATATATACTTTTATACTAAATTGAAACAAAAAAATTACCTATTAAATACTGAGAATAATTATTTCTTTTTAATAAGTATTCGAATAAACGACCCTCTTGTGCAATGCACAAATTTAATCTTTTTTGCAGATTTTCTCGGACCCTGGACAAAATTAGTGGCGTTATTGTTCTACAGGTATCCCTAATCCTGTTTCGCATATCTTCCACTGTTGTTGGTGGATTAACATACATTTTATTTTTAATATAACCCCATAGGAAGAAATCTAATGGGGTGATGTCGCAAGACCTTGGTGGCCACTCAATGAAACCCCCACGTCCAATCCATTTTTGCGGATATCGTTGGTCCAAAAACGCACGAACTTCACGATGATAATGCGGAGGCGCACTATCGTGCTGGAACCACATACTATCAAGCTCATCCCTATCGAGACCTTGAAGCAGTTGGGGTAGTTCTTGTAGAAAGTTCAGGTAACTATGGCCATTTAGTGGTTCATTAAAAAAGTGGGGTCCAATAATTCGATTATGATGAATACCACACCAAACATTTAATGACCAGTGGTTTTGATGTTGCACCTCTCTAATCCAAAATGAGTTTTCTGTGGCATAATAATGCATATTGCGTCTATTTACGGCACAGTTACTTCTAAAAGTAGCTTCATCACTAAACATTACCTTGCATAATAAATTTGGATTTAATTGAATTTCCGCATTTATTGTACGACAAAAGTTTACACGACTTTCAAAATCCTGTCCATGCAATTCTTGGTGTAATTTCATGTGATATGGATGATACCTATATTTCTTGGTAGAACGATTAGTGGTGGATTGTGATGTTTCACATAATGCTGCTAACTGACGGCTACCAATATAAGGATTTTCCTGAATATTTAACAATACTTGTAGTTCTTTTTCTTCGTTAGTTACTGGTTTGTTGACCACTTTACGTTTTGGATAATCAACAGTACCAGAAGAATCAAATCTTTGCATTAAGTTTTGAAAAGTATGGGTATTAGGCTGGCGTCGATCAGGATACTTCATTTTGTAAATTCTTTGAGCAAGAAGGCAATTTTTTTGAGCCTCTCCTATTGTATAAATCGTATCTATTAACTCATTCTTTGGAAAATTCATTTTACAATATAAGATGAATGCAAAAAAACCAAACTACACTACATAAAAACCAAAAGAAGCGATTGCGGTTATAAATTTGACACACAGAAAAATGTTCTTTTACATTGTTTTTGCCATGGCTACTATGATAATGAAGACTATTTCTGTAAAAAAGTATGGAAAATAAGAAAAACTGAAATATCTCAAAAACTATTATAAATAGATATAGGATATATTGATTAAAACTTTTAGGGTTTTTATTACTCTATTAAATAACATGAAAATATACAGGGTGTACCATTTAAAAAAAAGATATTTATTCATTTAAACTTGTTCAAATTTGAGCCGATGTGTTCAACACCCTGTAGCTTTTATTGCAAATATTAGGTAAAAATTATGTTAACTTGTCTTTGGCCTTGCTAAATTCCAAATTGAATATATTTGTCACAAAATTGAAAACGTTATTTAGGATTGAATTGATGCTTGAAAATGTGACTTTTTTTCTTTAAACTTAATTATCTCAGAAACTATAAAGTTTTGTTATAGTAAACCCTGAATAAAAAAGATTTAAAATTATAAGCTAAATCGAAAATACGATTCGTATATAGGGTGTTCTATTTAAAAAAATACAACTTTATGCTGTCCTAGTTTTTTGGCTCACCCTGTAGAGTCCTAAATATTTTTAAAATCTGCGTAAAAATAAACTGTATCAAACAATAAATATAGTTTCTTTGTTAATTTCACCGAAAATGCACAAACCTACTTCATCCAGTCGTTGATTCACCCTGTACATAAGACATAGGTAAGATGTGGCTATTGTTTAGTAACTTAATAACTACATTTACTTTTCGCCAACATAGAAAATTACATTTATTTAAGCAATAAATTAATAATGGCAAAACAATGGGTTTAAAAAAATCAGAGATGCAGTTAAAGGAAGCGGATAGAGTTTATGTCGAAAATTAACCAAAGTATTATTACACGCCATAATCTAATTAATTTTTACTGAAAAAAAGAACTAAACTAAAAATGCCAAATTTTTGTATGAAAAATTATAGACTAAAGCAATATGAAGGCGTAGCAGGAGCAGTAAGTGACAAAAGAGGGGAGAGGGTGGTATTATTAACCACAATAAAGTTGAAATGTGAAGAATGAATGATAGAGTAAGAGACGAAGACTAAGCCAACCAAAATCGGGAGCAAAAGGGAAATTACTACTAGAGAAGAAAATACCTTATTATTAATTTTTTAAAAGTTATGTTAGAAAGATGAAAATCAGCGTTGTCTAAGGAATTTATGAGAGTAGTTATATTATATGAAAATGATTCTTTAATTATTTCCTTTTTGTGTTGTGATAATGTCAGTAGATGTTGTCTAAGCAAATTAATATTAGGAATATCTGTCCTAAAAGAAGTTAGATCTTTTGATTGTTCAGTTTCGTTTTATTTATAGTGTCCATCAGGTGCGGATCCAAGGGGGGCGATCGCCCCCCTTCCCCCTAAGAGCTTTGAGTTCAGGAAAATAGACCCGATTTTGCCTCTTACAGTATAGTTTATTCAAGAACTAGGGAGAGGGATAAATTATTTTTTACCCTTTTTTTCGCAAACTACCTGTGTTCTTTAGTCCGGTGTCTTTGGCAAAATCTATTAGACACATATATTTTTCATAGGAATGGGTAAGAAATTTTATAATCAAAAAACCGGTCTATAATAATGGATTATTTGGGGTATATAACAATAGATATTTGGATGTGTGAAGTGTTAAAAAGGATTATAATCTTTATCATAGGCGTCGGAAGGAGATTTATTTTATCATTAAGTATTTATGGCATAGAATATTATTTCGGTAATAAACTTAAAATAAAAAGTTTTTATAATATCATTTTATTTCCCATGATTTCTTAATAATTCACATACATAAGAAAATATAAATTTTGACATATTTACCACAAATCACAACTATATTTTTATTATTTTTAATTTAAGTATAGAAACCATTTTAGGCACATTCAGACTAAAACGTAGCCTTTTTCTCTCAAAAATTTCTAAGTTATAATTTAAATACTTACAAAAAATCCATTGTCAAAAATACAAGAAGTTAAACATATATAAAAAAATAGATTCGTCCATATAATATAAAAATTTTTTTTGGGGCAATAAAAAGGGGTTCAAATGTGATTAATTTTTATATGTTACAGAAAATTTAAATAATAAATTGTGTTTAGGCTGGTAAAAAATACGTATCTAATTCGTAACTAAAATCAGGGAAGCTATATCATATTAATTATAATTAGTTCCTCTATTTCACCGATCATGAGATCGAGTTTCCACATTTTCTTTTATTCTCTTATTATATGGATTTTTCCCAATTTTCTACAATAAGTTTAAAAAATCTTTCAAAAGTTCAGTTAAATTACTAATTTTGTAAGTTGTGATATTTCTAGCAATTCTACCTTTTCCTTGAGAGAGATATTTCCTTCTCCAAGGGACATTTTCCGGACGATCTATAAGAACAGATTTCCTATCTGGTTTTTCCCAGCAAAAATTAAGTTCTCTGAGCAATCTCCAGAGCTAAGTTCTTTTAATTTCAGGTAAATCCCGATCTTCATTGATTTTAGTTAGAATTTTGTCGACGATTGAGATCTGCTTCTCATAATAAAATGTACAACTCGTTTTATTACAGTATTCATCTTTTCTTACAACGAGGTTTTTCGTCTGACTGTGATCGAATGTAGCTTGGGAATACTAACAATTCCAGTCGTTTTTTCTCGTTCAGTATTCGGTACATAATAGATTTTCCAACTCCTGTCATGTTGGAACACATCTAAATAGAGCTCTTAACAGTATTATCTAGACATTGATTTCTTAAGGCATCATAAACATTCATCGTAAAAAGTTTTTCGTTAAGAAAAAAATGCCTTGGTTTAACGATTTTGGAACAAATATAAAGGTGGGTATCTCACTAATCTCAAATAATATATAAAAAGAGGCACAAACAAGATAAATCACCAAGGACACACTGTAAAGTGTACTTTGCTCACTGAGAGAAATTAAATTGAACTATCAGAAATTTTATTTTTGCAGTAAATTTATAAAAGTTTATAATATCGAAATATAATTAAATATAATTAGATTTACGACAGTCCTTAGTTACCTGCGGCACTACAGCAGGTACGTTGGAGTTTTCAGGAACAGATTTATTACTCTCTCTAGTTCTTGAATAGAGTATAGGAATGTGTATGCTTGGGATCGCCCCTCCCCTTCCCAAGAGCATTCAGTTCAGGAAAATAGAACCGATTCTGTATTTTATATTAAGAATTTGTATGCTGCTGGCACTCCCTCCCCATTGACAATTCTTTTTTCTTGCGTTAGCCCCCTCCCTCCCAAGAGCTTTGAGTTCAGGAAAATAGACCTGATTCTGCCTCTTATACTAGGAATATGTATGCTGCTCGCATCCTCCCCCCTGTCGGCAACTTGTTTTTTCTTGTGATCGCCCCCCCCCCTCTCCAAGAGCTTCAAATTCAGAAAAATAGACCCGACACTGCCTTTTATACTAGAAATGAGAACGTTGCTGGTGCTTCCCCCCTCCCCCGCCGTCGACAACTTGTTTTCGCTTGCCATACTGTACTTTGTTTATATCATCGCCCCCCCCCCCCCAAAGAGAGAGGCTGGATCCGCCCCTGGTGTCAATACAATATAGTAAAAAGAGAAACTTGGAACAGAAAAGAGAAATGATAAGATTTAGTGAAAGAAAAGATCAGTTTTAGAGTTCTGTCGTGTTAGGGGGGGGGGGGGTAAACTATCATTTTGTGTAAACATCGAAAATTATATCCCATCTTTTAAGGAAGTATTGGTCTAATTACTAATAATTTTTAATAATTCTATTAAATTTTAAGGAGTTAAAAAATAAATAAATAAATACAGTCTAAATATTTTTAAAATAAAAGCAAAAAAATAATATCTTTAATTTTAAATTAAGTAAATAAAATTTTAATATTTTTAAACATAAAAATAATACTTTTAATTTTTAATTAAGTGAATAAAGTCTAAAACATTTTCTTTTAAATAAAGAAAAAAAATAATACCTTTAATTTTAAATCAAAGTTATTAATCATTATTTGGCTGTATTTCTATAAGTCCAATAAAATTTATATAAAAAAAGTAAATAAATATTTAAAATAATTATGAAAAAGTGAAAATATATATTAAATGTAACATCAATTATTTTTTGAGTTTCAATTTAAAATAGGATAATGTGCTTTAAAATAAAAAGTTAAGTAAAAATTCGTAAAGCGTGAAAAGCATGGAAATTGTATTTTTTTGAAAAAATTTCGATACTTTCCTAATATTTCGAGGTCGTAGAACACGATTCTGGCCTTGAATTTTCACTATTTTGCCTGACTTTCCCGGAAAACTCGAAAAAAAAGCGTCACTTCATAAAGCACTTTTATTTCAGTTAAAAACCGAATTTACGTATTTATTTTCAATGGAACTAATTAAAATATATTGTATGTAATATATTTCAATTATTTTTCCACAAATTTTAGCAAACCAATTTAGAAAAACTTGTATTTTCAGCGAAAAATCATAAACACGTCTCGGAAACGTCATCAACATCAGACTATCTAAACTGGCCGCCGAATCACGTAAAAACGCGCCACGCCAAATGTAAAATTTTTTCATAATATAAACTATAAGATTTGTCCTTCTCAGTCAACAACATAGTTTAATTTTTTTAATGTTCAAAACATTTTCTGAGTAAAAATAATCTTAACGGCTCAAAATTTTTGGTTGGTTTTGCTCAGGGTAGGTTGGTTCAGGTTTCAGCTTGATTTTGGTTAATTTCGAAAACAGAAATTAACCTGAACTAATCTAAATTAACCTAGATTTATACTTTCTTGATAAAAAATTTAAAATTTATCCATTACAGTTAACAACATAGTTTAATGATTGTATTGTATAAAAAAAGGTAAAATTAACTTTAACAGTCCAAAATTTTTGATTAGTTCTGGTTAGTAGAGGTTTAGCTTGGTTTTTGTTAGTTTAAAAAACTGAAATTATCCTAAACCAACCTAAATTGACCTAGATTTATTAATTAAAAACACTTTCTGCTAGCGGACATAAGCAACATGATCGATTCATATTATCCGCTTAAAACTACTGGTATTTGGAGGGAAACAGAAAAAAGCAACTATAATTCTTAAAACTTTTAATATTTAGAGTCAAAATCGCGCATCAGAGACATATACATAAGAGTAATTAATAGTACTTCAATAATCAAAGGAAAGGGAAAAAGTCTTTTTGGGACCTTTTCTTTCCAATTCAAATAGAAAGAGAAGGATATATATGAATTTTAAAAAAGTCGTTTTTGCAATCTGGCAACATTGCCGACTTCAACAAGTACGCCATCTTTAGCGAACTATGCAAGTTGATGGCGACCATTTTGTTTTGATTTTTTGTGCTTTTTGTCGTGATAATTTTTCGGATTTTTTCGATAAAAAAAGTGCATATTTTTGAATTATTGTATAATACAGAAGCTTCTATCACTGTGGAATTTGTTGTTATAACAAAAATTTAACGATTTAGTGAAAAAAATTGAACCTAAAGTGAAAAGTGATTTTCCCTGTTTTTCGCAAAATTGAAGAAAAATTATGGAAAACCGAGGTCAGAATCGTGTTCTACGACCTCGAAATACGGGGTACGTATCAATTTTTTTTTTAAAAAACGTCATTTTCCTATCATTTCACTGTTTATGAATTCTTACCAAAAGTTATTTTACAATACTCTGTGGAATGTAAAATAAAACAAAATTACTTATCACAATTTAATATTAGACACTTTAGTGGAACACTTTAAAGTTTAAAATAAACTAATTAAACAACAAAATTCTGAATCCTGTGCAGATACGATCTCTTTTCAGAGAAAATTTAATACCAATACATTGTCTAGAAATTGATATCAAATCAATCAAAATCAACTTTAAATATATCTCAAATAAGTCAGTTGTGTAATGACCTACATTGATTAATCACACTCTATAGTAGATTTGATGAAATCCTTGTAATAATGACTCATGTTGAATGTTAGAACTTTTGCAAATTTATTCTTTATTTGATAACAAAAGTATAGTTTACTACGAAACAAAATCATAAAAATTAGATACTCCCAAACTTCAAGACCACATCAGATTCTGGACGGAGGAGAAAGAATACAATTATCAACCTTATGTAAAGTTTAAATAGAACACATGTATTGTATAGTTACGTGAGTTGAGTAAGAATTTTGGTTGTAGAGGGAAATATGTTAGGTGAGAGAGTAAGAAAATTCAGTACAATAATTCAATGAAAAGTTAGTGAAAAAGAAGAGAAAAGTCCTGAAGAGGCTAATTTAAAATCGTGGCTATCAGCGAGCCAGAACCATAGATAAAATATTTATAGATCCGCAAAGCTTAATCCCAAAAACGGCAAATTTACGACAATAAAATGTAAACATCCTAGACCAGATGTCGGCATGCGCACTACAAATTGATCAGGTGACCATCGACAGGACCGAACTTTGAAAATCTATTTAGTTAGTTCAATTAGTCATAAATGGTGTCTAAATGAAGCAAGTTATCAAAGTTGCAATCTTTAGTATGGAAGTCGGTCTCATGTAACTTTCTTGTTCTGGGAGTTATATCATATGGGCACAAATAATATCTGAAGCAGAAGGGAATAATCCGATCAGTGTACCGATGGGAGTTAGTTTAGTCATTTCTTATGCTGTGAAAGTAAAATTGTGAAAAAAATGTATCTTACTATTTCTCTAATCTATTGTTTCTGTCTGTGTGCGTTAACTTTCTTGTTGTGGGGTGGGAGTGAATAATTAACATTTTTAAAGTTCGGCAATTTATTCTCTAATTATGAAAAAATAATTTCCATCTTTTCCTTGTTTTTTTTTTTTAATTTTTAAGAAAATATTGATACGAAATGGGTTTTTTAACGGATATGCAGGATTTGAAAATAATTTTATATAATAATATTTTTCTGCCGTAATGGTGAACGGAGCATATATTTTCTTATCGCATTAATTTTTTCGACAAAATGATAAAAATGTTATTTCAAATAAAATAAGTGAACAAGGTCATTGCTGGGGGCAAATAAAAAAATATACCAACAAAAAAAAATGCACATTTGTCTAACTTATTTCGTAATATTTTGCTTCTGTTAACATATTAATGAATTTTTTATTTGACGATTTGAAAGTGAGGATTTCCATGACAACATGATTCATGACAATTTCATAAAATGAGTACGGACATAACTAATCTGAATTTACTTCCAAAACCAGTATTAATAATGAACGACGCTTTTTAACGTCATGTCCACAATCTTCAAACATACAAAATTATAAATCAGATTGGCTGCAGAACAAAAAAAAACATTTGAGCTGGTTGGAAACATCGGTTAAATATAAAGTAGATGAAGTTACGCAAGAATATGGACATTGTGCAAATTAGTTACTGGAAAAAATTCGTTGGAAATTTGGAAAAATAATTCAAACAGAGCTTAGAAATTATAGAGCCAATAGCCGATTATGGCTACAATATAAACCTTGTACTCAAGTATTTTATATATATTACCAAATAATAATACATTACAATTATCGTAAGTTATATATGTATGTTTTAAAATATTCCAACTTCATTATGAGGAAGTATGTTTTTATTCATAATTATACTTACTTGCATTGCCAAATAAATATATTTTGAAATGAATCGTTAGTTTTTATTTATGTAAGTAATGTAATAGATGGAGAAATTATACCATTTCTTGACATATTGATGAATGTACTTTTTTCATATGATAGAATAAAGTATTCTATGGTTTGGTGCGAATTTTGATTTTTTTTAAGAATTGACTGTTTAAAAATTCAGTTTATCTGTTGGTAATCATTTGAAAAGTGCCAGAAATATATCATACTACATGTTTTGGAAATTTAATGTTATACGAAAACAACGTAAATTCAAAAACTTTGTAAAGCAACACTATTTTTTACCCTATAGAGAAAAAGGAAAATAAATCAAATAAAATATGTACACATTCCATTATATTAAATAAAAACACAAGAACAAATAAAATAAATGACTTAAAACGCTATAAATCCGTTTAAATCGCACGTAACTTGCAAAGCAAAAATAAACATAAAAATGGCGTTAAGCCGATACTGTGCTGTTTACGGATGGCACTACGAAACAACCGTTCGATAACAGGAAGTCGCTTATGCGCATGCCCTCATCTGGCCAGCATCCAAAAATATGACTGCCGCCCGATGTGCAGAAATGCATTTTTTCGCCCATGGTTTGCCATTTTTTGGCTTTAGCAGCCGACAAGAGTAGGGATCCATAGTAGAGATCAGTGGCCAGAACTTAACGCGTTTTAAGTTAACAAAAGTGTTTCGCTACTTTGTTTTATTTTTTATTAGTATTTCATTTTCTTATTCAGAAATAAGGGCTGCGATTATGAACTTTTAGAAAATATTTTTATGTTTGAATTTTTACACTAGTTGACATTTTAACATATAAAGTAAATAAGATGTGTCTATCGGCAAGGCTCTTTCTGGAAAATCGACAATAGAGGTAATATAATATAAAATAAGAACTCCTTTTCAAGAATAAGTGAACCAACGTGCGAGTTACTTTGTGTATCGCCCTGTATGGCTCAACCTGATAGATTTTAGATATAGATACGAGGCGAGTATCATGGGGGTTAAATTTTTTAATACAAATAATTTGGAATTAAGAAAACTGATTATGATCTTATAGTTATTAAAGCTAAACAGCTGAACTGAATGTCATCCATGACTCGAAAGTTGGCTCCGAAGATACAATTAACGTTCGTACTGTATATTGGAAACGGCGGTATTTGCCTGAACACTAATTATTTTTCATTGATTTATCTCATTTGTCTTGGATATTAAGAATATAACAAAGCATGAGATAAAGCCCCCCTTATCATCCTCTCAAGTATAAATAAGGCACTCCTAAGAAGATAAGCTCTTAAACCCTTTTTAACAAATCTTATTACCTACAATTAAATTACTTTTGCCCTTATTAAAGAAATGTTATCTGGCAATTTCAGCCATTTTCTTTCTTCGTTTAATTACAGGGTTTTAAAGCAATTAGAGGAAAAGTTATTATGTTGCGGTATTTTGAACTTTTAATGATAATTATTTTGCTAATATGTAGCTAAGGGCTATAAGGAGATTTTTTTGCAAAAAATTAATGGCAGCTTTTAATTAATTTTTTGTAGACAAAAACGTTTCTCTTTGGTTTTGGTTTGGTTTATAAATTTTAAGGTCAAACTATATATTTGGTTTTCACTCTAAATATTTTGATGGGGCATCTTTTTCAAAGCGACCTCCTTCCCCTTTTTCAAAGTTCAGGAAGATTAATACCTTTATATCAGAACACAAATTTGATTTTTATAAAAAAAATGAACATCATTTTAGTTATCGGAATAAAAATATAAATATTCCTGTTGGATATGCAGTTTACGTGACACAATTATATGACAATATGAAGTACCTATTAACAAGTATAAAATACGATAAGCATCAATGGTAGATCTGTGGCGACTTACAGGTAATTGTACTTTTACTTGGGTTGCAGCTAAGCTACACCAAATTTTGCTGTTTTTTGTGTGAATGGGATAGTCGGGCAAAGACACTTCATTATAGTATACAAGCCAGATAGTATATTTTGTCGGTCATTTCCTCTTAAGCGATAACTCGTGCGGCAGTCTCCCACTCTCTCTCTCTCTCTCTCTCTCTCTCTCTCTCTCTCTCTCTCCAGCATTACAACCCGGGGTGGGTCTTTGCTGACTTCACAATCTGCCTCCACTTGCTGCGATCCATCATCAGTTCCTCCGTGCGTTCGACGTTTAGGGTTTGTAAGTCTGCTGCAACGTTATCTCTCCACCTCATCCTTGGTCTTCCTAGCGGCCGCTTTCCTTCTGGGTTCTCTTCCCATACCAACTTGACGATACGTTGATCTTGTCTCATAACATGGCCGGCCCATCTTAATCTTTCTGCTTTTATTATTTGCACTATATCTGGCTGGTTGTATAATTCCTCCAATTCCTTGTTTGTTCTCGTTCTATATTGATGTGTGGTGTTGTCCCTGACCGGTCCGTATATCCCTCTAAGCATTCTTCTTTCTGCGATTTTCAGTCTATTCTCATTTTGTTTTGTCAACGTCCATGTTTCACATGCATATGTCATTACCGGTCTTATAACTACTTGATATATTCTTATTTTCGTGCGGCGGGATATATTTTTCCATTTCATTATTTTTTGCAGTCCATACCAGCAGCGGTTGCCTCCTTGTATTCTGTTGTTAATCTCTTGTGTAATGTTGTTGTCAGAGGCGATGGTAGCTCCCAAATATTTAAACTGATGAATCCTTTCAAAATTGTAGTGGTCCATAGTCACGTTCTGTTGTAGCCATATATTTTGTTTTTTCTTCAATGATTCGTAGGCAAACTTTCTTTGCGGCATTTTCCAGTTTGAAGACTCTTCCTTGACACTGGTAGTTATGTTACCTACAATATCGATATCATCAGCGAACGCCAATATGATGCGCGGACCTTGATTTCTAAAGAGGAGCGTTTTTGTGTTGGTTTTTCGCATGATGCTCTCCAAGACGACGTTAAAGAGGAGTGGAGATAGCGCATCGCCTTGTTTAAGACCACTGTTGATTGTAAAGAAGGTTGACAATCTTCCTTCAAGTCTTACTGCACTTGTAGATCCCTCTACACGTGTTTTGGTGAGGTTAATTAGCTTCTTCGGTATGCCCAGTTCTGCCATGGCATTCCACAAATCCACTCTTATGATGCTATCGTATGCTTGTATAAAATCTATAAATAGCTGGTGCAATGTTTTGTTGCCCTCCCACTCACGTAAAAAAATAAATTGTTTTTAATCATTTTCTCCCGACTGAAAATCTGTCAAATGATAGTTGACACAATTATTTGAAGATAAAAAAAAGTCAGCTAGCTGTACCACGGTGGATTATACGTCAGCTGGTTACACAGTTAAAAATTTGTCAGATGATAGTTTACATGCTACTTTGAATAAATAAAAACGTCAGCTGGCTCTCTGTTGGTGGAAAAGTCGTCAGCTGATGCAGTGAAGGTGCAGCGTGGTAGCCAGGCGTACGAAGTTACGTATGATCTTGCTATTGCGAAAATTGCGCTGCATACTTAAAGTACAGAGAAGGGATTTTTTGATATTTTATTTATCCACCTTGGAGTATTCCATATTATAATGGCATTCTTTAAAGCAGTAGGTAAATTTATTGATAACTGTGGTTTGTTGATAATCATGGTGAATGCAGATATGATTGCAAACGGATCCGTCAACGGATTTATTACTGGCAAACATTTTAATAGATGCAAACGTCTACATCCAATGATAACGTTAGCATTGAAAAATGCTGCATTTTGAATAATTCGTCCAACAAGAGAACATAGATTTGCCCGCTGAATTTAAAGCCTATTTAATACAGTTTTCAAAGCAAACTAGATCATCTCAACCATCAATCCAACAAGCTGAAGTAAAAGAAATATTCGAAAAATACGAGCAATTCAAAATGCAATCGTTGGAAGGCAAACACGGCAAGACAGCACAGTATTACCTTATTTACGTCAAATTAATCGATTACTACTTACTGCTAAAAACGAACATCCGTACCGGTAATTTTGAGTTGCATAAACTCGCATTATCAAAAATAGTTAATTTATATTTTGCTTTTAATCAACCGAATTACGCGCGTTATGTAGTAAGATACCTCGATAATTAGATGAGAATTGACGAGACGCATGCAGGATTACATGAAAACTTTGCGAAGGGATCATTTGTTATAAAAAGAACAACAAAACCTTTCTCAAAACAAGCGATTGATCTCACTCTTGAGCAAAGTATTAACGCACATTACCAATTCTATATCAGCTAGACAGCGATGGTGCTGCAGCCATACTATTCGATCTACTATCATTAGCCACACAATGAAAGAAACTGGTCTGACTAAATTACAAGATGTTACAACAGATCTTCAAGATAGCAAGATAAAAAGAAGTACAGCACAGCTTCACAAACTCATCGATGACATCAAGCGTAACATTAATCCGTTTGATGATAATTTAGATAAAGATTGTTTGTACAACATTTCCACTGGCGAAGCGGACCTGAAGCCGTTGAAAATTTCTTGCTTAATGTTGAAGAAGAGGGTAACAAACAAAGAGAAGATTTCATTGAAAGTTGAATAAACGACTCGAAAAACTTCGATCAGGTAATTTCCAAGACAAAATGCCAAACATTTACAGAAATAATTAGTAAGAAAAAAATAACTGTTGCCCGAAACGAGATGGAATTGCAAATGTAGCGCGACTTATTCGGACAACTGCTTTATATTTCTTTAAAGAACTCGATTTGGACAAAGTCTTTGCGTACCCATTAACACCAGTGCCACTGTCTCTTTTCCACTAACATAGAGTCAGCTGACGTTTTTATTTATTCAAAGTAGCATGTAAACTATCATCTGACAAATTTTTAACTGAGAGGAAATCACTGAACAACAATTTTTTTTTGCATGTTCGTGTGACTTTTTTTTTATCTTCAAATAATTGTATAAACAATTTTTTTTTACGTGAGCGGGAGGCTGCCTCTGCTCCACCCACCCACACAGCCGCAGCTGACGTTCACGAGGCGTCATGGCACAACTGTCTGAAGCATTTCACAAGTTATCGCCCAACAAGAAATTGGTCCAGAAAATCTGTTGCTGGCTTGTATACAACTACAAGAGAAAAGACTGGTCCGTTCGACAGTTATTAGAGCCAAGTGAAAAGAATATACAACATATGTCATTGGAAAACCCCAAAAAGATTTTATTGCCACCACTGTATACCAAATGGGACCTAATAAAAAACTTTGTTAAGGCACTGAATACAGATGAGCCAATAGCTCCAAATTGTCTTACCACACTTAAGAAAAGTCGTCAAACTAATTTTCTAATAAGTCAATGATTGGAACACCCTGTAGAGGATTATTAGTGGAACAATTAAGAGAAATTAAACTTAGTCCCGATGATACGTGATTTAATGTAATTCTCTGATGAATAATTAGCAGTGCCGAAGGCTGCAGCTCGTACAAATTATCTTGTAACGACATAAGTTTCGAAGCATGCTTAATTAAAACATTTTCCAGAACATCGTTAAAGTTCTTAGACCGGAAACAAAACTAATTTTCCTTAAATTTTAGTGAAATTGAAGTTTGCGGTAAACTTTAAACGACGACATATCGATTCTTTAAAAAAGTTTCCACTTATTATTTTTGTTATAACATTAAATTTTATTATTTTTCTGCAATAAAATGGAATTAAAGAAGGAAAAGGAGATTGAAACTGAATTTTTATTTATATGTAGTGGAAGTTACTCCGTAAGTCTTCCAAACTTTATTGGCGTACAGTACACATAAAAGAAGAAAAAAATATTTATGTGGATGTGAACTTGGAAATGATAAAAATATATATTTTTAATACAGAGAAATGGGTTTGCCAGTGACTGGTAAAATGAAAGTCTATCTATCCTGGAGTCAAAAGAGATGCAAAAATATATATAACGAATCCTAACATATACAGGGCAGAGACAAGAGTTTGATTTTTGTTCAACAGCAAAATGCTCTTATGTTCAAAAATACAGAAAAATATTTTTAATAAAAATTAAATACACACACAGCTCATTCAATAAGTTCTGGCACACATTTTTTTACGAATGAGAACAAGAGTTTAGAAAAAAGATTTTATTTAGTTTTGAACATAATCCTCTGTTAGTTCTATACAAATTTGGCTGTGCTCGTACAGCCGCTGGAACGACCTGGAAAAATCCTTTTCTGGAATTGCTTTGAGAGCCCTGGTCACATTCCTTTGAATCGCCTCAAAGTCTTTAAAACGTTCTCCATTCATCCTCATTTTTAATTTAGGGAATAAAAAAAGTCTGCCGGAGCCATGCCTGGCAAGTAGGGCGGGTGGTAAATTATGAAGACTGACTTTTGGGCCAAAAATTGTGCGATGATTATTCAGAAATGGGGTGGCGCATCGTCGTGCAACAAAAATCAGTCACCGGTGCGGTACAATTCCAGTCTTATGCGACGAATCCGCTTTTTAAGTACATCCAAAACACTTTTTTAGCATTGTGCGTTCACTGTTTGGCCTGGGGGCTATGGATAATCGAAAAATGAAATAAGCATCATTGATATTCGACTTTGTTGCTCGAACTTTGGTGGGGCCCCCCTTCCGCTTGCCTTGCCATACAGCGGTTTAGCGTTTGGTCAATGAAACGTATTGAAAACATCATGATTCGTCATCGATTACAATTTTGTTTTGAAAAATTTTCTTGCATGCAATTTCATTAATAATTAACAAATTTATGCTGGGGTTGGCGGAATCTTCTATGCTACCACGGGCAATATGCGAGGCAACGACTTCACACCACTGCGGTTGTGGGATCTTGAACTGACTTCTCATTACCAACCAGATCAATAGAAGCTTCAAGCTTGTCTACAGACACCTTTTTATAGACGAAACCCAAATGAGGACAACTAGAAATATGTCGCTGAATTAGCGTCGAACTATTGAGTAACATTTGGGCAAATATTTCCTGAAACCTAACGCTTTCTACTAGCTATCTAAGATTGACCGGATCTCTCGACGAGAAATTATCTGAAATATATAACCAGAGACCTCTAGATCTATAACTACGAATGAGGAGAGAAAGGATTCAGCAGCCAAAATTGTCCTTCAAGAGTCAGCAGAGAAATACAGATTGTTGCAAGTATAGAACTTGTTATACTGTGAACATCACTATTTCTCAAATGCCTCCGATTGCAACTTTCTTCAAGTTATGCTTGGCATGCGGCATTTATTAAAGCCGAACCGCATTTCTCTGTCCCCGGAGAACTCGTCTGTAATTATCATTATCTAGCACTATTTCCATCCTCCATTAATTTACATATAAAGAAGGTGATTTAGTCTAATTTAAGATGATCGACATATCAACAATGATTTTGTTTTACCAGCTCTTCATTATTGTTCCAAATACCCTGTCTCATTATCTACAATAATGCTTAAAGAGGTTGAGAAAGCCTGTAAAAAATTGAAGACCAGGTTCACAGTGGGTCCTGATTCCACCTATTCATTTATCGGGGGGGGGGGGGGGTGCTTGAGCGTTTGCTGAGCCGTCGTCTGTAGTTTTTAATTTATGATAAGAGAAATGTATTTTTCATGATCTGTGAAAGGAATCAAAAATCTGTCAGGTTTTTAAAAGGATGGTAGAACCAAGGTCGAAGGTTATCGCTCCAAGGCGATAATGTGCAATTTTGCACAGGTAATTGAGCAGGTTTTTCAGGACCAAATATCCTTTTACATAACGCCTCTTTTGGTCGATCAGCAGCATGGTTTTGCTTCTGGAAAGTCAACCTTGACCAATCTTTGTACTATTGCGCAGTAAGTCTCAGAACGTATTGATTCTGGCACTCAGGTCGATGTCGTTTACATAGATTTTTCCAAAGCATTTCATCGACTTGATCACGGTGTTTTACTTTCCAAGTTGGTGGATTTTGGTTTTAATTACAATATTATTAGATTTTTTTAAAGTTACCTATTAAACCGCTCTCACTATTTTGAAGACAGTGGTCATAGATCTAGTAATTTTGTAGTAATGTAAGGTTTTCCTCAAGGGACTGTTACCTTTTAACGTTTTTATCAACGATATTACATGTAGGTTGAATAAAAGCTGCCTACTTTATGCAGAGGATTTAAAGATATTCCGGGGCATACCGAATGCTAGCGATTGTTTGAGTCTTGAATTGGATTTCAAGAAATTAATTGCTTGGTGTCTAAAAAACTCACTGTCTTTGAACGTAGACAAGTGAAATGTTATGTTATTCTCAAGAAGTAAAATGCCTCTGCTGCATGATTATGGGATCAATGGTGCTTTTGTAAGGCGAGTTAATTACATTAAGGATCTAAGAGTCACGTTTGATTGCATACTTACATTTGTCATTCATGTTTATGATATAATATCCAGATCTTACCGAACACTGCGCTTTTCGGTGGGATCTAGTCATGAATTTCATTCGCTCCAGGTCTTAAGCACGTTATATTATTCTCTTGTACGAAACAAATTGGAATATGCCTCAGTTATCTGACATCCGTGTTACCATGTATACTCTGAAAAATTTTCTTTAGATTCTTATGCTTTAAATCGGATGGGTTTTATCCACTGGCTACCACATCACGTGAAAGCCTATTGATAAGATTTAATTTCACCACTCTGGAGAAGCGCAGTAACGTGGTTCGTGTACTTTTTTATATAAATTGGTTAATAACAAGACTTTAGCAACTGATTTGCGCGCGAGAGTTCATTTTTATGTTCCAGGGATAACTGGATCTCCAGTATTTTTCTATTTGCCGAAACCAAGAACTGATGTATTACAGTTCTCCTCATTATACTCGATGCGTTCCCTTTATGATGGCCTGAAAAACAAATTTGATATATTTTACTGCAATTATTCTGTTGTCAAATCGTTTATAGATATTTGTATATCTATGATTAATTTATAGATTATGTTATACCTATTGTACTATCTGTATTTCTTGCCTAATAATAAGGACTCTGGTCCTGTAAGGCAGTGAAAATAAATCAATAAAGAAGTACTAAAGTCGTATCTAATGGAATTTAAATGGTGTGATTGTGGATTCATTGCAATACACATCCAAATAAATTACCGTCAATTATTCCCCGTCTTTTTCTTCTTATTAGTATATACTTTAGCTTACTATAAAAAAGTTTGTAAATTATATGTAACATATTTTAGCTTAGCCAAATTATTTTGTGTATACTGGTGAGATTTATATTATATTTCCAAAAATACCCTCACATCACATTTTCATAGGATTGCTAATAGTGCAAGCCATAGGTAAATATAGTCACTTAAATTACGAGATGGATTAGATCTACAATGTAGGGGGCAATTTAAGAACAAACCCTACATAAAATGTAACAGCAAAAAATAGGTTGTGACCAAGAGGGGGGGGGGGTTAAAATTGGCTAAAATGGGTTTTTTGAATCTGCAAGCCAAGGAACACATTTTGGAAAGAAAAAATCCGAAAATTTGTTGCTGATGTTTTGCTAATTGATTATTCCAAGACGCAGAATTTCGATTGCTACAACTTTTTTTTGAGTAAACATTTTGACCTCCACAAAGGTTCAAACTCTTCGTGAAGGCCTGAACTTCCCTATCTTGTTAGGGGCAAATGAAAAAATTAATTTTAAGCCCCTCAAATATTGTTTTAAAAAAGGGGTGTTTTTTTTTTATAAAGAAACAGATTTCTCGCGCGCGCGAGAAAACTGACCTGGCAACTTCAAATCCGCAGCACTCGGAAAAGTTTGCGGTATTTCAGCAACGAATGGAGCAATTTCGGTGTTTTTTTGTATCTGGGGTAGCTTGAAAAATTAGGAATAAAACACACGCTTTTTTTTAGAGCGATATTTAAGGGTTGAAAAAATTTTTTTTTTTCATTTGTCCCTAACAAAATCTGAAAATTGAGGCCTTCACGAAGAGATTAAGCCATTGTGGAGGTCAAACTGTTCACCTAAAAAAAGTTATGGCAATCAATATTTTGCGTCTTGAGATAAACAAATAGCAATACCTCAGCAACAAATTATCCGATTTACTCTTATAAAAAAAATTTCATTTAAAATGATGAGGGCTTCCCTTTAAAATCAAAAAACTGCAAAAAAAAATTTTGCAATAAATAATTGGTATGAAAAAAATGGCCAATTATAGGTTTTTAAAATCTCTACAACTTTTATTTGAAAACTTTTTTTCCGTTGCTTGGCTTGTAAACTCAAAAAATCTGTTTTAGCCAACATTGACCCCCCCTCGCTCTTGGCTCCAACCTATTTTTTGATGTTATATGTATCCCTACTGAAACAAATACCTTACATAGTATTCCAAATACATTTAACTAAATATTTAAATATTTAAAACATAAAATTTTATCTTGATCAAATTTTTTCCGCGAGACTGATCTCTGTTTAGCAGTAAAATTAAAGGCGAGAAATATTCCAGGGAAACTCTTATCAAGACTTCACAGAGTGTTAAAAGTTGCCCAAGCGTGGTAAAGTGGATTTTAACTTTAAAGGAAGTCCGGAATTTTGAGAGACAGCGCCGAAGGGATTGGCATACGATGATCGGCGTGATAAAAGCGGTTCATTGACATGTTGTACTGTATTATGTCGATTGTGTTGTTACGAATCGATTTAGACCTAGGTTCGATGTTCAATTGGATCGAGTAAATCATATATTTTTACTTGATTGTTTTCAGTTTATATTTAACTGCTTACCAAATTCGTTTTTCAAACATAGTGAATGAAATTTTGTATTCTTTAAAGTTATATCATGTTATTCTCCTATGTTATTAACCGCTAAAGAAAGGTTTATTTTATATTCATCAAAGGCTATAGCGGGATAAGATGATCAAATCGATTCGATAACCAATGTCAAAAGATGCCTCTGTGCATATTTTCAGCCCCCCATAGGCCATATAACGGTCAAAGGAGATTCTGTTCTCTTCTTTCGACTTTCTTTTTTATAGGCGCAATTTTGCATCAAAAAATCTGAAAAAATACACAGAGGTATATTTTTTTCAGATTATTCGAGCAAAAATTGAGCCAAAGAATAATTTTTTTAACTTTTCATTCCTTCTTTAGACTTAAGTTTTTGGTCAACATCAAAATAATGATTTCTTTTTGACATTTAATAGATTCAAATAGCTACAAGATGCCAATATACTTGGTTATGCTTTAGGACTTATTTTCAAGGGGAAACAGTCTTTGAGATTCGAGATTTACGTCACCGAGAATCTCAACGCACCTTAAAAACTTCAGGTATGGGGAAAATTAGTGTGGAAATTTTGCAAATATAGGTAATTAATTGCATATCAATCATATTTTTTTCTATTTAAATATACTTCTCATATAATTACGACATGTTTTCGCCTAACTATTACAGATTAGAGTCAATAAATGTTTCATATATAAGTGGGCAAGGGTCTTACGGCAAGAATAAATGGTACCAAAGAAAGTACGAAGCAATCATACACTGAATTCCAAAAACACCATGGTAATTAAAACAAATAACATTCTAACAGAGGAAATCCCACTATCCATAGAAATAAGACAGGGTGATAGCCTAAGTCTAACACTTTTCAATGTAATCATGGACGAAATCATTGATGAGGTAAAAAGCACAAATATTGGGTACCCAATGGGACACAACACCGTTCAGATTATATGCTTTGCAGACGATGTTGCCTTGACAGCAGATAGCGAGGACAACTTACAAAGAATGCTTTTTCATCTCAATCGAACAGTCAAACAGTATAATATGAAAATATCTGTGGAGAAAACCAAAGCAATGGTAATAGCAAAAGAACCGGTAAGATGCAAACTAATGGTTGATGACAAACGTATCGAACAGGTTGGGAAGTTTAAATACCTGGGAGCACATATAACAAGTCACAGGGCAGTAACGGAAGAAGTACGCACACAAGCTAACAAAGCGGCCATGATATCAGGCCAACTAAGAGACATAATCTGGAACAATAAACATATGACGGTTGAGAGCAAAGCAAGAATTTACAAGGTCTGTGTAAGACCAATACTGACCTACGGCGCAGCAACAAGAAATGAAACAACAAAGACAAAACAAATTATGAGAACCACAGAAATGAAAACGCTGAGAATGATCACGGGAAGAAGTTTAAAAGATAGAATAAGAAACACAAAAATACGCGAGGACAGCGGAGTGCGGGATGTTGTGAAGTGGGTTCGAAACCGTCGTAGGCAGTGGAGAGATCACGTGGAACGAATGGACGATGACAGACTAGCAAAAACCGTGATGAGAGAGAAACCAAACACCAAACGGCCGCCTGGACGGCCCCCCAAAAGATGGAGAGACAGCTGGATTTCGACGTCAAACGAGGATCGATGAGGCATTGTGTAGATAACGGAACTTGGTTCTACCTAGAAGAAGAATAAGAAGAAGAAGAAGAAGAAGAAGAAGAAGAAGAAGAAAGAAAGCCATATTCAGGTCAAAAGAAGAAACCTTTATGTAAACTCGTTACCATTTGCAGTACTGATGGGTGTAGGGTAGATCTTGCTGGACCATTTTGAGGTACTGAAAATGATGCAAGTATCATGAAGAAAGCCATGTAAGATCCTGATGGCATGAGAACTATCATGAGAACAGGTGATGTTTGTATTGCTGTAGACAGAGGTTTCAGAGACGTAGTATCTTGTTTAGAAGAACTAGGTTTTAAGGTCCTCATACCTGCCTTGAAAGAATACAGACCAAACTTAAATACGACTGATACTTATCGATCTCCTAAACTTACGAAATGGGTAGTTGAAGCCGTCCACGGAATTCTCGGAATAAAATATAAGATTCTCCATCAACAGCTAGATATTAATGTTTACCAAAGGCTGGTCTTTATTGTAGGATTGCATGTTTTTCGAACGATCACTTTGGAAAGCGTTTATATAGTAATAAATGTGAAGACGAATTACAAGACGTAACCATAGAAAGAATGTTGAAGTCCAATATAAAGGAAAATACTTTGGCAAAAGAAGCTGAGATTTCAAGATAGTCGAAATGGAGTACTACAACAATCAAATTAACATCTTAAGAAATCTATGATTTTTCCAGAAATGACTGAAAGAGACCTTAAGATTTTTTTTTCAGATATCTATCAGTTAAGTAAAGCCATATGTTATTTGGATGAGTTAATGGACGATTCCAATTATATCAATTCGGAGTACATTAAAATGAAACCTAACATTATTAAAGCTTTATTAAGGTCCAGATATATGAACGAAAAAAACCTATAAATGTTTCAATTGAGTACTTATCTGATTCTATTGGCTAAAACCGTATTTTACGTCATGCCTGCAACTGTACCAATGGACTAAGGACTGTCGGCTCCTGTTCCCACATTACAACAGAAAAATATTTATTATCTTAGTAATACTAGAAATAAATCGAATATTATTAGATCAGCTAAAATTCTTTCTGATGTATTTTTTACCACGGATATTGATCGAGTAATAGAGGAAGATAGTGACTTAGTATGATTATATGATACAATTTTTGAGAACTTTTATTATTGTAGTTTTAACACATATATATTTAGTATCACATTATCGCTTTTTTATTTTGTTAAAAAAATATTTATTCGCTCATTATATACAGTTATTCTAATTCCTATTGAAAATATTTAATATTTTTACATGAAGATCTTAGGTGACGTAAATCTATATTCTCAAAGACTGCTTTAACTTAGAAATGCGTCCTAGAGTATAACTAAGTATATTTGCATCTCTTTAGGTATTTGCATTTGAGGCTACGTAAAAAATAACTGATGAAAATGCAAAAAAAAACGTTTTTTTTTACGTTTTGCGGATGTTCCACCAAAAAAAATTGTTATTCCTTGAGCGGCGTTTGAAAGAACAAAAAAAAATACACAAAAACGCATTATTTTTATGTTTGCCAAGAATTTCGATCCTATTGAAAAATGTTGAAAAATTAAAAAAAAAAAAATGTTCTGGACTCAATTCTTGCTAGGTGTTTCGTTCTCTGCCAGCACTTTTCCCAGACACCCGTCATCGTATTTGAAGTAACTTGGAGGCGGAAATCGACGGTAAGATATTACGACACCTTACCCTCTAAGGTCATCCACTGTTCAGGAAATTGGAGATTTGCATTCTAATTCCGATTCCATGTAGACGTTTCGTGGGTTCAGTGCTAAAAACTGCACTCTATGTAGAGAGCCTGACTACAGTCAGTCCGCACCTGAGATACCATGTTGCAAACGTGGTGCCTTTGCTACGATTTATAAACTTAGGATCACCAGTAAAAATTTGAATGTCTCCGGCGGTGGATTCGTCAGTGGGTCCGCCGGCGCCTTTCCCAGACACCCGTTGTCATACTTCATC
Organism: Diaprepes abbreviatus; assembly: GCA_034092305.1. Classification (NCBI taxonomy): domain Eukaryota; kingdom Metazoa; phylum Arthropoda; class Insecta; order Coleoptera; family Curculionidae; genus Diaprepes; species Diaprepes abbreviatus. Next base: position 536,678 of record JASJET010000178.1, read on the forward strand.
ATTTTTGGGACTTGTATTTGAACTAACTTGGCGGCGAAAATCGACAGTGAGATATTATGACATTATTTTCTGTAAATGTTGCTCTCGGTTCGAAAAACTGTACTGACGAAACTATAACGTGGTACGTTGTATTTGCAGGAAACAAACTGTTTCTTTCCTTTTCTCTGCTGAAAGGATAATACATATAAACAAATAAACAGATGTTTCTGTTTATGAGGTCTATAGATTATAGAGAATTTTATTGTTATAGCAAATTACGAACACTGGACATTTACCGACTAGCTTTTAATACAATTTAGCAAAATTTTGTATTTTTATTATTAGTTATCCAACGAGTTCGTTTTGGCATAAATAAACCATACGAGTCCATAAAACTGATCATTTATATTCACCATGAAATTAAAATTATTTATATACTACTAAAATTTAATTATATTTCTTTATTATTCTGGCAAATAATGAATATAAACTAATTCCTTGCATCAAATACAATTTTATTGCACAAGAGCTATTGAATAGTAACGTTTAATCCATATATTATTTGCAGTATTTAAGGTCATAACTTACTAACGTAATTTAAGTATAAAATGGGTCTAAGTTGATAATAAATAATTTAAATTGAGAACTGCAATAAAATGTCAACCATAAACGTAGAAAAGAGTGGACACACTTTGTTTACAAAAAGAAAATACCAATAATGTGTTACATTTATTGGATACTTGCTATTACAAAAAATAAGAGAAAAGTGTATATCAGTCAGAGTACTAATAGAAAAGGTGACAATATCCAAATGAGAGAATTTAGGGCAATTATAAGATCTATGAAAAGCGCAAGGATAGATCAGCGAGCCATAAACATTATCCGGGAAATAAAGGAATGATCCAAAATGAAGATAAAGCTGTATAAAGACAAAGAGATAGAAATCCATAGATGCCTTAGACAGGAAGATATCATATCACTTAAATTATTTACTCTGGTCCTGGAGGATATAGTCAAAGATCTGCATTAATACAACAAGGGAATATATTCGCAGATGATACAGCTATCTTTACCACAGAATGTACTGTATTAAGTAACATGCTTAAAGAGATGCAACTGGAAGCAAGAAAGTTCGACCTAAATATGAATGCCACTAAAACCAAATTTGTAACAAACCCACAGATAAACATAGAAACGATAAATATAAATGGATACCAAACAGGAAAGGTTAATTTACATATATGATTCTCTAGGTGAAAAAATAACAATAGGCAAAAACAACCAAGAGGTCGAAATCAACCATAGAATATGCTTGTGAAGGGTTACATATAGTAAAATAAAACATCTTTAACTCCAATCTTCCCCTAAAACTGAAAACCAAAGTATATGTTATATGTATTCTCTCAGTAATAATATTTAACAACTAAACATGGGTTTTGACCCAAAAACTAACAAGCAAATTTAAAATGCACCAAAGATCAATCAAACGAAGAATGCTAGGTATATAAAACCAATGAGTGGATAAGAAAAAAAATAAAGTCGAGGACGTAACAAAACGAACATTTATTCTAAAATGTAACTGGGCTGGATATGTGCCAGGAATATGACGTGATGAAGACCATGAAAAAGTAAACGAAGCACCTACAGTCCACAACAATGATTGACAACAGATAAATACATAAACTTATTTTATGCCCTGTGCTAATTCTATAAATTAATCTCGACACTGTGTAGAGTAAACATTTTTTTAGTCCTATATAAAAGAGAACCACCCGAAGAAATAGGTCTAAAAAATAAAGTCCATCACATCAAATTAATATATATTTAATAATTTTAATACTATTTGAAGCGACAAACTGCAAGGTAATAATTTTAAAATGAAACGTAATATGTTATATAAAACTTTTCAGTGTTCTAAGATGTTTAAGTGTGTTTGTTTGAAGGTCATAGACAATGATGTTTCTTGCGAAGTAGTAGATATCTGTTGGACTTCCATTGTCTTTATTTTTATTGAATATCACGACGTTTCGGCTAGTAGTTATCTTTAGCCGTTTCCAAGTGAAACTAAATTAATCCCTTAGCTACATAACTATTTATACTAAAAGTAAATGCAGTAGAGTGTGACTGAGATCGGTGCAGTCATGCCTGCTATGGCAAAATCCCATGTTTTTTAATGCTGCATTTAGTTTTAGTTTACAATTACTAAGAAGTGGTTTCCACACTTCTCTTATATCTAAAGATGGTTTACTAAAACAACTCGGGTTCTGATGTATAACCGCGGCTTCTTTGAATTTCCGTTTTCTCCAATGTTGTTCTCGGTGTAGTATTTTAGCTTCAGACCATTTCATGTGTGTCAATGTGTCCAGGCATGGTTGACGGTACCAGATTTTTCTGTTTCTCCTCGAGATGTGCATTTTTGGTGTTCTTTGATCCTTACGTCAAGAGGTCACTTTGTTCCGCCAATGTAGGATAAATTTCTTAAACAACGCAGAAATAGGACAATATCGATAACGAATGAAGAACGAAAACCAGTTTTAAATATCCCCTATGTTAAAGGCATTTTAGAAAAAGTTAGAAGGATAGGAGAACAATATAAAATTAACGTTGTTTTCAATTCAAATAACTCTCTGAGAAGTCGGCTCACTAGGGTCAAACCAACAACTCAAAGAGACATGAAGAACTGTATATCAGATACTATGTGAATGTGACAATTCCTACATTGGCGAAACAAAGAGACCTCTTGACGTAAGGATCAAATAACACCAAAAATGCACATCTCGAGGAGAAACAGAAAAATCTGGTGCCGCCAACCATGTTTGGACTCATGGACACCACATAAAATGGTCTGAAGCTGAAATACTACACTGAGAACAACATTGGAGAAAGCAGAAATTCAAAGAAGCCGCGATTATACATCAGAACCCGAGTTGTTTCTGTAAACCATCTTTAGATATAAGAGAAGTGTGGAAACCACTTCTTAGTAATTGTAAATTAAAACTAAATGCAGCATAAAAAAATAGGATTTTGTCATAGCAGGCATGACTGCACCGATCTCAGTCACACTCTACTGCATTTACTCTTAGTACAAATAGTCATGTAGCTAAGGAATTGATTTAGTTTCACTTGAAAACGTCTAGAGATAACTATTAGCCGAAATGTCGTGATATTCAACAAAAATAAAGACAATGGAAGTTCAACAGATCTACTACTTCTCATGTTTAGGTGTATTTTAAATGTTTTTGTTTTTAATATATGTAAATCTTCTGTTTAGAAAAAAATTTGAAAAAGTACAATATGATATGCGAAACATTGTGGGCAAATTAAAGAAAGAAAGAAATAAAATTTGTTTACAACTTATTACGCAAGAAGATTTCCAAATAAACTAATGTATATATATGTATATATGTATATATGTATATATGTATATATGTATATATGTATATATGTATATATGTATATATGTATATATATATATATATATATATATATATATATATATATATATATATATATATATATATATATATATATGATTCAGTATTAATCCGGGAATACATCCGTTCGTTGGTTTGGTTTCCTGTAGAAATTTGCAGACGTTTCGCCAAAATCCCATTTGGCATCTTCTGTGCTTGGTGGTTGTAGATCTACAACCACCAAGCACAGAAGATGCCAGATGGGATTTTGGCGTAACGTTTGCAAATTTCTACAGAAAACCAAACCAACGAACGGATGTATTCCCGGATTAATACTGAATCACGTGTTCCCATCCGTGAAACACTACGCAACAACATATATATACATATATATATATATATATATATATATATATATATATATATATATATATATATATAGAATTATTCTTGCTATATTGCTAATTTTTATGTACCTTTCTATATAACTGCGCTGATCGGATATAGTCTGTCTATATCAATTTATGACATTCATTTCCTTCATATTTCTGTAATTTTTCATTATAGAATACCAACTTACACTACTTGATAATTACCGAAAAATATAGAATCAAATTATTTGTAACTTGTGTTCTGTCATTGAGAAAATACTTTGAACTCTGTTTTTCCAGTTTTCATACGAAAAATGTAATAAAATCGGTGAAAGATATAATGAATATCAGTAGTATTAACTTTAGATACTTCTGGAGAAAAAAAATATTATATTTTAAAAAGGTTACTTCGTTTTTGACCCAAAAGGCATAAATCTGTTCAACATTATCAAAGTAGGAACGAAAAATGAGCATTTAGGATTTTAGGGATACTGCAGACCCTTTAGATTGATAAATCCTCTTTTAGAACCCTACTTGTTTTTGATTTAAAACGGAAAGGAAAATAAAGTGCCGGCTTAAAAGTTATTTTAAAAAGGATTTAAAATTGCTGATTTTAAACGGTCGGAAAAAAGTTTCTGCCGTTTCCGTTATGGGGCTCTTAATTTAATTACGTGAAACCGACTTAACCAAATTATTTTCTGAATCGTTAAATTAACTGCTAAAGTTATCTTAAAAATTTATTTTCGCGGCTTTATAAACTGTAAGGAATTTTTTTTTGGGCATCTTTTGTTTTAATATCTTAATTTTAAGATTTTAAATAAATCGATTTGTATAAAAAATGTCTGCAGTTATTTATGAAGCTGAAACAGTAACGCTCATCAAGAATGTGCGCGTTGCCCAGGAGAAAATGGGAAGGAAAAAGCTAGGTCTTTTAGTAAAGGACAGATTTCAGAATAAAAGAATCGAAAATGTGTAAAGTGACTCATATAGTGGAGCGCATTGCAACTTTCATGTCGAACTCAATTAGTTATATACTATGAGTTTCAGACCATCGTTGAAAGAATAATTATTATTATATAAGTGTACATAAATATATTGTTTTTTCTATTATTGGACTTATTTCAATTATTTTTTTAATGTTTTTTACCATAAATAAATAAAACATACACAGGGTGTCCGGCAGGGGTGGATCCAGCCTCTCTGTTAAGGGGGGCAGTGATATCACAAAAGTACAGTATGGCAAGCGAAAGCAAGTTGTCGACGGGGGGGGGGACACCGGAAACATTCTCATTTCTTGTGTAAAAGGCAGGGTCGGGTCTATTTTTCTGAATTTGAAGATCTTGGAGAGGAAGGATGCCAGCAACATACACATTCCTAGTATAAGAGGCAAAGTCGGGTCTATTTTCCTGAACTTAAAGCTCTTGAGGGGCGGCTATCGCAAGAAAAACGAGTTGTCAACGTGGTGGGGGGACGAGTGCCAGCAGCATACACATTCCTAATACAAAAGGCAGAATCACCTCTATTTTCCTGAATTCTGAGCTCTTGAAAGGGGAGGGGACAATTGCAAGCATACACACTCCTATACTTTATTCAAGAACTAGAGAGAGTAATAAAAATGTTACCGAAACCTCCAACGTACCTGTTCCAGTGCCACAGGTAAATGAGAACTGCCGTAAATCTAATTATATTTAAATTTTATAAGCTTTTATAAATTTATTGCAACAATAAAATTTCTGATAGTTTAATTTAATTTCTGTCAGTGAGCAAAGTACACCTTACACACTGTAAGGTTAGTAATTTATCTTGTTTGCGCTTGATTTTATATAGTATTTGAGATTAGTAAGATACCCAAAAGATATGGCTTCCACCTCTATATTTACTCCAAAATCGTTAAACCAGGGCATTTTTCCTCAACGAAAAACTTATTACGATGAATATTTATGATGCGTTAAGGTATCAATATCTAGATAATAATGTTAAAAGCTCTGTTGAGATGTGTTCCAACATGAGAGGAGTGAGAAAATCTACTATGTACCAAATACTAAAGGAGAGAAAACGATTGGAATTGTTAGTTGGAAGAAGAGATGAAAACTGCAATAAAAGGAGTTGTACATACATTTTATTATGAAAAGCAGATCCCAACCGTCGACAAAATTCTAACTAAAATCAATGAAGATCGGAATTTACCTGAAATTAAAAGAACTGAGCTTTGGAAATTGCTTAGAGAACTTAATTTTTGCTGGGAAATACCAGATAGGAACTCTGTTCTTATATATCGTCCGGAAACTGTCCGTTGAAGAAGGAAATATCTCTCTCAAGTAAAAGGTAGAGTTGCTAGAAATAACACAACTTATAAAATTAGTAATTTAACTAAACTTTTGAAAGATTTTTTGAATAAAGTTACTGCGGAAAATTGGGTAAAATCCATATAATAAAAGAATAAAACAAAATGTGGAAACTTGATCTCATGATAGTGAGATAGAGGAGCCAATTTTAATTAATTTGAACGAAGATAGCTTCACTGACTTTAATTATGAATTAGATACGTAATGTTTACCAGTATAAACACAATTTATTATTTAAATTTTTGTTTTTGTTGTATTTTATTGTTTAATGTTGTTTATATATTTTTTTATATTTTTATTTTAGTGTATCCCACTCTTTAATCTTATATATATTTAATTCCAATTAACAGTAATTTTTTTATTAGTTTATTAATGTATTTGTGTATTTTTCTTAAGCGTGAAGAAACAACAGGTTTATTTTATTTTTTGGGGCTATCGGGTTTCCCTGAAATAAAGTATAATAAATTAAGATAGAAATAAAAATAAGTAGGTCTAATTTTAAGTGTAACATATAAAAATTAACTACATTTGAGTCCCTTTTTAGTGTTTAATTGTATATAGTTTAAGAAATAAATAAACTGAAACGTCACATGTCCTAAAAATGTTTTAATAATAAAATAACCGATAGCCCCAAAAAATTTTAATATTATATGGACGAATTTATTTTTTTATATATGTTTAACTTCTTGTATTTTTGACAATGGGTATTTTATAAGTATTTAAATACATAACTTAGAATTTTCTAAGAGAATAAGGCTACGTTTTAAAATCCTTTTTAGCACTTCACACCTCCAAATATCTATTGTTATCCAACCCAAATAGTCCATTATTATAGACTGGTATTTTTGATTATAAAATTTCTAACCCATTCCTATGAAAAATATATGTGTCTAACAGATTTTTCCAAATACAGCGAACTGAAGAAAACAGATAGTTTGCGAAGAAAAAAAGGGTAAATAATGATTAATTACTCTCTCTAGTTCTTGAATAAACTATAGTATAAGAGGCAAAATTGGGTCTATTTTCCTGAACTCAAAGCTCTTGGGGGGGATCGTCCCCCCTTGCATCCGCCCCAGCTATCCGGTAAGTACCTCCTACTTTGTCATAGAAAAAATATTCCCAAGTGACCCTTAATGGCGATACAGAGCCCTAAAGGGTTACCCAGCGATTTACCTTATCGGTTTTAAGTTTTGAACAGACTTGTACAATTAAATGAAATTTTAATATTTTATAGAGGCTATAAAGAGACATTAAATCATACTACAATAGATGTTTTAGATCATCACGGAACGGACTTGTTGCCACACTCGTTGGGCCTAATTTTTGACAGGTGTCATTTTACAGAGCTGAAAACTAATTCCTCTTCAAAAAAGGTTCATTCATTTCAAGTTACTAATGATAAACAAAAACAGGTAAAAATAAAATACTGTTAATAAGTCGATTTTAATTAAACGTAGATAAACATGAATTGGTTAGAAAGGTCCTTTCAAAACGCAGAAAATGCTTGTTTCAGAATTGAAATCCAGAGAAAACAATAAATTTGTTGAGTACAGAATATAGTAAAGCTAATCTAAAAAAATGTAAAAGAGGTTAAAAATAACAAAAAACTGATATATACAACAACTACAACTTTTTTAGGATTTCTTATGCATTTAAGTGAAGATTTAGGTCACTAAAATAAAAAAATAAGAAGATAAGCTTTTTTGGATTGACTTTCTGAAAATAAAGGCTGATACCTGTGTTTTTTTTTTAAGATCTTATTAGTATAAAAAGAATCAAAATGCGAGATTTTCGCCAAAAAAATTCTCAGGAACAGTACTCCACGACTTACGCTATTGTTAAAAATTGCGGAGATCTCCGAGATAATGGAAAAGCTCGGAGTCCGGAAAATGATGATGGCGCTGTTTCGTCCTAGTATGGGACTCATCAGGCCATTGCGTTCTGTACAAACCATCATCTCGCATCTGAGTCCTATAAATAGATTTTACAGTTTAAAAATAGTATATAAGATACAGTGGCGACCTCTCGGTGGATCACTCAATAACACAAGAGCAACATAAACCAACAATGTTGTATAAAACCGCCATGTGATGGCGCGCCGGTAAATTAAAAAAGGAATATATCAAAACTCGATACACGAAACGTGCTACTCCAAGAATATAAGTTACATTATTCGGCATCTGCAACCAAACCAACCACGAATTCTGCAGTTTAAGTAAAGTGTCACACCAACGATCTCCTTAGGAGAGCTGCTGCGTGTTTTTAGGCCAAAAAATAGAAAAAAGAGATAAATTTTTCTTTCAAACCACATTGGTGAGTTACTGAATAATTATAAGTTAGGTTAATACTCTAACTGTTTAATTAATAATTATAGAGATGTCCTAAAGAAGAGATAAATAAATTCTCGAAAGCTTGACAGAATCAAAAGAGTTTTACTCTTTACCAAGGCCAACAAATTTAAATAGACTGCAACCCCAGTAACCTTAGTTATATATATATATATATATATATATATATATATATATATATATATATATATATATATATATATATATATATTTTCACAGATGGTGGAATGTGCACTGGTGGTTTTCAATCCGTTCAGCAGTGGAAAAATTTTCACGATGTTTCTCCAACATCTCAGGTGGCATTTTCAAATAATGCTTCATCGGCAGCTACTCGACTTGGAATGAGCCTGTTGGTCCTTTGCCGGCCTTTTTATAGTGTGGCGTTTGCGCAGGTTATAGCTACATTTTGCCTGGTTGGTTTTCTCGCATCCTTGGGTCTGTGCCTCCTCTCGGCTCGCTGTCCTGTTTCTCTGATGTGTTGTTTTTGGTTTGGTTTTGAGTAGGGTTTTCCACTTATTTGGAATATTTTGTGCATCATCTCTCTTGTTAAAGTTTTTAGTGCTTTCTAGTTCGAGAGCTTTTATGTTCTTGGATTTTAGCAGAGATATTTCTGTTTGTTTGGCCAATGTATTCTTTTTCACAGTCTCTACATGGATGCTGTAAACTCCCTGGTTTTCCAAAGGTATATTGTCTTTGGGATTGGGAAGCATGACATATGCACAATTTACAAGCCACAAACAATAATATACACATTATTGGGTAATCTCAAAGATAAAATACCAAAAAGTTAAATGTCTATATAAAAATAATTTTACTAATGTCTTTTGATATTGCTACATCCAAAACGCTGAATTAAGGATTAATAAATAAAAAGCTTTCAGAGTGTCCTTGTTCTCAATAAAGAAATAAATAAGGATTTTAGGGGAGGAAAATAATTTTTATGATTACCGCTTAAAGAAATTTTTAACTTCTAATTAGTTCTGAATTTTTAATCATCACGTGTACTTTTGCTTCTAAAAAAAGATAACACTTTTTCAATTAAAATTTTAACAGATATTCGAATAACAAATGCTAATTAAAAAGTTTTTGGTTCCAAAAGAAAATTAGATAAATTTTTATAACGTAAAATATCAAAAAAAGTTTGAAGGATACTTTTTAACAAGAAAATATATTTTGAAAAAGTTTTTTAATTAAATATTATCGGCTAAAGTTTTTTATAAATATAAAAAGTTTCCATTTATGGATATATAGAATTCGTAAAAATTCTGTTCTATATGGGAAACTTTTTAAAAATATTCGACTGTTTATGTTTAAATGTCTTTAATAGATAATAAGAAAATTTCGACTTCATCTAAAATATGTAAAAGTATCGTTTACCATGTCAGTTTAACATAAAGGTAATAAAATTTGTATTCCCAAAAGTTTTACTCTAATTGAAATATTCTTCTGCTTTCAAATTCAAGTCTTGTCCTATTCCAAATACATCAACCACAAATTGCGATTTCGTAATTTCTGCCATCACGTAACCTATAATAGAGTGTTTTAGTACTAACGCTAAGATACCAGAAAATTAACTAGCTATATGAACTATTTTGCTTAGGGACAACAAGTGCTCTAATTAGCTTGTAAGTTTTAGTTTAAAGATGTGAATAATCCAATATAGAGGTTTGTCGTAAAGAAACAGATCAGTCTTTTATATGGAAAACCGCTTATTTAATTAAAAATCGATTGGACTTGAATTTATTAGAAAAGAAAACATCGTCCAGGCTGGATCAGAATGCGCTAAGTGAATTAACTCGAATTTGTTTAATGAAATACCTTATATATTTGTACAGTTTCCAAAAGATAAATCGTATACCTCTAACTTGTCGTTGTAAAATCATTCACAGATGTCGTAAGCTAAAAAGTTTATAATTTTAAATCCAGGATCGAAAAAAATTCCACCCATTATAGTGAAAAGGTTAAAGTCGGGACAGGCATTGTTGAAACAGGGTAATACGCTCATTTTTCTGTAATGAAAGTCTCACTGGTGACAGGCTTCTATATTTTCTTCTAAATAATCTGGTTCCAGCTTTAGTAACTTTATCACTACATAGTATAAAACAAAGTCGCTTTCTCTGTCCCTATGTCCCTTTGTATGCTTAAATCTTTAAAACTACGCACCGGATTTTGATGCGGTTTTTTTCAATAGATAGAAAGATCCCCAGGTGGTGGATAGGGGAACACCTCTCAGATATGAGTGGTACCGAAGAAATCAAATATTCGGGGCGAACCAAATACTAGCTTGAGAATGGGCAGCATCATTCTCAATACCAAGTTGAAGCATACCGGAAATGATCCTAGACTGATTCAATTATGGATACTGGAGGGCATGACTGTAACAGTTTGTTTGGTCTCCACAATGCGATGAGAAAGGCAAGGGGAAACCATCTCATTAGATATCCCTAGTGAAATCATCATGGTGATAAAAGCCAACGAAGATACGTTTACTGATCATGGTTTTCGGAACCCAAGATCCGGCAGGGGAGGAGGAGACAAGGCCTCTCAGGTCGTTAGCCGGCGAAATCCTTGTCAGATGAGCAGAGATGAGATGACAGAGTAAGATTGAACAACATGAAGATTGGTACATGGAATGTCCGGAGCATGTTCCAACCTGGTAAGATGCATAATGTGATTCAGGAAATGAGTGAGTTGAATGTGGACATACTGGGGATTAGTGAAACAAGATGGTCCAACTCAGGTTACATCTCAACAGAAAAAGGAAAAATTTACTACTCAGGTAACAATGATAACCAACATAGACACGGGGTGGCAATAATGATCAACAAAAAATCTTCCGGAGCAGTGGAGGGCTTTTTCCCGATCTCCGATAGAGTAATAATCTTAAAACTAAGGACAACCCACGCCCAACTAAACTTGATCCAGGTATATGCCCCCACAACGGATGCAGACGAAGGGGAAATAGAAATGTTTTACCAACAAATCAAAGAAGCGTTAAAAATAACGAAAACCAGAGAAATCACGATAGTCATGGGGGATCTTAATGCAAAGATCGGAAAGGGAAAGAGTGGTCGAAATGTAGGAAACTATGGACTGGGAGAACGTAATGAAAGAGGAGACCGTCTATTACAATTCTGCCAAGAAGAAAACCTGATAATCACAAACACCTTTTTTAAACTACCAGATAGACGGTTATACACATGGCGATCACCTGCGGATAAACCAGACAAAATAGTCAGAAACCAGATAGACTATATTATGATTAATGAAAGATACCGGAACGCTATGAAAGCAGTAAAAACATACCCCGGAGCGGATGTCGCCTCAGATCATAATCCACTGATCGCCAGGGTTACACTTACACTCAAAAACATTAAAGACCATCAAAAAAGACATACAATAGAAACAAGGAAACTTAAAGAACCTGAAATAAAAGAAAACCTCCAACAACAGATAAATGAAAACATTAACAAACTGTACACAACCAACAATGATATTGAAGAACAATGGGAACAACTTAAAAACTGCCTACTGGATCCAAGTAAAGAGATATTAAAGCCCTCTCTAAAGAAAAAAGAAGAATGGATGAACGAAGAAATACTGAATATGATGAAGCAACGAAGGCAACATAAGAACAAAGACATTCACAAATACAGAAGAATTAATCTCGAGATCAGAGGAAAGATAAGAGAGGCCAAAAAACGCCACTTTGAGGAGAAATGCAAAGAGATCGAAGACCTTCAAAATAGATACGACCTATTTAACCTACATAAGAAGGTTAAAGAAATGGCAGGGATAAGACGACTAAATCCCACTAATGCATTATTGAACAAACATGGAAAAACTATAATACAGACAGAAAAAAAAGTGCAACGGTGGAATGAATACATTGAGGAATTGTTTGATGATGAAAGGGAAGACTTGGACCAGGTGGAACTGAACCCGGAAGAAATTGGACCGAATATTACGAGAGAGGAAATATTGTATGCACTAAAAACAATGAAGAATGGAAAGAGCCCCGGACCTGATGAACTTCCTATCGACATACTGAAAATCATAGAGGAGAAGAACTTCGATACCATAGTGACACTTTTCAACCAAATCTATAAGACAGGTATATTACCAGAAGAATGGTTGACCTCGATCTTTATCTGTCTTCCCAAGAGGACGAACGCCAGAGAGTGTAGCGATCACCGTACTATCAGCTTAATGTCACACACACTAAAACTTTTCCTGAGGGTCATCCATAAACGCATAGACCATAAATTAGACATGGACGTGAATGAGACACAATTTGGTTTCCGTAAAGGCTTAGGTACGCGGGAAGCCCTCTTTACACTTAATGTACTGATTCAAAGGTGCCTGGATGTCAACCAAGATTTGTACATATGTTTCATCGACTATAACAAAGCATTCGATAGAGTCCGCCACGATCAGTTAATTAATATTCTCAAGACAAAACAGTTAGACTATAACGACCTTAGAATCATATTAAACTTATACTATAAACAAAGAGCAAAGGTACGCATCGAAGAACATCACTCAGAGGAAATGGAAATCAAACGCGGAGTGAGGCAAGGATGTGTATTATCACCACTCCTCTTTAATGCATACTCAGAAGAAATCCTGAAAAAAGCTCTGGAAGGAGAAAGTGCTGGAATAAGAGTAAACGGAGTACCGATTAATAACATTAGATATGCGGACGACACGGTCATATTGCAGAAAATATGGAGGACCTTCAGAGACTGGCAAACAGAATAGCGGAGTGTGGACATGAGTATGGACTAACAATGAACGTCAAAAAGACGAAATTTATGAGAATATCAAGAACACAAAGAAACAACGAAAATCTGACAATTAATGGAACCAACGTTGAACAAGTAGAAAAATACACATATCTGGGTACAATGATTAACTCCGCAAACGATTATATCCAGGAAATCAAGACACGGATAGAAAAAGCAAGAACAAGCTTCAATAAAATGAGAAGAGTTCTCTGCACAAGAGACTTAAAGTTGGAATTGAGGATTAGGTTGGCGAGGTGCTACATTTTCTCGATTTTGTTTTATGGAATAGAATCCTGGACCCTGAATGCGACATCGATTAAAAGATTGGAGTCATTTGAAATGTGGGTATATAGAAGAATCCTAAAAATATCATGGGTAGACCACGTCACAAATAACGAAGTTATGAGAAGAATGAATAAAGAGATGGAAGTCCTGAATACAATTAAGGTTAGCAAACTGCAATACCTTGGGCACATTACACGTGGGGAGAGATACGCCCTGCTTCAGCTGATTATACAGGGAAAAATACAGGGAAAGAGAAACGTGGGAAGAAGGAGAATATCATGGATGCGTAATTTGAGAGAATGGTATGGGTGTACATCGAACGAACTGTTCAGAGCAGCCGTCTCTAAAGTACAAATAGCTATGATGATTGCCAACCTCCGTCGCGGAGATGGCACTTGAAGAAGAAGAAGAAGAGTGATTCAAGAGGAAGGTTTATATGTATAATAACATCCATTAAATAGTGGAGAAATACTGTTATTTTTGAGGTTTCTAATGTGATGTCGTTAATTATCATATTTTTTTCCGCTTACATTGCAAACGCAGGCTGAACCCTACGAGATTTATCAAAATAATGTACTAATTATTTGTACACATTGAAAAGGTCTACAGAAAACTCCGCGATGGTATATGTCTATCTCTCATGGATATCCCACAATAACATTTTTTTGTCATTTACTTTTTACGACAAATAATGGCAAATTTTGAAGCGATTTTAACCAATACAGCATTAATCCTTATCCAATTAAATAGCTTAAATACATTGTTGATTTAATATAGATCCATATGGTCCTTTACAGCACAAGATTTAAATGAATATTTTCGAAGATATTACAGATTTAAAATTGCGGGAAGTAGCGCTTGCGGCGGTACTGGCCGACCGGGGCGGCGGCAGCGTGCCTATAAATAGCGCGTCGGAGGCCGATGTAATAATTGTTGTAAAAATAAAATAAATAGTCACAGTTTTTCTGTAGTGTATTTAGTATCAGCATTGCACCCGTGCGAAGCCGGGGCGGGTCGCTAGTTTCCATATAATAATGATTCTTAAGAAGTTTATCCTTATGGTTTCAACGAGATGGTGCTCTTACGCCTTATGCAGCTCATGTAAGGGCGCACTTAAATACCATTTTTCCGGGGCGATGGATAGGCAACAGAGTGGGTACAGAATTCTCTTGATCTTATCCCGTTGGAATTTATACGGCCACGTCAAAAATTTAAACCCGACTCAGTAGATGTGCTTAAGGAATCTGACAAGACAACTAATACGGGAAATTTCTCCACAAGTAGTACAAAATATACGAAAAGAATTTTTAGATTGATTAACTTCAAGACAGTTGCTGGAAGATATTTTCAACATCTTATAAAATAGTTTTCTTTTCATAGTCTGGTTTGTTTGTCTATTTTGTTTTAAAGATCAAAAATGTAAATATTACGAAAACAGTTAAATATATGTTAGATAAATTTAATGAAAAATGTCTAGAATTTATTGTATAAACTAAAAATGTAATGATATACGATGTGTTTCATTAAACAAATTTGAACTGATACACGAAGTACTATTTTGATCCACCCTGTAGAATATTTTCTTATCTGAGCGATTTTTAATTAAATAAATGGTGTTACATATAAAAGGCTGATTCTTTATTTTCTGCTGAATTTCTACATTACCTTTACAATATGGATTGAAACTGTCATTTACTGGTCCAGCTGAAAGATCAGTTAACAGGCAAGTAAAGATTTGGAGAGAAGTATTATCCAAAAATTGAAAGGGAATTTACGTGGACTAAGTACGCATAAATATGATACTGATCACAAGGTCATTTTCTACTTCTTCTTCCTACCCTTTTTCTATCATTTGAACATTCTTATATTCTTTCGGATATCCCAATTCATCCCCGCCAACTTTTCCTACTTTCCCATAATTTTCATCTTGTAATTTGTTTGTTTTTCTGGTAATATGCCCAGTCTATTTTAGAGTTCATATTCGTTTTATTATTTATCGACTTTAGTTTTGTTATTATCTACTTATTTGTTTTATGGTCTTTAAATGTTATTCCTAGCATTCTTCGTTCGATTGATTTTTTATGCACTTTTCTACTTGGTGTGCATCGATATTTATCATTTCTATGTTTGCCTGTTAATTGGTTATAAATTTGGGTTTTATAACGTTGATTGTTAGGTCGAACTTCCTTTCTCCCAGTTTAGGCATGTCACTTAGGCTGTGGCAAGACGACTATATTGTCTGCGAATTTGAGATTGCTAGGTTTTTCTTCTCCTATATTCATTCCTTTGTTCTGCCAACGCAGATCTTAGAATACGTCCATCAGGAATAGAATAAATAATTTAGGTGATATAATATTACATTGTCCAACGCGTCTGTAGATTTTTAGCACTTTGGTGTCTGTTAATTCCTGAAAAATCATGATGAATCGTTGGTCTATCTTTGTCCTTTTCATACCGCTTCGAGGGCTTTTTTGCAGTTTATAAATGAGGTCCACATTTGGATATTATATTCTGTTGCCATTTCTGTTAGTATTCTGATAGCGTAGTATATGAGTGTTGTATTGTACTTTAGCTTTTTCTGAAACCTGTCTGTTCGTGGGGTTGGTATGTTTCGAGTTTTGCTTTTAATGGATTTGATATCTCTCTCAAAAAGAGCATATAAATCTATAATAATAGGCTTATTAGCCTATAGTTTTCGATATTTTCCGGGTCTCTTTTTTACATATCAAGATTACTATTATGGTGTTCCAGTCTAGTTATTTTGTTTCCTCGTGAAGACATGAGTTAAAATTAGATTTGAATTTCCTTATTAGTTGACCTTAACCTCCCTTCATAATTTCAGGTATGATGTCTTCTTGGCTTGCTGCAATTCTATTTTTTATTTCTCTTAAGGCTCTTTCAATGGCAATGTATTGCTCAGTAACTCTGACGCATACTCAAGTTTAGTTAGTTTCTTTTCAGAAATATTTCACTATCGTTCAAGCCGAGATTATACTATTGCTATTTGCTATTTTGAAAATATGAGAGCGGATACAGAAGCGAAGTAATATAATATCCTAGGATAGTCATAGCTAATTAAAGTGTTATCATATTAGCTCGAAGTTAGTCTGACCTTGTCGCCATTATCGCCTAGTTATAACACAAGAACCCTTGGGTGGATGTTCGATCACACAGGGATACAAGAAAATATAATTGTGAATCCCCTGATAAGAAAGTGTTCGACAGCCACGTTTCTACATCCAGAACTTGCATTTGGTAAATTAAAAACATTAGTTCGTGGTTGTTCGATCGGGTGCGTTGAAGACCAACATTGGTAGTATTGGTCGTATGTTTCGAAGCAAAGGTACGGTAAAACAATACTGGTGGCTTCATTAAAATCAATTAGTATTGAAATATTGATACCGTACCTAAATCAGAAAACTAACGGGTCTCTGAACCGAACTTGGAGAAGCATATGCATACTTTGAGAATTTACGAAGGAGAGCACCTACGTGGCGAATATGTGAAGAGAAATTAAAGTTTACGAAGGTAGAAATACAAGTGAATAAGGAATTAGTTCAAAAATAATCGAATTTGTAATTGTCAGAAGGATTAATAATTTCTAAAAGATTTTGGAAAATGAATTTTGTCTGAACATCATATGGGAAAGAAAGTGTAAGGTGTTGAATGTTATATTGTTCCAGTTAAACCCTGCGAGATTCAAGAATGGATGATGTTGAACCACCACTGCAAAAAAAATTGATACTTTTGAAATATGAATTGACTCAAGAACATTGAAAATTACATCCATTGACTAGATACTCTACGTTGACATTCAATTTCATCTTAACATAACTACTAAATTTTTAAAAACAGTTCGTATGTCTTGAAAAGTTTTTTTGTTTTGCATATTCTATGAAAATCAAACAATAAGATCTTCGCACTTTCTCGATTTTCATTCTTTTATTGTATCATTTGTACATAATTTTATTATGGATATGTGGAGATGAGGATATGTGAACTGTACTACGGCAGATCCTCTAATCCTATTTCTCTTAGAAAACTCAAAATTTGGGATGTATTCAGATCTCCGGTACTGCTTCCTTGGGTTTCACAAAGCGAAGATTTCTGAAAGAATATTGAGACAAAATCTGTACTCTTTTCTCTCTGCTTTCTTAAGGCCCCCCTCCAGATTACATTACCCTCTTAGGATATCTGTTTAAATTTTGTTTTGATCATAGTACACCAGCTGTATTTCCACTTCTATCAATGCCTGTAGAATTTATAACCACTTATTACTTATTCACTTTCTCACTGAATGGTTTATAAATGATTAAAGTGGAATAGGTAATAATATTAAGTTTCATTCTTTTTAAACAAATCCAAAGTGCCTGAGCCACCTAACTCTTATTGTCGTGGCAATTATAAATGGGCTGGGTTTGAATGATTCAATTACTTCAGAATTTGAAAACAGCACTTGCTGAAGTTACTCTTACCGAGAGTTCAAGTTTAAGGCGCCATCTATAGCTTAAAACTGAAAAAATGTTAACTTCGGGAAGATTTAGTCTCTACAGATCAAAATAAAACTCAAGGTGATTGTATTAAATAATGAAATTTACTTTAATAAAAATAACTGTTAGCTGTAGTTACAAATAGTAAGGCAGAAATAACATTGATATATTAGCTACAGCTAAAATAATACTGCAAAAATGCCATAGTTCGTCAGCGAAAATGGCAATTTCCTTTAAAATGCGATTTTACGTTTCTTTTTGTTATAATTTCAAACAATGCAGCTGCTTATCCGATTGTGAATATTTGCTAACGGGCTTCAGTCACTAAAAGATGATCTCGGCTGATTGAATACTTGGAAACTGGATTGCTCTCGAATGTTTTGATTTCCTCCTTGTTAGTAGTTTGATATATGTGGCCAAAAGGAATTCAAACGCAACACATCCGCTAGCTGGAGTAGTTTGTTTCGAAGAAATATGTATTATTTCTGTTTAAGACACAGAGTTTCAGGAACATGGAATAATCCTCTCATAAAAACAAGGAACAAAAACTGTCATCAAGCTTCACAAACTAAGATAATAGCTTGCAGAAACTGAAGTAAAGTTTAAGTAAATAATTTCAAGGCTTTAAAAGCTGGACAAAATTTGAAATTATTTCAAAAATTTGGCATATAGTTTAAAAACATTTTTATGGTTAAAAAGCTATTTTATGCCTGAAACAAGAGGGAATAACGGAGTTCAGTATTATGGAAAAATTTTTAAGAGGTTATGGCATGTGTATAGTAGAAATAATTTAATTTATTGAACTCGGCAGCTATATCGAAAAATATAGAGTGTAAGTATCTGATTTTGATGTAAATTGATCGAATTAAATAATAAAACACATAGATGATCACAGATTTTATTTTTTAAGGATTCTACACTACTTTACTAGAACGACCAGTTACAAAGGCAATAACTGAATGACTAACCTGAACTAAACTTGTTGAAATGAACATTTCAAGAAGTTAACTGCAACAGAAACAGATAGGTAACTTACAGATACCTAAAAATGGCAAAAATACTTCTACAGAAAACCGGCTTGAAAGCACGACTTCAGTTAAGACCGATGCAGAGAGATGGTGACAGTTATCTCTTCCGTATTTAAATAGAACAGACGTAAAAGTAAAAATGAGCCTCTTACAAATTGTTCAACAATTAAATTTTGTATTCTCTTCCTATCTTTAAAGTTCTTTTAGCATTGCGCTGTTACTAATTTTGCAAAACAGTTCAGAACCTTACTATTTCATTTCCTTCCAATCCAGTATGTTCTGGAACTCACAGGCGGGTTCCTCTAAACATTCCAAGACCATTGTGGAGCTGATTAGGCAAGAACTCGGCGCGTTGATTGCTGTTTAACCATTCGACAGGATGATAATCTGGAATAGTTTTTCCTTATTAAAGTGAACGCGCAACGTAAATTTCTGCTAGGAAAATACTTAGTGATTTGCCGAAGCTTCGAAGTGTCTGGTTAATGGTTCACACACTGTTATTGCAGTTTTTTCCCCTGTATTAAAACCATCTTTATACCATTTAATGGAGTTACGACTCAACCTAGTGTTAAAGTCTTTGACGAAGTTGATCTTCTTTTTTATTTAATCTTGGGCCACTTCCCAGGTTTACTGGTTTCTAGATAAGAGATGAGACCTTTGTTTAATGATTCTATCCTTAATCACTCCCTATGTGATCTTCTTTGTCTCCACTAATATGTATAGAGGTGAAAGATTTAGAATTACCTCCATAATGGTTATTGGACAAGTTTTTATTGCATGCAGCACAGGCTAACCTCTGAAATTTCGAAATAAGGGCTCTTATATTGGATTTTAATCCAGATAGACCTCACAGGGTATGTTGAAGTCCGACATATCACAAAAGAGTTGGTCTACAATCAGGCTTCACATAAATGGGGATGCTACTTCTCCTTAAGAACATCATTAGTAGAGATGGCGATAGTATCTTGTCCTATCTCTTTTTTAGCTTTTCTGGTGGAAAGAAGTTATGACACCCATTTGGAAGTCGTCCCCTCTACCCTCTGTCAATTAGTGCTCTTTTGGCAACTTCAGGTGGCGTATTGTCAAAAGCCCCTTTTATATCCAGAAATACCCATACTACGGTTATAAAAATAATCTATGCCGTCGCGAGAAAAATTATTTTAAATATAGTCACTGATAATAACTTTAAAGAACAACAAGTCATATAGTAAAAAAATGAACATTTCGCGTAGT
Organism: Diaprepes abbreviatus; assembly: GCA_034092305.1. Classification (NCBI taxonomy): domain Eukaryota; kingdom Metazoa; phylum Arthropoda; class Insecta; order Coleoptera; family Curculionidae; genus Diaprepes; species Diaprepes abbreviatus. The sequence goes on from JASJET010000178.1 coordinate 556,957, forward strand.
AATTTTATAAACAGCGTTTCATTTTTACATGAAATCTCGGAGATTTCTGGACTATGGCCGAGGAATTAGATTTCCTATACATTAATAGTTAATATATTATATGGTTTATATGGTTTGTTGGAATTTCGATCATGAATCGGAGAAAGCCATTTTTTCCCTTTTCTCACGTTTGCAATACTATTAAAACTTGCTGCAATATTAAACTGTAATATTTATTCTGCATTTTTCGCGACACTTGCGACGTAACGTAAAAAATACGTTTGGTTGTTGCTAAAATTCTCTAATTTTAGACTCTTGTGCTGACAGCGACGTGACTAGCAGTAAAATTTATGGGGATGTTCTTAGATTATGCATCCGTAGACATGCCAAGCCAATGTGCAGTTTGTCACTGTTCCAGTGTAAAACACAACAAATAATGTCCTCTTATTAGATTAAAAAAATTTTTTTAAAATGTTCAAAAAGTTCAAAATTATACAAAATACTGTATGTGGTAATGTTGTTGCTAATAATATGGAGATGAGGTGAACATAGATAGTCCTTTCGCGTAAATTGTATAAAATAGAATAGAATAGAATAGAATATACTACCGCAAAATAGACAAGTATATAACGAGTCATTATACATCTTAACTTTCAAATAATAAGCTCGATATTTATCATAAACAAATATAAAAGTATTAATAATTATAAATAAAATTACTTTATACAAATACAGTACAGGGTGTAGAGCAGTAGATGTAGAGTGAAATTCAAAATATCTGTTGTAAATCATGCGGATAAAATAAATAGGCTGGTGGTTACAGTTCTAGAAGTAAAACTGTTAGTTCTTAAATAGCAAAATATTTTTACTCTGTCCTTGCAAGGATATATTTTTGTGGACTATTCTAGCATTCTCGTGAATACAGATGGATGAATCAACCGAATAAGTCAAACTATGAGTATTAATTTTTATCAACTTATTATACATGAAAGAGTATTCATAAGATACTATTCTAATGAACTTTTGAGAGTAATTTTTAAACTTGTCTTTATCCCTTCACAGTACATTTATATGGGACTAATCAACTCAAAATAATAATAATAATAATAATACAGAAAGCGAGGGAAAGGAAAGTACATTAGTGGCGCTGTAAGTATATCATAATAACTCGCAAAGTAATATAACTCTAATTGCAATAGCCCATTTTCACTATTTTTTCGTACACATATGTGAAAAATCACAATTTTTCTGATTAATTGCAAACTGAGATCACCTTAATTTGAGGAAGTGCTTTGTTTGTTAACTAATGTATGACAGAGTACGTCTAAATGCTATAAATATGTTGGCTTTGGTGAGGCGATTCCAGTTTTAACATCAGTAGAACAAGTTACTGAATTTTGATCAAATCAGCCTCTCTGAATAAGAGAGCCATCTATACATTCACTGGAGTGGGGCATATCTTAAAAATTACGAACTACTCCAGTGAATGTGTAGATGTCCTTCGACTGGCGATATTTTTCAGTCTGACATCTACCGTCATGTTTGGGAATTTATATTTTATATAGACAATTGTTTTCTGCGAATGTTGCTCTCGATTCGATCGGCTCCACTGGCGAGACTATAAGGTGGTCAAAACGCCTATTTTTTTATCTACTTGGAAGAATAATACATATATATTAGCAACTATTTAAAAGGATGACACAAATATATTTATTTATTTCTTTCTAAAATATTAATTTTCAAAACGATATATTTACAGTAAAAACTTGCTAAAATTATTTATACCCGTAAATTACTCTACTAGGAACATTTCGAAGTAGGTATCCAAGGATACGTAGTATTATTTGCAAGTAAAACCCATAACACCACACATTGTTTCAGGTTTCAAGTTCTCGCCCCTTTTTTAACCGACTTCTAAAAGAAGGAGGTTCTCAATTCCTCGACTACATATTTTTTTTATGTATTTACACCGATTACTCCGGAACGGCTGCGCAGATCTGAATGAAATTTTTTACGTTATATTCAGGAAGTTGCTGCGGTGGTCCCATATTTTTTTTAGATAAAATTGGTGCAGTAAAATTCAAGATGGCCCTTACAATATGTCGGTCAAAAAAATTAATTTCTTCCGATTTTCCCCAAAATTGTAGTAAAGGAATTTTCGGGGTTGTACCCAACGAATCTAAATTATTTTTAAAAAATTCAAAATGCCGGATCCAATATGGCGGACAAAAAAAATGTTGTCCGATTTTCTCCAAAATTGGGATGGGGGAGTTTCGAGGTTGCACATAACGAATTCAAAACATTTAAAAAAAATTCAATATGGAGGACGAGAAAAATCAATTTTATCCGATTTTCTCCAAAATTGGTATGAGGAGTTTTCGGAGCATCACATAACGAATCTGAAATTATTTTTAAAAAATTCAATATTGCTGATCCAATATGACGGACAAAAAAATCTATTTTGTCCGATTTTTCTTCAAAATTGATATGATAGCACATTACGAATTTGATATTATTTAAAAAAAAAATAAATATGACGAATCTAAGATGAAGGATTACAGATTCTACATCTCTCGATTTTGTCTTAAATCAGTATTGGGGATTTTTGTTAGTGTTAATTACGAAATTAAAATATTTTTTGAAAAACTCAATCTGGCGGATTCAATATGGTGTCCTATAAATTTTACATTTTTCGACTTTCTCCAAAACTGATATAGAGGGTTCTTGAGGGTGTAAATTATGAAATTAATAGTATTTTTTCTGGATTCAATGTGGCGAACGCAATACAGCTGACTAAAAATTTTACATTTTTCGATTTTGTTCAAATGTGGAACTGAATCGTTTTTGAGGATGTAAATAGCGAATATAAAATTATTTTAAGAAAATCTTCTATGTCAGATACAATATGACCGTTTAGAAATTTTAATTTTCTAGATTTCATCTAAAATTGGTATTAGGGTGCTTTGAAAAGTTTAGATTTAGATTAGATTAAGACGTTAAAATTATTTTTTTGAAATTCAATATGACGGATCTAATATGCTGGGTTGAAAATTTTACCTTATCCGTATTAGGGGGTTGGGGGTGGTGTATTACGAATATGAAGTTAATTTTTTACAACTATTAAGTAGATAAGATACAATAAAAATTTTACATTTTCCGGTTTTATCTAAAATTGATATTGCGGGGTTCTAAGGGCATATACAAACTCAATATGCAATATAAAATATGTCGGGTTTAGAAATTTACGTCTCAAATTCTTTAAGTATCGATATTGGAAGGTTTTGGGGCCTATATTACCAATCTAAAATTAATTTGAAATTTAAGATAGTGGATTTACTATGACAGACGAAATATTTGTTTGACACAATTTCATTGGTATTTGGAGAACTCTAAGAATCAAAGAATTTTTAGTGGTTCATTTTAGGGTGATTTACAATTATGGATAAAATGGGTACTTTTTTGCCACCCTGGAGTCATTGCGATGTACACTAATCTCGTTTAGCACTTAGTTCAAATAATTTATGAATATCATAATGAATTCAAAACTAAAAATCGAAAAATAAAATTTTTATAAAAAAATTGATTCAACTTCTAAAAGTGCGCTAAAAGTGAAAAATAACTAGAAATTTTTATATGAAATGGAAATTTTTGAAGTCGGCGTCAAATTATTTCTAAATGAAATAAATAACTACTAATATATACAAATTATGTTAGGAAAGCGATTACAAATAAAGTGTTTTTAATCTGTTTATGCGAAACACATTTTGTCAGGTATTAGTTTGTTGCCGACTTCAAAAATTTCAATTTCATATAAAAATTTCTAGTTATTTTTCACTTTTTAGCACACTTTTAGAATTTTTTTATAATAATTTTACTATATCTAAATACGGCAATGTACACCAGTAACCGTTATAGACCTCAGCTGCTTTGCCCCTTGTCGAAACCTATTTTTTATCCTAAAGCCTGGATTTGTTGTATATCTCGCATGATCCAATATAGATCCTAACGGGTGTTGGGTATTAAAAAACTTGTTCAATTTTTTTCTTAAATGGATTTCATGGTTAAAAGGGATAATTTACATGGTTAGTTTAATTTAGTGTATCAGTCGTTATTCTAACCCAACTTTAATTGACATAATAAAAATACACAGTAAAAAATATTTTATATTTATTTATTTCTATGTGTCTTGCATTATATATTGAATAAGTTAATCCTCAATATGTTTTGGAGTATTTTAATTATCCAGTGATTATACTAAGTGGCAACCAAATCACTTTTCGGCAACAATTTTTTGTTTTCTAAACCGATTATAATAAAACTTGGTATGAGCTGTAAGTTATCAGAAGAGCACATCTCGAGATATTGTTAATTTTTTTCTACTTTGCAGGAAATGATTCAAACTTTTGATTTCTAAATTGGACACCCTATATGGATGTATTTATTTTTTTAATCTAGAAATTATTCTACTTGTGGCTCTAAAGATTTTTAATCCGGATCGCCAAATATTAATTTTGTGAAATGATGATTTTATAAGTTATTGTGCATACTAGAGCCAAATGCAAATTTTCTATGGTAAGAGCTATAATCTGAGAAAATTTATATGCCATTTAAAGTAATTTCCAAAAAAGAAATAGTTCATATTTACTATCTCAAGGATAGTAATTATAAGCAATAATATGATCTTAATGTAACCAATCATCGCACAGCGGAAGATAGAATGGGCAGAAATTTAAGCCCGGCTAACTTATCACACTTTTCAGATCTTTTAGAGCGGGTTGATTGGTCTTTTCTATTGGAACTTCCAAGCGCGGATGTTGCCTAGTCGGAGTTTTCATCTACTGTGGGCCATTACTTCGATTTGAGTTGTCCGTTGGGAGTGAAACGAAGTTATAAAAAATCGATGACAAAAACTAATGCGTGGTATGGTCCTTTTTTGGCAAGACAAAGAAAGGAACTGGATAATCTTTATTTCTTACAAAGATATATAGACAGTACCGAATATAGAAACAAAAAAAAGATTATAGGCGGAGTATACAAAACGCAAAAAAAACTTAATATAGAGACAAAATAAATAATGCAACCAACAAAACGAAAGAAATATGGAATTTTATTAACCAAAATCTTAATAGACAGAAAAGGATAACAAACCATAACATCGTTTTGCGCTTCACCGATGGTAAAAGCGATGACCCTCAAGAGCTTTCTAACCACTTCACTGAATATTTCAGCTCTGTTACCAAGTTGAAGTTGTTTGAGGCCTACGGTCGAAACGCGTCCTTACCCGCAACAACTATAGAATCAATTCCTCAAACAATAGTAGTTTTTGCGGTGGTTCAAGAAAGGATAGTATCGACTATTAATTCGTTAAAGAACAAACGCTCCTCAGGTTCCGATAGCATAAGTCCTCAAATTTTAAAATTAATTTTTGAATCTGTCGCACTTCCCTTGACATATTTAATAAACAGATCAGTTTCAGAGGGCATTTTCCCTCAAATACTAAAGCAGGCGGCAGTTACGCCAATATATAAAAAGGATGATTCTCACAACCCGGCCAATTACAGGCAAATATCTATACTGAGTATATTTTCTAAAGAATTTGAAAAAATAATATACGAAAATTCGATAAATTTTGCCATCATGGTTTCAGACAGAACAAATCCATCGAGACAGCATGCTGTGATTTACTTAATTTTGTATATACAGAGCTCGATAGGGGCAAGTATGTGATGTGTCTAATGTTTGACTTAACAAGTGCGTTTGATACTGTGACTAGAGAGTTCTTATTGAGAAAGCTCTTTGCTTCGGGTATAAGAGAAAGTATCCTAAAACTCATCGACTCGTATATGTCTGATAGGAGTATGTTTGTTCGATACCAAAAATGTAAATCAGATTGCAAAAAAGTCGCTCTGGGTGTGCCGCAGGGGTCGGTTTGGGGCCGCTCTTATATGATTTATGTTAACGACCTACCTAGATTCATCAGTAGGGGAAAGTTGGCTATATTTGCTGATGATACCACGATATCTGTATCTGCGGATGCCCCAGAGGAGCTGTTGCGTACAGTGGGAAGGGTATGTGAGGAGGTGGAGATTTGGTGTCAGCGTAATCAGCTAATACTTAACCCAACAAAGACTGTATATATAAATTTCAATATTAAAAAACCATTGCCGGTAGAGGATAAAGTAACATATAATATTGAAACCTCATCTTATGCTAAATTTTTAGGCACGTGGCTTGATGAATCGCTACATTTCTTTTCCTATATTGAACATGTTTGTAAAAAATTAGATTCTGCCTTATTTGCTATTTTGCAGATGAGGTCATCTCTAGAATGGGCTGGATTGCTGACTGTGTATTATTCTCTGGCATACAGTCATCTGTCAAGCAATGTCTTGGGGAAGAGGGTGTGAGGTGAATAGAGTGTTTTTGGCTCAGAAAAGAATACTCTGGTTGATATTTGGTCTTAAGCCGACGGATTCGTGTAGACCCATTTTTAAGGAAAACAGCATTTTGACTTTTTTCTCTATTTATATTCTAAAATGCGTTTTATATGTAAAACAAAATTAGTCAGAGTTTAAAACTCTTTGCCAGGGTCACAGATATGATACACAAAATAGTGACATTCTTAGTATATCTAAACATAGAACGGTATTCTTTGAGAAACCCCAATTTATAATTTCATTATTCTGTTTAATAAATTGCCTGCAAAATTAAAAAACATATCAAACAGTAATAAATTCAAAACAAAAATAAAAACATTTCTTGTTCAGGGATTATTTTATTCTTTTAACGAATACTTAAGCCTGTAGGATGTACTTCACTATGTACTGAGTGATTATTTCGTTGCGTCCTTCGCTGACCAGTGCTACTGATTGTGTTCTTATCGTTTTATTTTTTTCTTTCCCATTAGTTGTTTTAGGATTTTAATCTGTGGTTTTTATTATTAAATATTAGATTAAGTTATTTTACATTTTTTATATTATAACAAGTATCTAATGATACTAACTAATATAACTGTTTCTTGTTTTCTCTAGCTTTAAGGTATGCTATGTATATATTTTTTATTTAATTGTATACTGTAGACGAAACCAGTGCTGAAGTATCAGTTTTATGGCTAATAAATTATTTCATTTCATTTCATTTCATTTCAAATACGGGAAAATTATACAAAATATCAACCAAATCACTTTTCGGCAACAATTTTTTGTTTTCTAAACTGATTATAATGAAACCTGGTATGAGTTGTAAGTTATCAGAAGAGCATTTTTCGAGATAATTGTTAATTTTTTTCTACTTTGCAGGAAATGATCCAAACTTTTGATTTCTAAATGGGACACCCTATATAGATGTATTTATTTTTTTAATCTAGAAATTATTCCACTTGTGGCTTTGAAGGTTTTTAATCCGGGTCGCCAAATTTTAATTTTGTGAGATGATGATTTTATAAATTATTGTGCATACTAGAGCCAAATGCAAATGCAACTATGGTAAGAGCTATAATCTGAGGAAATTTATATGCAATTCTAAGTAATTTCCAAAAAAGAAATAGTTCACATTTATCATCTCAAGAATAGTAATTATAAGCAGCGAAAATTTTGCAGTAAAATTGTAATAAAAGTGTATAATATTCGCGCTTTCCCATTAAACCGTAATATTTTCCACATACTGTTATTTGAGGAAATTCCCTTACTCGTGGTTCTGAGTGGGAGTCAATTGCCCATCCCCAGTTAAAGCACTGTAGTTTAATGGATAAAGTAATTGCAATTTTCTCGCTATTTACGACAACGCGTCGAAACACTTAATATCCATTACTGCTTGTGTAGAATTTGAATTGAAGCCATAAATTGAGATTAAAACCCAAATACGAAAACTTTTCTTCTAAGCTCCGTAGCAGTAAATACTCACAGATTATGCCACCAGATTCATGTTTTTTAATGTTAATAGTCCAGGATGCTATGTGCATGCTGAATTATTTTTGCAAATATTTGTTTACTTATATTTTGGTATATTATTGTAATACATATAGACCGGCGGAGTTAGCCTCATATGAGGTGATTTTGAAATATTTTGTAAGTAGACTTCTGATCACGTAGCAATGATAATAGTAATTATGTAGTATCTTATGTCTCATTTTCTTTTTTGAGGAAAATTTATTTATTTAACAATTAAAATGTGAAAAACAGTTTTTTCGAGTTCTAGAAAAAGCTATAGTTTCAAACAATAGTCGTGCGAATTGAAAATACTTACAAAATGAGCTAAGGCCCATCCGAATCGAATAATTTGTTCGTTAGTTATTGCAAAAAAACCTACTAAAATGGCTGTTTCTTCAATTGTTTTTAAACAATATAAAAAAGTACTTCATTAACTTTATACTGGTATCCAAATTTAGATTTGAATCCCCCTGAACTTTACTATAAATAATTTGTAGGAAACAAAAATTTATAAATAATATTCTTCACACGATTCTAAACTTTATTATGCAGGAATAAAGTTAATACTAATAACCACTGGTTTGTTACTTAAATACTAAAATTATAAATTATAAAGTAAAAATTTAACAACCTGTAGAATTCTGAGGATGATCTCATAGAAGTGAAAACATCGACAAATACAATAAAATTGATCCTCCAAGTGAGTTTTATTGACTTGGTTCAACCAAATCCTAGATTTATTATCACTTTTGTTAAGTCCTAAAATATATTTTTCAAACCTTCAATTTTTGTTTTATTGATTAAATATAGCGAATGGAAAAAGGGGTGGCAAACATTTAAAAAAAAATGAAAAAGGACGTGATTGAAAAAAGGCTGGAAACCACTGGACTAAAATTTGTAGTTGTTCCCTTGTGCCGCACTTAACGCCTTATAAAAAATACAATACAACTTGCTGTTGTCGTCCACACAAAATTCCTCTTGTATAATTATAAATCTGTATAAGGAGTTAAAATATCTCCCTTGTAACGCCTTGTAAAAAGTACAAATATTACTTAAAACGTCCCACCACTGGTGTGTCGTCTAGACAAAATAGTCTACGTACAATTTTAGCAAAATACAATTTTCTAACTTGTCAAGTGGAGACAATTTAAAGGATAAAGTAATCACGGACTGTATGTAATTTACGACAGCGCGTCGAAACATTTAATATCCATTAGAGCCTGTACAGAATTTGAATACAAGCAATAAATTGGGATTAAAACTTAAATAGGAAAACTTTTCTTTTAAGCCGCTTAGCCCTAAATACTCTTTTATTATGGCACTAAATTAACGAGTTTGTCTGTTTTTAACGTCGAGCATGTAAAATGTTTTAATCGTGTTAAAAGTTTACATCAGATAAAACTTTACTGTCAGTGTGTTGTGTTGTGTGTTTTTTTTTGAGGATCAATTCAAATCGCTGTTACCGAGTAGCGATTTAAAGAGCTTGGATCTGAGTAATAGTGTGAAACTTGGTATGATTGAAATAATTATTGATTCACAAACTATTCCTTAATTGTATTGAAATTTAATTCAAGATGTCACCATTATAAACTCCGTTATAGTAGACAGTGATCACGGACTGGTGCCACCAATAGTCTTGCTTAATTCATACCCTTAAAATATTAGAAATAATTGCCAATTGATTAAGATTTCTGTAAGAAATAAAGAAATTCTGTGGAATTAGTTTAACAAGTAACTGATTTTTTTTCCTCATGTGAAAGTAAAAATACATAGACAGTCTACTTCCTGTAAATACAGCTCTGAACTTCTCTCCATAAGCATTTTGATCACTTAATGGTCTTATCAATGGAGCTGTGATGAACCAAAATTCGCAGAAAACATCTGTTTATACAGAGTGTACGGATATGAAAAAAACACGTTCGTATAGGCCTCCGCTTCGGGGATATGGGCTCTCAAAGAGCTGCTACAATAGCATCAAGTTTTTTACATATAATTATTGAACCACCAGGTATATTCAATTTTTGTTTTTAATATGATATATACCAGGCAAGACCCTTCAAATTATTATCCAACTGGTATTTACTTAAAGGCGCGAAGAAAAGAAAAAAAAGCTGTCTTGAGCGAGCAGAGCAGAGTTGGAAGCTAGAGGCGGCACCAGTTAGCAAAGTGCCGAGCTAGTCCCTATGCCGTAGAGTAAGGGTGGGTATTTATTTAATAGGCACCACCGAGTTTTGGCCGAGTAAACTCGTAACCCCCCCCCACGTTGTTGCTCGGGCCTAGCGTCTAACCCAGCTCTATATCTTGCTGCACCAAAATAACAAAATAAAAAAAGAGGTAACGCACTGCAAAATTGACAAGAAGTTGCGGGATAAATGAAGATGGTAAAAAGAACGAAATGTTTATATTAATACTCTAAATTTTGATGATAAGAGAAGTCCTAAATTGTTTATGATCTGCTGGACTTCTTCTAGTTCTGATGGTGGACTTTAGCCAGAGGGTGGACCTGTACTGTTCTTATGCCCAGAGGGTGGACCCTAATTTAAATAAAATTAAAAAAAATAATAATGGCAATGCCTAATAAATCTTTATAATACCAGAGTAAACGACTAAAAATTTAAAGGAAAAAAATATTACCGCCAAATTGTCAAGAAATTACATTAAATAAAAATTTAAAACATCAAGATAAACTACAAATTAACAGGAAAGAAAATATTCAATTAAATCATTTAGAGTAGTCGCTTGCTCTAACTATTGAGTTGGAGTAATTATGTGTTAAAAAAAAATGTACAAGTGAAATTTCCAGTATGACTCCAGATTTTCAAAAAAAAAAAATAATCAAGCAGTGATCGAACAACAGGTTCATTACAATAAAAAACTACTTATGCATATATGAAAATTATTAATCAATTCACAATTAGATATTAACCTACATTATTCAGGGACTGAGATCAGTGAATACTTAGTTCTTTCACATTAAAACAAAAACTGCTTAGACTGGCTAAAATAAATACACAGTTAATTAATTAAAAGGCAACTAATAAAAAAAAAGAATACTCAAAATAAAATCACAATTTCACCAGTCTAGGTGTGAAAAGCCATGATCTGCAATTTGACACTGACTTTTAAATTAAATTTTCACAGCAACAATAATGGATAAAAACAAGAAATTCCAGATAAAATCACTATTAAGTGAAAAGTCAGGATGTAATGCTTGAAATTGTCATTTAAATAATAAATAAATTTGCAAAATCTACAGGAAGTTATAATTTCACTATACTAGTCAGTCTCTAGTACCTAAACATTGTAGTCAATACACAAGAAAAACATTTTACTGGAGTCAACTGTAAGTTACTAGGCCATGGACATATCACGATGCAAAAGGACTTTATAACAGTCAATCATAAATCCAAAATGGTGCCCAAAGAAAACATACAGACAAGATATTGAAATATTACTAATAACAAATAAATTTGTCCAAAAAAAAATATGGACATCGTGATACATCCAGGAGCAAAAATAACGCAAAATATAGTATATATTACAAATGATGATAAAAATTAATCTCAAAATTAACTGTTACTGATGACAAATTATAAAATTTAGGCACTGCATGGCAGCAAATATTCAAAAACCCAAAAACTATAAAAAATTTCTGATTCAAATTTAACAAAAAGATATAATCGGCCCTAAAACCCCAAAATACAGCTTATTAAAATTACACGTGGTTAATTTAAGGACCAAAAAAAAAAGACTTAACAGTAACATACTACAGTTGGTTTTAAATTACACTTTAATTTCATTAGGTAAAAATCAATTTTGAGCTGAAATCTTTTAATAAATGAAAAAAAAAAACTGTGCAGGATCGTTTAAATAGTAATTATTTTAAACTTCCTTACCCGATCTTATGGGGTCAGACTGATTCCTTTGTGACCCGTGAATACTGTCCAAAATTCCTGTCTCCAGGTCTATCCTGATAACAACAAAAAACCATAACTGCCAACCTGGCAAAAGATATGGTACACAAAAACTCAATAAAATTACTGATATTGTCTTCGACTTACCGTCTTAAATCCCAAAAATTTGGAAACCAGAAATTGAGATGGAAGTCTGCAGTTGCTTCGGCAGAATCAAACCAGGAAAAAGTGAAAAATCAAGGCAATAACCATGGCCCTACTTGTGCACTAATCGACTTCTGTTAGGAGCGTTAAAAAAAAATTATTCATAATGAAAACTAGCAAAAACACGCCATTTTTCAATTGGTTTTTAACTCAACAAACATGTGTCGGCCGGAAAAATCACAAGAAATAGTTTTTGCTTAGAATCAACCAAAAAATACGAAAAAAAGTTTTATTTTATAAAAAAAAACTATTTTTTAATTATTAACAAATTCTTAATTTATAACAAATTACCTGACAATTTTTCGGGGATTCACCCTCGATATTCTTAACCAAGGGGTCAAACCCCATATAAAAACTTTGTTGGAGCTATATCTCTTTATCGGCTACGGAAACCCACTGGGCTCCTCGACTATAACATTTAAAAACAAGTTTAATTTCAAGGATATAATCGGATTGTCATACCACAGGAAATTGTTTTGTACAGTTTTGAGATGAATATTATATTACTTGCATTACTGGAATTAACTGATATTTTTCCTAGGTTGACATAAACTACAATAGAATAATCTCATATTCTCCGGCACCTAGCAAACTACGACTGAATTTAATTATCGCTATAAGCAACGGAGTTAACAAATCCCAAATCTGAGATTGGTTTCACGTTGCCGCAAGATTATGCTATGTCCAGAATTTAAACTAGGTTCCAGATTAGCTTGTTTGCTTTCGTACACAGTGCATGTCTTACATATCCCAAGTTCGAATTAAATTCTTGAGGTTTACGAAATATAATTCGAAAATAACATTAAGGATCGTGAAATGTTTAGAAGTTTAAATTATGGAAACTTGAAATGAGTATTCATTGGATGATAATTTCTGTATCAGACTAAGCGTAATATCAAATTTTAACTCTGTGAATCAATTAACTAAATTCCATAGAACAGAGAAAATATAATTATTGTATAGTCTTCATTTGAATCTGGGCATAATAGTGTGACGCGTTTTCGTAGGCGGGGAGCGGGGAAGCAGGTCGTGCTCTACGGCTCTTCTTCGTTCAGGGCAGCGGAACATCGGTCAGTGGATATTTCTCTTGCAGACAGTCATCGGTCAAATGCTCAGCGCAGGGGTATCGGGTCAGCGGCAGCTACGTAAATTCGGGATATCCCTGCTCTCTCAACTGATCAACGGTCTGACTGCCTGAAGGTCAAAACATCCACTCGGGGGTCGGTTCTCGGGCGCCACCCTCGGGATTTAATGTGGTCGAGGGCCCACTCTATGCACCGGGCAGCTTGTTACAGTGGAGAAACGGCAAGCCAGGGGTCAATTGTGCGTATTAGTGCTGGCTGCCGGCTGCCAATTGTCACATGTAATGGTAAAAATGGGACTAGGTAAGAAAACAAACGGTTCTAAAACATCCTGTATTCCATTCTTTTATACAAAGACATGGCCTAAAACTAACTTACAATCTAAGATGTACAATAATATAAACAAACAAACGGTCTGGAGGGCAAGAGTATGTTTTGAGAGCTGTTCACGGTAGCTCATACTGTTCGGTTGCGCTAAAGACGGTAACCCGGCGTTATCATTCGCGACGCTATTCACGTATCTCGTACTATTCGGTCGCGACGCTACTTACGACGGCGTCGATCGGCGATAGGCGGCATCTCTACACGGCGACGGTCTTTACACGCGGCAGCGGCGATAGGCGTCGGGGCGGCAGTTGTTTAGCGCCCTTGTCAACGGACCTCGGCGGGCACCTGGCGGTAAACACATTCCTGGTCATTAGAGGGGCAGGACGTAAGGAAGGAAGTGTGTGGTAAAAACCATATACACACAAGCCTAGCCTCACCTACATCACCAGACCACGAAGGCGCGGCCCAGCAGACGACCCAGTCCAGTCCATTTGGACTGTTGACCCGGGTAGAGAACGTTTGGTTCTCCGCGAAATAATGGTCTGCTCGGACTTAAATAGACGGCTCGAGCTCCCACTACGCTGACGTGTGACGGTGTGCGGTGATCGCGCATACGATACTGCTGTATGCGGCGCGCGATTACTATGGTCGGACGCTCTGAAAATCTCGGAAAATGATATTTCCCGGCATAGCGCGGTAAATCTAATTATATACCGGTAATCTTGAAACCTTTAACATTGTTTTCCCGCAAGAATCAGATTTTTCGGATGTAAATTAAATAAATTAAATCCCGGCGAACATACACTTGCCCAAAATTTTAGTAACTTCGTTACAATAGTGACAGGAGACTTTAATGTAAATGTTTTATAAACTCAATAGCAGTCCAACTAGTATACGATCTGTTTGCGTTCCATGGGCTGTCCAGGGTGGTGTTTCAGCTTACTAAATATAACGCTTGCATGCATAATGTTTTTACTAACAAAGTGAGTAATCTTGAATTTTGAGGTCATTGACCCCAATATGTCAGATTTTGCCTTGACTTTCACTTTTTCCTAGTTTGATTCAGCTGAAGCAGCTGACTGCAATGCCAATCATTTTTGTCAATTTTTTGGGATTTTGAGATGGAAAGCCTTTTATTATCCTGATGATTTTGTTTTTGAGTTACAGTATCTCGTTCCTGGAAGGCGATTATGTTTTTCTTTACCGAGATAAACCTAAAAGCAGAGATTTTGGGCAGTTTGCATGTGTCAATGAAAAAATTCTGTTAGTATCATCCCCAACAAGAGCGGGTAATTGCAATTAATAAAAAAATACTGCAAGGATTTCTGAATTATCAAAGATTTAAGTTTAAAATTGATTTGTATCTAGTAAAATTAATGCCTAAATTGAATCTGATAATCGTTCGCTGTTTTAAATCTCATTAAGACCTAAATTTACCGCATTAGAATATTATTAAATTGTATGTTGGATTTCAGGGCCAATTATTGCCGTTTATTTATTATTGCTTTTTTTCTTTTGGCGTTTTATTGTTTTTCAATACCGTCAGCCAGCTATGAGTAAAACGTCATAACCAACTAAGATTATAACTGAACCTAAAATCTGCAACAAAATTGCCGCATAAAAATATTAAATTGGCAATATTTCTAAACTAGAAATTTTCGGCATAGAAAACCTTATACAAACTCATCCTTATTTTTAATGCTATAATAAGATACAATTTGAAAATTGCATGTTTCTATTCGAAAAAATTAACTTTTGACGATTCCTTCAATTTAATTTTTGATCTTATTTTTTGAACACCCTCTATTATTGCTTATCCAAATATTATAAGGCCGTTTTCAGCAATGAATCCAACGCAAATTAAATAAAAGAGGCTTCCTTATAGGAAAAATTGATAATTATTTTCGTCATTTTTGACATAAGAACTTAAATATGTCAAAAATGCTTAGATCTAGGTATATATATATATATATATATATATATATATATATATATATATATATATATATATATACATTATATTTTCTTTATTCTTGAACTATAGATTATATTCCTTATTTTATTTTCTCTTTCCTTGGGTTTGGGTTCTTTATTTAACAAAAAATCCAAACAATTGACGTTTCGCCTTTTATTTAAGGCATTTTCAAAATTTTTGGTATTTTTATTTATTGACCTTCCTAAAAATATTTTTTACATAATTCAAAACATTCATACAACAACATATCTACAATTTTAAAAAACAAACATTTTAAAACCTTATTTAAATTTTTTTAAAAATATTTTATTTTACCGGTCTACACCATGACATTTTGTTTATAAATTAATAATGAAATGCAATTTTCACATCTTCTATTTCGGTGATAATGGAATGCGAGTATATTTTATTTTTATGTATTTTTTATATTTTACAATGCACAAAAATCCGAAAAAATGCATATATTAACTTTTATGTTTAAGAGGATATTCAGTTTTTGATGTTTATTAACAGGATCAAATATTTAATATTTTAATTTAAATTAGGCTCATATTTTTGTGTAAATGTGACTCAAATTTTTATATCCGTTCTGTCGTTAACAATGTTTTTATTCTTTTTAATTACCTTTATCTGCAATTTTTGATAATTCGTATCTTTGTTTTTAATTATGCTTTTGTTATAATCGAAGGTACGTTTTTCGTTCTGTGTGAGTTTGTTTAACGCAGTAGAGGCGTTGCTCGTATAGTTATGGCCATTCAATCTGTTCTTTAGTAATTGGCTCGTCATGCCTATATATTTTTTGGGACAATTTGTGCAAGGGATCGAATATACTACATTTGATTTATTCATGAGAGGAGTTTTACTTTTTAAATTAGTAAATAGTGTATTTAATTTGTTATAAGACCTGTGGCATACGATAATATCATGGTTTTTTTAAAATGTGTTTATTTTTTCTGACAGCTCACCAGTGTAAGGTACTGCTACATATTTTTGCTGTTTATGGTCTATGTTTCTTGTTATTAGGTTATTATAAAATTTATATGTTCTTTTGTTAATTGTTTCGGTGATAGTCTTTTTATTGAAATTATTTTTTTGTATTTTTTTCACTTTTTGCAGTATTCTTGGTCCGAACTCTGGAGACGTTAAAGAGATGGCATGATCAGACAGACCAATTATGACACTATTTTTTTGAGTTCTTGAGTGATTAGAGAAACAGTTTAGATATCTACCTAAACAAGTTGATTTGGTGTACTATTCAATTCAAATTTTGTTTTTTCTGCATATAAGTTTCATATATATAAGTTTCGGACCCCAATTGTAATTAAATAAAGGGCGAAATGTCAAATTGTTATGGATTTTTTGTATAAGAAGGAATCTAAACCCAAGAAAAGACAAAATAAAAAAAAAGATATATCTATAGTTCAAGAATCTGGAAAATAATATATATATATATATATATATATATATATATATATATATATATATATATCCCGTTTAATACTTTCTGATAGTCAATAAGTATGTGAGTATCCTGAAATACATATGAATATTTAGATAAGTGTAAATCCTGAAAAGTTAAAAACCAAAGATTTATGGAACTAACATTTAAATCAGAAAAATCTATCTTCGCCTTTTTACGGAAACCAACGCATCCTGAGTGGGCGAGGCACAAGCACATAAATTTTTCCATTGTTGTTTACAATGGAAAACGAACGAGAAGTTACTGTTTGTTTTGTATCTGATTATTTATTGAAGTAGGATATGTGGATGCAGGTGAATCAGTTTTACGAAATTAAATTTATAGTTATCGTTCAAAAGTTTATTATTCGTTTAAAAATAAACCTTTAAGCAGAGGCGCCTCGTGAGTTCTTCATGCTTCAGGATGATCTGATGATCTGTCAGTGGAAATGACTATATTTGGGGGGGGGGGGAGGCGATATCACGACAGCGTAGAAAATATCGAAATTATCTCCAATCATTCATATACAAGACATTACAGTATGATACAACCAAAATCAATCATCAGGAGAGAGTCAGTGAGATCTACTTTCCTTTAGCAGGTAGGCGACTCTATTTTTTCTGAATTTGAAGCTCTTGGTGCAACGGGCAATTACCGCACCCCTTAAATCCGCGCCTGTTAATGACTAATATTAATTTTTTATATTTTACAATGCACAAAAAAAAATCGAAAAAATGCATATATTAAATTTTATGTTTAAGAGGATATTCAATTTTTGGTGTTTATTAACAAGACCTAATACTTAATATTTTTGTTTAAATTAGGCTCATATTTTTGTGTAAATGTAGTTCAAATTTCCTAGATCCGTTCTGTCGTTAACAATGTTTTAATGACTAATACTAATTAAGATATTTTATGTTTACACAAAATGGGTGATATGCGTGTAGGACAGGTATTAAGTTAGGATATTAGAGCAAATATTCGTGTGGTGTGTTTTTATTACAATTTCGTTGCATGATTGCATTTGAGATAATTAATAGCATGTTCTTTTTCCAGAACGCGGAGCAATGGAGTTACAGGAAAGAGCTTAGAACAAACCAGGACAAGGTTGAGGTGGTATTATTTACAAAAAAGAGTACAACGGGGAGACTTCCCACAATTACATTATCGGGAAGGACTCCTCAATACAAGGGAACATTTAAATACCTGGGAGTAATTCTCGGCTGACGATTGAGCAGAAATGATCATAATGAAGCTGGCACCAAGCAGACAATATGTGCTTTCTGGACTTGTAAACGAGCCTTTGGGTGCACATGAGGCTAACACCGAGAATGCTACTCTGAATATTCACTAGGGTGATCCGATCCATGATCACGTGCGCCGCTATTATAAGGTGACCTAGTGCAGCAAAGCGTAAACACCGTCTTTAATTTGACAAAGTTTAAAGGATGTCTTATATGGAAACATTGAGTGCGATGAGGACTGTCCCTACTAGGGCTCTGGAAGTCCCTGAACACTGTTTATCGTCTTAGTTGCTTAGAGCAACTCAGAACTGAAATAGGCGGCTACTTAAGTATCTGGGAAAGCGTGGTGGAAATATATTTATTACTTCATATGTAAAAAGATTATAAGGCGCCGCTTTTGAAACCAAACCACTCTATTGAGATATTTTTGCCAAGTAGAGAGGATTGGAAGGGAGAATAAGATCTTACGTGAAATGGATCCTGATGGTTTACAGATGGATTTCGACAAAATGAAAGAGCTGGGGCCGGAGTGTTCGGCAGAACCACGGGTGTCAGAGAATTCTATTCTCTCGAACAACTTGACATGATTATACAGCCAAAATTTATGCTAGTTTGGACTGTGGCCATTTCTTTGAGAGGAACATAAACAGGAATAGGATAATAAACATATGCTTAGACAGTAGAGCTGCGATAGTGGAACTGAAGTCCAGTGTTGTAACTTAGGGACTGGTGTCCTAGTGCAATGATATACTGAAGAGTTTGTCAAGAAACGGCTGCACAATCAGAGTCGTTTCAGGTCACTCGGGAATACATAGGAATGAGGAAGACGACCATCTTGTAAGGATCAGGTACGCAGTTGAACCATATGGACTTCAACCAATTCTGCCTGTCTCAATGGCCGGTAGTAAATGGGAATTAAAATCGTTGCTGTAAAGCAAATTTATTGACTCGTGGAAATGAGCTTCTGGAATGAGGTGTACTAAGGAACATATAACTGGACGTAGCGCACGGCTTACTCAGAGAGTGCTCAGCACTCAACGAACTGAGAAAGAGATATTTCAGAGATACAATTTGGTTACCGGAAGCAGTGAGATAAGTTCAATTAACGAAACTGCTTGGATTCGCAAAGGCGATCGGCTTCAAACGACCTGCAGCTATGGTGGAGGAGGTCTGGGCATCGATAAGCAAATGTCACTATATTTGGTTCAATTAAAAGAGCAGAAGAGACTTCTTTTACTTAGAATTCTATGCAGAATAAGAAAAAAAAAATTAGTTATCGAAATTTCCGTTTTTTTGATCCACCTTGTTGGATCTGCCATTTTAAATTTTTGGAGATCTGATGTTGGATTTGAAATCAGCGGCCTTTAGAAGCTTTTAACATACTATCATTTGCAGAGCAGCAATTTTTAATTCCTTGCATGCAGGAGAGGTTTAAATTGATCTTGATAATCGACTTTAAGGACGAGTCGAACCCTACTACTTTTTTGTAGTTTAAAATTCGTAAATCCTATCTGCCGATAAATTTTCATTAATATTGCCAACGTTACGTAATATACGGTCTATTTGCCGAGAAATAGATAGTTGCAGTTCATCGTGGGATACTATATATATATATATATATATATATATATATATATATATATATATATATATATATATATATATATATATATTCGCGTCAAATTGAAAATCTGCTGTATATTGTACAAGTATCAGTAGTGCTTCATTACATAATATTTCAACTCGTTAAACGAAAATTTGGTTTTATCAAGAGCCAATAGTATTACTAGTATTTAATAAGTAAAACCTTCCACAACATCATTCGTCAAGTGAATTAAATTACATTCTCTAAGTTATTTTCAGGTTTTCCGTTCCATTCTATAACTAACTTCGCAGCATCGAAAACAAGATTACTTCATTACATTAGCATTGAAGAGAAAGAAATATCCTGCTGACGACGTCCTAACGGAACAGACTTTTATAAGGTAATTGGGTTTTGCTAACTTTAATTTTACCAAATAAATCTGGTTTTCTTGTTATGTTTTGCACTTTAATAGAATTTTTTGCTTTGAAAACTAATAAAATAGACAAAAATCACAAAACGTAACTCTTTACAAAAAAAAATGGAACGATGTACTGAGTTTACATTTTTAGAAATAATAATCTTTATTATCAGGGCAACTTAGTAGATGAAATATATAATCAACTATATTACGAACGGCTACATTATATATAATTTTTTTCAGATTTTAAAAATTTTATCGGAGGAAATTTAGAGAGGGGACATTTAAAAAGCCGCTTTGGAACTTCATATTTCGCCAATGAAATGACAAAAGAAAATCCTATAAAATAATAATTTTTATTTCTATAGATAATGATGGGGTAAACAAATTTTTGTTTTATTTCTACTGACCCAATATATATATATATATATATATATATATATATATATATATATATATATAATATAATATATATATATATATATATATATATATATATATATATATATATATATATGTATGTATGTATGTATGTATATATGTATGTATATAGCCTAAGATCCCGACTTAGATCCATCTTCGCTTATCTGTATTCCGAAAGGTATTTTGTGTAAAAGGTAATAATTAAACAAACAATAGGGATGTTAACTATATTCAAAGAAAATATAATTTTGCCGCGAAACAGTAGTTTCCCTTAGAGAAATCCTAAAAAACACAGTATACTTTTTTTTCATTTTTATTTAATTTAATGATTAAAATGTAATTAAATCATTCTCAAATCATGTGACAACCAACACCAATTAAAGTGAATGACGTCACTTGTTCGCAAATATCATCGATGTCAAAGGCTAGGTTGTTTGGTTAACATTATTTTATAGTGATTTCCGTGCAATTTCTTCAAAATTTGCTTATTTCTCCCTTTGAAAACAATCCCAAGAAATTTTCTCATTTGTAAAAATTCACAATTTCAATAAGAAATAAAAAAAAATCTATCTGACGTATTTAATTGGTTGTTTATATGTATTATCCTTTCAGGTAGAGAAAAGGAAAGAATATATAAACAGTTTATTTCCTGCAAATACTACTCTGGGCGTCTCTCCATAGGCGTTTCGACCACTTACGGTCTCGTCAGTAGAACTGTGTCGAGTCGAGAGCAACATTCGCAGAAAACAACTGCTATATAAAATATAAATTACAAGGTATGTCGGTAGAATATTAAAAACCTGCGGCCTGCCGATTTTTGTCATACAAAAAAAATATCGCGAGTCGAACGACACCTCTGAATCACCGAACTAGTGCGAAAATTTTAAAAAGTACATGGATGATTATTTCAAAATAACAGGATATGTATAGGACTCAACCCCTTACATATTGAGAATGTATTGAGCTCAACAGCCGAAGATAATAACGATAACTTTTCAGAAATTGAGTTTAATTTTATAAAGTCAGCTGAATCTGAATAACTGTTTGCAGATGTACAAGAATTTTTTACTTTTTCAATAAAGTATTTTTGTATAGATAAGTTATTAATATTCAGTACTTTCCCTAAAATATGAATATATTTATTTAATTAATCTATTTTGTATTATAAAATAAATTAATTTTGTCACGTAAGTTAATATTGCTTATATATTCTTATTATATTGATACATATTGTTATAGTTGTCTTTGTCTGTAGCATGGTAAACTGAGCGTTCGCACTCTGTTTCACTGAGCAGCTACCTGACGCACAGCTACTATGTTCTATTGAATTGAGTGATACAGGCAACGTTTCTGTATCGCGCCCCATTTTGCTACTCAAACGCTCATATTTTAGCACGAGGCAACCCTCAGTCCTGGCCATTTTTTCTTAGGCAACCCTATATTATTTTATTTGCAAAAAAATTGACTTTATTTTCGTCTATATTTTTACTGGGATATTAGTGATGACAAATTGCTAATATCAACTGACTTATTTATACTTGGCAACCGGTAATAAAAACAAAAAAAAATTGACAACCGAATTTTTCCTTGCTTCTTGCACTTTCGACTGGCTTTTTAATTAAGGGTTGTCTTGACTGAATGTGATTACCCATGCAAGAATTATTTGTTTATTATCTTTAACACAAAATAAGGTGCACCTAAGCCGGGATCTTAGACTGTAACCGAATATTGGAGGTTACAAAGAGGGCAAATATAAGACTAGCCATTTCAGTACGTCTCAAAGAGTTAATGTGAATGCTTCTCATGTTGTAACGATATATTTCATGAATTAAAGTGGCCGTAACTTTGCAAGATAAAATCGTAGATGACCGTTCGCTAGCTTATTTCGAAGAGTAAGAGTAGTATTAAATCAAGTAAATAGAAAATATACCAAAAAATTTTCTTGCTTCCTATACACCGCAAGTAGCAAAAAAATCGATTTTTCGAGTATATAAGCTGAATTACTTTGGAAATGACCCCAGCTGCCCAAAAACAGAACCTTGTAGACCTGCGATGAGATGAGAAGAGAAATTTGTTTTTATCGGAAACTGTGTCATCCGATTAACTAATCCCTATTTCAAATCTTTATGATCAAACAAGAAAATCAAGGCCCTAACCAGAGGAAACAAGTCACGCAGCAATAATTCAGTACTGGACAAACACAACAATCTGCTGTACGAGAATGAAAAAATACTTGAAAGATGGGAGGAATATATGGGAGAATTATTCGATGAAGAACAGCAGACAGAAACAGATGTCCTTGGATTTTCCGGACCAGAAATAACACTCAACGAAGTAACATATGCAATAAAACGACTAAAAAACAATAAGTCACCTGGGCCGGATAATATACAATCAGAAATACTAAAACTATTTGAAGATGACCAACTTAAACTCCTAACAAGTCTACTTAATAAAATTTACGAAACTGGCGAATTGCCTGGAGAGTGGCTAGTTTCCACCTTCATTCCTCTTCCTAAGAAAACAAATGCTGCCAGATGCTCTGATTACAGAATTATAAGCTTAATGAGCCATGCGCTGAAAATCCTTCTCAGTATCATTCACTCTCGAATATATAGAAAACTTGAAGAAAACGTTAGCAATGTTCAGTTTAGTTTTAGAAATGGACTTGGAACACGAAAAGCTCTATTTTCTATTTAAATTTTGATACGAAGAGCTCGGGACGTAAACTGCAATGTCTATGCATGTTTTATCGATTTCGAGAAAGCATTCGACAAAGTGCAACATCACAAACTGCTTCAAATATTAAATAAATCTGGTATCGATAACAAGGATTTACGCCTTATTAGAAACCTTTACTCACAGCAAAGGGCGACTGTACGTGTAGGCAACGAAACATCACAAGAATTTACAATAAAACGGGGAGTTCGTCAGGGCTGTATTTTATCGTCGACGTTATTCAATACGTACTCGGAAATGCTGTTCAGGGAAGCTATCAGTGGAATGAGAGAGAGCATAAAAATTAATGGTGAAAGCATTAACAACTTAAGATATGCAGACGACACAGTTCTGTTGGCCGATAATGCAGAGGATCTGCAAACACTAATAGACCGCGTAGTGGAAGCCTGTGAAAGATACGGCATGAAATTAAACTGTAAAAAGACAAAAATCCTTATAGTAAGCAAAAATCACGAAATACACCACCAATTTAGAGCAAATAATGAAACTTTAGAAACTGTTGACAAAGTTACGTATCTAGGATGCCGTCTGAACAGAGAATGGGACCACTCACAGGAGATTAGATGCCGCATAGAGAAGGCGAGAGCTGTCTTCAACCGCCTCAGAAAGATCTTGTGCAATATGCACCTGAACATTGATATAAGAACACGAGTCTTGAGATGTTATGTATTTTCAACTCTTCTATATGGAGTGGAAACCTGGACTTTGACAGAAACAACATCTAAACGACTGGAAGCCTTCGAAATGTGGTGTTACCGCCGCATGCTCAGAATTTCATACATCCATCATGTCACAAATAACACCGTGATGCAACGTATGAAAAAAGACCCAGAAATTATGCGCAATGTGAAAATCAGAAAGATATCATACTTAGGGCATGTAATGCGCAATGAGAAATACCAACTAATTCAGTTAATTTTGCAAGGTAAGATAGAGGGTAAAAGAACTCAGGGTCGCCGACGAACATCATGGCTGAGGAATATCAGACAATGGACAGGAATGACGACGGTACATTTATTTAGAACAGCTGTCAATAAGGTCATATGGGCCAATGTGATTGCCAACATCCACAGAGGATAGGCACCAACAGAAGAAGAAGAAGAAAAAATCATATTGAAAAAAAGAGATGTAAACCGTTTTTCACTCTTTAAAAATGGCAACAAATGTAAATTACTTTAAGTAGATAGATATGTTCAATTATTTGAAAAAAAAAAGTTTAATAATATCAACTAGTTTCTTTTCTACAAGAGTTAAAATATATTTAATTTTATCCTACTCTTTTCTATCCTTCCTGCCTCGATTTGTAACATTTTGGTCAAGAAAATTTAGAAATATTTTTACAATTACATGTTTTGTGAAGATGATGGGTTAAGTAAAAAAAAGAAATC
The DNA here is from genome assembly GCA_034092305.1 of Diaprepes abbreviatus. Classification (NCBI taxonomy): domain Eukaryota; kingdom Metazoa; phylum Arthropoda; class Insecta; order Coleoptera; family Curculionidae; genus Diaprepes; species Diaprepes abbreviatus. Next base: position 581,622 of record JASJET010000178.1, read on the forward strand.
AACTAATGACGTACTGGTCATGTCAGTTCGATTCCATTTTTAACGTGTAAAAATGTTTTCCATTCGTTGTATGTAGAAATATTGCAGCCCATCGAAACTTTCATCAGAATCGTTTATTGCCTGAACTTTAAGTGGATGTAAGTAACCACATCGAATCAGTTTGATCGGATCCGAATGTTACACAACGAGGTCGTTCATGTGACAACTTGAAAATGTTTGACATCGAGTTAATTTAAAAATGCTTTTTATGTAAATCACTTTTCTCATTTAATTCACGCTTTTTAATTTAATGTCTATAGTTTCACTATATCCATATATATTCCAATTTTTGCAAAAAGTTTCTATATTTCCAACCATAATCCTCTAACCGATAGCTTTTATGGTTTTATCTCCGCTCGCATAAGTCCCACAAATCATAAATCTGCAACGAAAATGCTTCATACGGATTACGAATATACAGTAATGGGAAACATGGATTACTGCAACATACAACTATATTTTATTATTGTATAGCATAGGGTGGAATAAATTCTAAATGTACAGAGTGCTTAAAAGAACTGGCAACATAATATCTTCTTTGCGATTTTCATCCATTTTCTTAACTTTTAATGAAAGCGTACATATCAAAGGATTGAAAATTGATGCTTGCATTAAAATATAAAATCCTTAAGCCAGTAGTATTTTTTTACATAAGGTAAAACGCTATAACATGCTTCACGTTTTTGTAAGCTCAATAAAATGACCCATATTTTTAAACTCATTTATTTAGCAAAAGCATAATATGTACTGTTCAGATTACAGTATGGCATATTTATTTGGTAATTTTTTTTAACCTTAGGTGAGGTGTTTTGATAATACTACTCACGTATATGACAAAATGCTGCACTATAATCATGGTAAAATTATATCAAAATTAAAAAAGTAAACCTTCAACAACTAATAAAGAAAATCATCAATATGCCTTGGATATTAATTTAAGGTCGTTTTCAATCCTAATGATGTTTTTAGTCTTACCCTCCTCCTGTTCTTTCTATTTTTATCTGCTTCTCTTTCGATTTTTAACTGATTTTTTTTTTATTAATAGCTGCTCGTCTGGCATTTTTGAGACAAACATTACGGAGAGATTACAAAACTAATGCGTCCAAAAACTAGCATGATGGACATTTTATTCAGTCCTCTTTATAAGTCATACGATAATAATTCTCTGTACATTCTCCGCCCTTATTCTCGTTTTCATCAGAAATGTCTTCTCTCGAACTACTTTCATCGTTTTGTTCATTATTGCTACTTTTTAATGACGAAGAATGATTCTGGTTTTCCTTTCTTTTCTTAGATTTTGATTTTTCTTTCTGTTTTCCCTTTGTTATCTTTTTCATTTTACATTTTTTAAAAATTTTTTAGATTTGTTTTTTTTTGGTCTATATGCTTCGTTTTTTGTATATTCTAAGAGGACGTCGAAATTACAGCTTTTTGTTTCTATTTAAACATCATTGCTGGCAACTTGGGTATGGGTTGTATGTGAGTCAAAACCTTCGTTTGTGTTTCTTCCGAACATTTGGAAGACAAATCCTGACTTTTTGGGATAATTTTTCACATGAACCAAAGATCACTTGCTATATAAGTTTTTTGTACCTATCGCTTTTTCAATGGATTTAGATTCATTCCCAAGTCTTTCCTGCTTCTCGAGCTGCTGCTTCGATTTTAACAGAAAAGTTAATATATAGTGATTCTGAAGACCCTTGAGGTAAATTGTCTAGCTTAGATGTCGGTTTTTAGACTCGATTGTCCTCATCTCCTGATCCATTTTCTATGAAATTTTGTTCACGAAAAGTAACTGATAGTGAACAGGTATGGCAATCGCATTATAAGGGTACATGCCATAACAACGTAACATCATTCTATTTGGCTACTTCCAAAAAACGAATATTGTTGCTAATGTGTCGAGCCAAGATCAACAATGCTTTTCCAGGAACTTTCTTTTGTAAAAATATTTCTTCGAACCTCGTGAATATATCTGCGTTAATGTAGGAAGTCTTTTTATTCATAAATATTTGTAAACTATCACCTCCCCAAGAGCTTCGAATTCAGAAAAAAAAGACTCTTCCACGTGCAGTAGGAGCGTGGATGTCGCTGGTATCTCTTCCCGTCAACAACTCGCTCTCGCTTGCCATACTGTACCCTTGTGATATCGCCAACTCAAAGAGATAGGCTGGATTCGGCCTTCCTTGTAAAGCCAAAGAACATTTGTTAAAATGTTGTGTTCATTTTACCAGAGCAAATAGAGCTATTTACTGCTCTTTACACGTGTCATTATTCGGTAAAAGAAATCACTAAATGCAGCTTGTAGGAAGAGAAGAAACAAATTCTTGCAATGAGAGTTCACTTTTCTAATTGTTATAAGACCTGAATAAACTATAAGCGTAAGATTTTAAATAGTTCCAGCACAGTGCGGTAAATTAAAACTTCATGGACGAAAAATCCAGCACAAAAAAATAAAATCTGAAGTTCTGAAAGTTCTGAGGACACAGAAGCTGTTATCCCGGTAGTGGAATGAATCTAGGTACTTCTCGAAGGTGATGCTTAACAGTATGGTAAGTACGGTGATTTAGACACCGAGTAAGATGGCCAGAGGGAGGAAAAGAAACTAAAAATCAAATAAAAGAAAGAAAGGAGGAAAAAAGAAGGGAAAAAGGCTTGTAACAAAAAAAATACTTAGAAACAATACCAATTTAGGCCTATGAATAGGGTAAGTACAGTTTATTTTAATATTCTAAATACTTTGAGAATTATAGAACTTAGTGTAAAAAATTAGAGTAAGGACCAAGGGTGTAGTATGACCTTGTACGATAAAAGAAGAAGCGGAAAATCGAGTATATTCTCAGCAATAACCAAAATCAAAATTTGCTTAAAATGTGATAGGACTGGAGAACGTGCTCTAGTCAGCAGCAGTAGGAGGATGCAATAGATTTATTAAGTCGCAGTGTACTGACCCCCAATTTCACCCACAACACAACAACTATTAAATGGGACTGGGACAACTTTGTTGGTTGGATAAATTTCGTCAACCAGTATTTATTACCTAAGTCAATGTTAGTGAAGACAAAGTAAAATTTTTTATTGTCCTCTATTAGCTAGATTGGGTTAATACGGGTGTAGTTACGGATTTTGATTAGAAAAAAACATTTTTATGCCTGTAACTTGATGTTAATTCAGTCGACAAAGGAGACATCGTTTAAGTTTATGTAGCATTATCAACGTAACAGGCGTCATTGTCTAGAAGTTCAAAATACATCACGCATTGATACCTAATATGTAATTTTTTGGTGAATAGTTTTGCAATAATATATTTATCGATAATGTCTATGCATGCATAAACTTTAATTAAAACCCATTTGCAATTCCAGTTCAATTGATATAATTATGAAAATTGAAAACAGTTCTAATGCAAATCGTTATTAAATCAAATTTGTCTAATTTATATGACGAATTGTTATTTATATAATTTTATATTTTACAAAAATTTTATTTAAATATTCCCTAAGATATACAAAGCATTGAAGTTTAAATTATTTTTTAAAACATTTATTGCTTTATTCTTTGATTGATTGATGGAAAGATATCGTAGGCTAGGTAGAGAAGTCCTTTTAAAATGTAAATTGGAGATTTTGAGTAGGTACTGAACGCTTTTTTAATTCTCTACTATACTTGAACCTATAAGGTCTTTTGTACAATACCCTGTTCTACTAAAAGCCCGGGATATTTACACTTTTTATGAGGGGTAGGTGCTTGCTTCTTCAGACTTCAAGGTGACTCTTTCTAGGAATTTATGTCTTGCAGAACAGTTCCATGAATTCACATATCAGATGTTGTGCTGTTTCGGCTGTCCTTTCGCAGAAACGACAAATATTACTATCAGTTTTGCCCATTTTTTGAGATGGTAGCTCAGAAGACCGTGCCTTGCGAAGTAATTTGTTTTTACTCGAAGATCTTTTTTGGGAGATCGAGAAGTATTTTTGCGTTCTTTTGCGATGGATTTATGAATTTTTTCGGTTGTCTGAGGCCTGGAATTTTATTTCACATTAATTTTATTTGTTTTTGTTACCAGCTCCAGAGCTCCACCTTTATGTGGCTTTTTGGTAGTCTACAGAAACGTACGGAGCCAAGAAAATGAGTTTTTGCCCCTTTTTTTTAAGGCTGTCTGTTTTTTCGATTCCCTTAATTTCTTTGTACCCTAGCAGCCATATCAGGATAATGAATCACAGCCAATTGCTTTAAGGTTTGTTTGCAGTTCCAAGTCTACTTAGATCCATAGGTGCTTGACTTGACAACTTTTACTGCTACTTTGCTATCTGATATTTTTTGTCCTTCTTAGTGTTTCTATTGAGACACTCGTCAGTGCAGATTTGGGTTGCATACATTTCTGCTTGGAAGATAGTGGGAGTGTGTCTTAAGGATTTAGCAAGCCGAAAGCCTAGGCCTGGCACTTCCCCTCCAACCTCCTCTTTCATCCTGGATCCATAAGAAGCTGTTACACTGCAGTATAATGACTTACTAGGTCACTTGTTATATCCATTCTGTGTAAACAGGTGTGTCTTTTGGGTTAAAGAATCCTTGAAGGAGGCTCAAGTAGGTTAGAGCCTCGCATTTGAAGATGATATGTGGGGCTGTTTCGTTCTCATCATTACATAGTTTGCAAGTTGGTTCTTCATTAAGGGTGCACATTGTGAATAGATATTCCCTTAAGTTGCAGTGGCCGGTTGTTAGTTCTGCTTTTCGCAGCAATAGTTTGCTGCGCACATGATCCGTAAGTGAGTTTGAGGTTAATGGTTTATCCACCAAGACAACCATCCATGAATAGCTGCCTTTGTGATGCCAAATACTGATTACTGCTTAATCAATTTGGTCTGTTTTTCATTGCCTAAGTTGCCTTTGTGTCTTGGTACCCACGCAAGAGTAACTTTTTTGTGGTTTGCAAGAGCATTAAAGTTTTAAAGGTAAACTCGGGCTTGGTTTGATGTTGTCTAATAACATGTGAGCGTTTTCAGAGCTGCCTACTGATGGAAAAATGAGGACGTTCCTGCCCCTGTAAGCCCTCGTGAGATCCTCTCAAAAACAGGTATCAATACCATTTCTGCCTGAAATACCGTAATGTGCTGCTTACTTTTGTTGAGTTTATGTGTGGTTCAGTGAATTGCAACTTCTATACTATGGTCAGGTTTGGATCCATCTATAAACCAAAAGAGGTTTTCTGGTTGACTTAGTGATAGATCAGATCCTGTCTCCCAGTCAGTCTGAATGGTGTAGAGCTTGTCAAAATTATAAACTTTAGGTATGATGTTACTGCTTATCTACAACAATGGGTTCTTCACCATGTGTTTAATGCTGGTGTGTCTGAGGGCAGGTTCCGTCCACAGGCCCCTTTTATGTTCAAGCCTGTATGATTCTACCCTCGCCTCAGCCATGATTATTATGTCAAGGAGGGCGGGGGGAAAGATTTAGTAATGTTTCCATTGCTCCTGTCGGGGAGCTTCTTATGGCTCTCGTGATGCACATGCAGGGCATTTTAAGGAATTTGTAGAGTTTCAGAATGATCCCGGCAACGAACAATTAAAAATTTTAGTCTTTTGACGCTTTGTATTGAACATGTGAAAAAAAATTTATATTGCGCCAAACCAATTTAATTGGTTAATATCTTCAAAATATTTAGATGTCTTAAAGAAATTGACCGGGTTTGTTCTTAAGCTCATTTTATAGCCTTTTAAAAGCGCACACCTTTGTCTGAAATATTTTCCGGAAAACTTTATAGTTTTTGCAGCAATTCAGGGAAACCATTTTTTTATACCTAAGTTTGTTAATAAAAATTTTTCCAAGAACTTTTCTTTATCACACATAGATAACCACTTATTTACATAATCGCCCCCAATACGTTTCACTTTTTAGTTATCTACAAAAAATTACCGTTGGTGCAAACCATTATTTGATTACACTATCGACTTTCGCTATAAAACTGAATGATGTTCGGAAATTAGTCTTAGATCTTTTGAGGACACCGAAATCTTCTACTCGCTCGAGGTCAAATTAATATACTAGTTATTTTAGTAGTACTGTGTGCTGATACTGAACAGCTGTATACAAAATAAAAATCTTCCAAATTATTTAATTGATTTGATTTTTAACCCTAAGATAATTATTTGAAACAATTCCCAACTTCAAATTTTGAAAAATTCAAAAGTTCTTAATAACCATGATTGTAGTAAAACCAATAAGAATCATTTAAAAAATATTACCTGGACTCAGGTTAAAAAGAGTGAGCAGTAAGTCAAATATTGGCAATCGGAGATTAAAAGTAAATAAATAAAGATGATTTTAATATACAAACACTTTATTTGAACACAATCATTACAATAATATATTTTTTAAAACTATTCAGGATAATCACAAAAACACTAAAACTAAATTATTCTCTCGCATAAATATTCTTCAGCTACCTTTTTGGAAAATCTTCCCAAACTTTGGGACAGAAATTATCTCTTTTCATCATTAGGAAAAATCATTATAAAAATTAAAATAGTATTAATTTATACTTCCATCATTAGTAATAACAGGTAAAATAAATAATAAAATTTAACTATTATAAAGAAATTTTTTGTAACCCTTGAAAGTGCATCTTTTAAGCCGGATTCTCACTAGAGTGCCGCTCTCGATACGCCCTCGATTCGCTCTTGGTTCGATACATATTTTTTTTAATGAAAAAGAGTTTACGATATCGAAATCTTCGCGAAACCGATAATGTGGATATGTTCATTGTTTCTCCTGTAAGAATATTTTACCGCACCGAGAGCGTATCGAGAGCGTATCGAGATCGGCACTATAGTGAAAATCCAGCCTTAATTTTAAGGAAGGTATTAAAAAATCATATTTTTTCTTGATAGGAATCTATTATTTTCTCCTTGTATCCCCGATCTTTTCATTAAGCATCTGTTATATCAGGTAATACAGACTTTGTATGGAGATATATGTAACTTCTTTTTGAAAAGTAGATTTCGAAGTTTGCCAGCTACGTAGTAAAGATTTTTATAGAATGTATTTGGCAACTTACTTATTTTGATTATCACTTTTATAGGCCCAAGATATTTAAAACAAATTCAATTTAAGGAAGTCCTTATGGTCAGTATTAAATTATTTCAAATTAGTAGTAGGACAAACAAAATAGACATGCTATACAGATATTTCAATATATAATATAGTTGTCGGTCTCATATTATGAAGTATTTTGTTTTCTTACTGTTTATCATACTCACAATATAGGTACAATTGTGGCAAATTTTCAAGCCATCATTATTGTACCCTCTTGTGTCAGTCCAATTTTTTAACCTTCGTATTTTGAAATACACAACTGATCAAAAAGGCTTACCAACAAAACGTTAAAATCAACTTTAGCTCTTTTCAAGTATTTTCAAATAATCTGTATAGGAAAGATAGTTCTATAAGTTTTTCCAAGAATTTCAAAATGTTTTTTTGTTTTATTTTTTTTTCTACTTTTAAAATTGACCGAGATACTACATTTTTGCAAAAAAAAATTAACTTTTAACAATTTTTTTTAACAAATGACAGTACCCTCAATTTTTCAAAATTTGCCAGGAACATTTTTTTTCGTTTTTCACCGTACACTTCTCTACAGATCGCAGTACTGTACATCTGTTACGATCTGTTGCGAAAGACGACGTTGTCACGTTGACGTAGTTTTTAAATTTCATTTGATTGGAAATCCTATTTGTTAAATTGTAATTAATTATATTAATTTCAATGCTTCAGCGTGAAATGTGACAAATATAGCTGATAATAATTTTATCAGAGAAGTGCTAACATAAGATTTTTTAATTTAAATTTTATACAACTACATTTTGCCCAACTTAGTCAACACTTTCTAGTAATATGTTACGGCCCTTTCACATTTTTTTTAATTTCTCTTTTATAGTTCAACAAAACAATATTTCTGTATTGTTATAATGGGTATTAAAACTACAATTTTTTACATTAAATAAAAAAACTTGCTGCTAGCGGAAACCATGGTTCTAGTTGTTTTTCACTTTTTTTATTTTTTCCATTTTCTACAGGCTATTCTACATACTGTATAATCTAGAAGTGGCAAATTATAAAAATATTGATTGATTGTGACAAATAAAAATAAAATTTTTTTTTTGGAAAACTATTTACGACCGTCAAAAAAACAAAAAAAAATCAGCGAAATTTTTAACTTTGCCAATATTCTTAACCATTCTAAAAAACTGAAAATAATTCTCCATGGAATAACAAACATTTTTTAAACAATTTTCTTTATCTCTTTTAGATGGGAAGATACCGAATAATAAATAAAAA